>VXBC01004244.1:124590-184552 GCA_013399945.1 Ploceus nigricollis
TCTAAAGCAAAAGTTAAGGGAATAATATGGAGGGCAGGACGGACGGACGGACGGACGGACGGACGGAAGGAAGGAAGGAAGGAAGGAAGGAAGGAAGGAAGGAAGGAAGGAAGGAAGGAAGGAAGGACACCTTAGCTCAAAGTGTGTAAGAATTATAAAGTACATTAGACATTTGCAAAAATAGTTTCCATCAGTTAAAATCCCCATGCTTTAAGTTAGTGTTGGAAGGTTGGATGCTCATAATACAAAATTTTACTATCTGGGGAGAAAGACATTCTAAAATCCTTTATGTATAACATTAACTGCATTGTTGAGAACTGTGACAAGGAGGCTACAACAAACTGACAAAATTAAAATGTGCTGCTGACAGGGAGTTAATATCAGCACATACAGCTGTGATTTTTATAGGATTTTTTATAGGCAAGTGAAAGAGAAAACTCTTCAGGAAAACACCTTTACTGTGCACAAGAATCTCAGAGAGGGCCTAAAAAGCTTTCATTACCAGAGATGGTAATATAATAATTAAAAAAAACCTCACTAAAAACCCAACTAGTCATCAATCAGTGATTGAAGTATTAAAAAGGGTGGCTCTGAAAAAATACTTTGGAAATAGAATTTACTTAAAATCTGTAAAAAACAGAGCCCAGCCTTTACATATTTGCTGCAAGAGAAAGAGGTTTGAATTACTTAGCATGAGTGTCTTTCTACTGAATTCGGTCTCTAGTGTTTGGGTTTTTACTCTTTATAACAGTATCAGTGAATTTAAATTAGTTATGCAAATTAACATTCTCATTTAAACATTTGAAAATGCTTATGCTGATTCAAGTGAAAATGCCCACCAAATCCACTGTGATGTCTCCAGTTGGAGCAGAGAGCAGATGCACAGGAAATGGAAGCATAACAATAGCGACATTTGCCAAAACCTCTGTCTCAATCCTCAAGGTTACTGAAGAATTTCTTGAGCCAATTGTGAAGTCTACATACTCAGTAATCTCACTGGACTTTCCTTCCATGACTCGTTAAATCATTGTTTAAAAATTCAGACAGGTTTAAAACCAAGACTATCTTATATCACAGAGTTCCATAGCCAAATTAAAAACTTCATTAGTTGGTCTCTTTTACATCTGCCACCTTGGACAGAATGCTAATTTCCTGTCCCCTTCTATGTGACTCATATTTCACGTCCCTCAGTTGTCCTTTTTCCCTTATTAAAAAAAATAATCTCAGCCTATTTAATCAGTCCCCAAGTAGAAACTGTTCTATACTCGTCAATCTTTATACTGCTTCTGATTCCTACTGTGTCTTCTTTGGGATTTACACAATATTTAAATATACAACACAGAGTAATAGACAAACGCAGATGGGGAGTTTTCTGTGTTTTTCTTCATTCTTTTTATGATATTTGCCCCCTTCCCCTCCTTTGGGCATTATCAAGAACAAGAGTGTTGTATTGCACCTCTCGTACGACACAAGAGTAACTTTTTTCAAACAAAAAATCTGCTCAGTCAACCATTCTTTCCCCAGGTGAAGTCTAGACTTTGTTCATGAGCATCATTTTCCAATTATTTGCACCAAGTTTTATCTGCCATACCATCACTATCACTCTTTGAGGAGACACTTCTGTAATTCCCAAAGACCAACTCTATCTTCATTATCACAATTCAGTTAACACTGATAGATTTCCCCCACCCACTAGACACCCCTCTTCTCCAAACCTCTAAGGATTTTGGTTTTGATGATCAGAAAATGACTCAGGTTTTATCAGAGATCCACACTAGCTACACTGGTTGCCTCATGCCACAGTGCAAAATGTGGGATATTCCCAGTTACCTATCTATGCAAGGACCTGTGCTCTTGTTCACAACTGATTCCTTTAGAGTTTTGGGTAAGAATTCTCATGGGTATAAATTCTCAAAAGCAATTGCTGAGATAAAGCAGAGAAGGAAAGAGGGAAAGAAAGACAGAAAGAGGAAGAGAGAGAGAAAAAAAAGAGGAAGAGAGAGAGAAAAAAAAGAGGAAGAGAGGAGAAGAAAAAGAGTGAAAGAGCAAGAGAGAGCAAGAGAGAGCAAGAGAGAGCAAGAGAGAGCAAGAGAGAGCAAGAGAGAGCAAGAGAGAGCAAGAGAGCTTGTTACTTAGTTATATGTAGGTCACCTGAAGATGAACTTATGAAAAATATTTCCCAATCTATCTTGGACTGTTTGTGAGCAGCTAAACACTTTTAGTTTAAACAACTGCTATGACATTTTCCCACTAATTTTCTGTAAAGGTCAAAGTCAGGAAAGCAGGAACATAAAAACCTCATATATGTGGCATATTCTTCTGAGCCAAGAAGCACCAGTTATCCTCAAAATGTCTGTTTCTGTAGGAATGTTCATTCACAATTATTTTTTTCTTTAATGACTAGACTACAATGCTTTTCCATCCTTGCTTTTGGAAAAAAATCACCTCAATTAAAAATCAGCAAGCCAATAAGACATCTAAATTTTACATATTCAACACAAATAAATCTGTCCACCTTGCTAAAATAATAACTTTTAAAAAAATCAACCAAGTCTTCCATACATTAGTAAACTGCGTTTATAAATCATGTATTTTGTGTTTTATCTTACCTTTTAGCCAGCCACAGCTTGGTTCCCATACAGGTAATGATGTCACGCAGTCCCTGCTGGAAGTCCAAACTAACAAACTGGTTTGATTCTAGGTACGACTGCAGCAAGTGAAAAACCTAAATTTAAAAAAAAAAATTTCAAATGACGAGTTTCTAGCCACTGCTTTTCCTCCAAATAACTGAAAGATGAAAACGTCGCCTGCAAAATGAATAACCATTATTCAAGGAAAAACATGTATTCACTTGGCCTCACAGCAGACAGAATCCTTAAATCCTTAAGTTGCCCCATTTTTAAAACCCATTTTTCACACAAAACAACAGAAAGTGCTGGAAGATAGCATTAACTTCCATGAAGTCAACAGAAGGCAATTGGATGAACACCGCTCCTCCGGCCTTTTCCAACTTAAGCATCCCTCAACTTTCAACTTTCTTGCTGTGCCATTTGCTCCCCAGTGCCAGCACAACTGCCTGGGGAGCAGACTGGCAGCTTGGCACACTGGATGGTGCAGGGCTCTTTGCACTGTACAAGTACAACCAAGGAGACAGGAAAGGGAATTACCATCCATAACCATTCTGAAGTGCTGACAGAAAAGTATCTTTATTCCTGCTCCTGAGAACCTTCATTCCAGGCCCCAGTCAAACACACTGGCCAGCTGGGTTGCACAGAGCAGGGAGATGCTCACACTTCCCTTTTCTAAGGACTGAGCTCCTGCACTGGGGTTCTGCACTTTCTCCTCCAGAGTTTCATGTAAAAGCCTAATAGACATGTCCAAGCTTTGGTTAAGGGAAGAATTCAAGGAAGAATTCAAGAATTCAATTACCAGAATAGAAAGCAAGACCGTAGTTTTCTAGTCAGACAGTTAAAACAAAAAATGTATGTTCTCAGAGACCCTCCTTGCTATTTAAAAACAGTTTTTTCCAAGTAGCATTGAATATATAGAAAAGTGTTAAGAAAAATTTTGCTAAAAAAAAAAAGTACAGTCATCTAAGCACGATATGAAAATATTGGGTCGTATAAGAAAGCTGATACCAACTGCACAGTGGAGAGGGGCTCTCCAAGCCCCCCCCTCCATTATTTTGTAGTGCCCATCCTGCATGTGGCAGAGGGTGCATGACACACACTTGACACAAGTGACACCACCCATATCATTCCACTTGGTTTTAACTTTTCCCATTCAGACACAAGTGAACAGGAAACACCTGAGTGAGGTAATTTCTAAAGGGGAACACATGGAAATGTGTGTTGCACTACTGAAACCTAATGGAAAAGATCTTACTCAGCATAAGGAATTTTGCCTTACAGCCTCAAAATTGGAAATTCTGTTCGCTTACACAGCTAAGTTACATTTACAGAAAGGGCTTCTATGCAAATTGAAAAAGTACATCCCCCATTATTTACTGAAACTGACCATGTGCAGAATTTAGGAAGCTTAAGCGATATTATCAGAGCATTTCTGAAAATACATATTGTGAGCATTCAATATGGAAACACTCTTGATATGTGAGAGTATTAGCACTTCATACTTGCAAAGTGACAATTTAATGATTAATGGATCAAGCTGGGGCCTTCACTTCACTCTGGGAAAAGAAAAAGCTTTGTATGCAGACATTTAGATCTCAGATCTTGATTTTCCACATTCCAGCTGTCACTTGCTCTGGGGGTTATATTTTTTTTTGTTTGTTTGCTTGTTTTGGAAACACAAGCACTGCCACATAGCATTAACTTGACACAATTTCATCTGGGTTATTTTTTGTGAAATCATTCAAGTGGAAAAACAGCTGCAGTCGTTTCAAATAAGCACAGAAACAGAAGAGATGTCAAGAGACTATCTAATCCATACAAACACTGAGGCAGGGTCTAAACATTCTTCGATGAAACAAATGCCTGACTGTCCTAATCTTGAAAACAAGCAAGAAAGCAGATTCCAGAACACTTGTATGCAACTCCTCTAGTCTTTCACCCTCAAAATCCAAGCTCTTGAGGTAAGGTGTTCCTGTCTGCTCCCACTCCTGCCCTCACAGCAAACAACTGTTGTCTGGACACTATTCAGTCAGCCCAGATTTTTTCCTAGTGAGGCACTTATTAAACACAGAGATCCCACTGGGGCCCTTTGACAGGAACAATGAAATAAACTCCTGTCTCCTTTTGTCAGCAGGTGCTCTGTAGGCAAGACACATCCTGGAGAAGGTGCTTGTCTTTTGGTTTTTTTTTAAATCTTCTGAAGTTCTCTGAACTGAACATCATTTTGTTGATAGCACCTTTCTACGACAGCCTTTCCAAGACCTTTTTGAATGTTTATCTTCCAACTCCAAGAGCTTTTGAATCTTTGAGTCTTTATCTTTTTCTACAAAACACTTTGCAGAAGTGCAAGCTTACAAACATTTCAAAGTGTCACCAGAGGTGTCTACCTTGTCCTCTCCTTTAGTCTGCTCTTTCCTGTGCAGGTGTTTGCTTATTAAAATGGTTTACGTAAGTATCTACTCAAATTAACTTTCTTCATCAAAACCAATGCACTAAGCTGCCACTGCTAATAGTTTCTCTGTATTTTTGTGGCTTGCCCGTAATGCCTGTTAAGTCATAGACACGACAGAAGAAGAAGAACGAAAATGGAAAATAATATTTATGCAGAAGCTCTTATTGCTTTTTATATCCTCTGCTAATTGAAAACCATTTGGTGCTTTAACCTTTCCAATTTTATTCTTTTGTGCTTGTATTCATTTCCAGGAATGACAATGGATTTACCTCTAAGCAATAATATAAAATCTGTTACACAATTATGAAGGGGCTATCATATTTTTTCCTAGCAGCCTAAAGTAATTTAATCTCTTCAGCTCTGAAAACAACTCTCAAAGTGCCTTCCATGTAGATGCAGAAGTAGTTTGATAGTTCAAACTAAAGGTCTTGAAAGAGAAAGAACAGGGTATACCAAGGAGGTAAAATTGGTGGATTTAAATTTGTCCAGGTAGGAAATCCAGTACTGAAAATGCAACCAAAACTCCTCTGGAGTTAATTCTTTGTATGAACCAACCCTTTCAATACTATTGAGATGGTAAAAATCATGGGACATGAGCCCTATTTAAATAGTAGAATTAGAAGGTGCAACTCACATGAGAGTTTGATGCACTCTTGAAAAGTGCTTGCATTCATGAAAGAAAATGTTCAACTACAATTTAGCCTTTTCTGACATTTTCTGACATACACAAAATCCTGATTTTCTTGTTATTCCACTGCAAGCCCTCTATCTTTTATTCAGGCAACCTCATCATATTTTAGACACCTAGAAAGCTTTCCCCACAAATAAATTATTTTCTCAGCATGAGATTTTAGAATGCCTAAGCTAAAGTGGAAATTGTAATTAACATCAGCATGTTTTATACAAAGCCTTACTTTATGTAAGCTAAAACCAGAGGCAACCAAACAAGCAATGTGTAAAAGTTAACCCCAGTAGTTCTTCACTTCCATCACATGTGACGTGTCACTCTTTGGCTTCCATGATCTAAGACTACAAGCCAGGCAATGAGGAGTTTGCCAGTTTGCATGAGGAGGTAGCAAGTTTTATGAGACTGTTTTGATATAGCTAATAAAATAGACAGGCTTTCCTGTGCATGGCTCTCCTCAAGTCCAAACTACTACATGATTTAAAATCCTCTGCTGAATTCCTCACACATAAATGCAGCAAGGTCATGGTGTTCCTTATGTATGTAGTATTATTTTTTTAATTACACAAAGGCAATATATTAAGGATTTTTTTTTTCTTTTTTAAAGGTAGTTTTACCAAAGATTTGCACTATCTGTGGAGGAAGGTTTATGCTGGCTGATAGTGGTTCTCTTTAATAGATACACTTCACTGAGACAAAGTATTGTTTGTAGCTCTGCGGAATCCTGCATTAAAGATGGTGAGTTCATGAACGCCCAGAAACCTTTTCCTTCCCTATGCAGGCTGTTCAGGAGCCAGGATAACACACCAACAGGACAGCAGAGACTGTCCATCAACCTGGACAAGAGCTGTTAAAACAGTGCAAGCCATGGGAAGTCCAGATACTTGGATAAATGATGGGACATCTGAGACCACTCAGTTCACGAGGTTCTAACTGAGTCAGCATGTCCTAAGCTTCTGCAGGTAAAACCACCTGCATGGGAGGACTACTTAGTGCAAAATAGAGAGAAAAAACCCAAACAAAATCCACCAAGCCAGCCCAGGTGTGACACTATATCCTAATGAGCAAAACCCAAGGACTCAGCATGCCAACAACGCCATGTTCTTCTCTTCAGCCATTCCCAACTTCCAGTACCTTCCTTGGAGTTGTCAATATTTCACCCTGGTTTTTTAGCTGTAGAAGCCTCAAGAAAAGGGGAAAAAGCAGAGAAGGGTGGGGGAAGAAAGAGAAGAAAAGGAACAGCCAGCTTGGTTCCCTGCTGGTCAATCAGCACTCATATCCTTCTGTCCTGTTCACATCCATCCCCCACCCAACAGCGTGCTTTCAGATGCAACACTCTGTCGCCCTGTCCTGACATGAGAAAGCTGAGTGTTTTCTCTGTACCCAAGCAGGCCTTAAGATACAACATCTAGTATTTTCTAAGTGTTCATTTTGGATGATTAAGTGAAAAAAAATGCACATTGCTTTTTTTAAAATAAAAACAAATACTTAAATGGTTAGACATCAGCTAAGTCAAAAAAGTAAATCAGCAAGAGACATTTTTTACCCCACATTAACTTTGATATGATATGCAGCAGATCATTAGCAGCTCTCATAACAGCTTGAATTGCTGGGAAATACCCAATTAAAATAATGAAGCAATGTAGTGATGGAGGAAAACTTGTATCAAACTCAAAATTTACCTAGTGCAAATTTATTTTGGTGGCAAGAGTTCTCCTGCATACATACAGAGACGTTGCAAATACAGCACAACCTTTCAATAGCCACCAAGTTGATCTAGCATGACACACTTTCTAACAAATTAAAATTAACACTTCACAGCATTAGCAATAATTTTATAGGAGGAACTAAGCTTTCTGAAATTCATAATAAACTTTTAATTTCTGACATAAAACGATGATTAGGTGGATACCTGGTGTACATGAGCACATTTGCAATTGAAAGAAAGCACAGCCTTCAGCATGCTGCTGCACCAAGTGCCTTTTTCAAACAATGAGATTTTCCAAAAACAGGTAATCCAGTTGCACACTTCTCAGTGAAGCAGCAACACTGAGCTTTCCTCCCCCCCTTAAGATGACCCAAAGCAACAAAAACTTTTTCATGCATGCCCTTGGCTATGTTAAGTCTACAGTACAAATATTCACATTCCTAAGTGCAAAACTGAAACAATGCTCCCAGTGTTCATTGCAGCGCTTACTGGGGGGAAAAAAATACAAACCAAAATGCCAAACTGACATCACCCAAAACTTAACATTCTCAACAAATATCCTTTAACTCCCTAAAAAAAAATACAAAGAATACAGATGATATTTCAGCAGCTGAAAGAAAACACTGTGTAAATACTCAACTTTCAAAAATATGCCACTCACCAAGCTATGAAGGTTGAAGTAACATGGGAGGGCAAAAAAAGAAAGGCATTTGCAAAATGGCAGCAGCAAGAAGATTTACTGAGCTAAATGTAGGTTTTCTGAACAGTCCCATCAAAAGCTTTCGCCCGAGTATTAACATGCTAGTAAAAAACCCTCAAACATAGTTTTTCTTTTCTTCTCTCATTTAAAGGCAGAAAAAATTTTACTCTTCTTCTATGATAAATATAACAACTGCCAAGTTATCTCTGTTTTCTGAAACTTAGGTCCAATGTTTTTTTATTACAACCATGTAGATAAAAACTGGCAAGCTGCTGTGACAGGTGAAGGCATTTTTATAAGTACGATAAAAAGTTCAAAGTTACAGTAATTAGCTCTAGGGAAAAACAAGTCTTAAAAACCCCCTTTTTTTCTTAATGATGAAAAGTGCTAGTGTGATAATTACAATGGGACTAAAAACCTCATCTACCCCCCCTTTTCCAATAAGATATCCATACAAAAATAGATGGGAGAGTTTATAACTATTTGCTTACTACCCTGCTCTGTAAAAAATTGCTATTTGTGGAAAAGAAATATAATGTTTTATCACCAAAGTATGGTATGAACACGGTGCCTGCAGTCCATGCTGATCTTCCAGACAAAAGTAGCCACATACATTGTAGAGTTTAAAATGAGTCCAGAACCATGGGGCACAAAGGTGCTGCACCAGGCACTGCTGGTGGCACCCTGTGCTCTGTGTCCTCATGACCCAGACTCTGTCACACTGAGGTTTAACAACTCTGTGGATAGATCAACTCTATTACAGTCATTAAGGATTTTCTTCACCTGAGGTATTTAATTACGAGGGAAGTTTTTATCTGGTGCTTTTGGGAGAGAGTATTCTGAATTTATTTCTCCATTTAAATGGAAATATACTGAAGAGGAATTTCAAATGCTTATCAATTCTCTTGTCACCCACAAACAAATGTGTTAGAAAAGCTGTCATTCTTCTCACAGTCCTAGATCATTTAGATATGCCAAATCATTATAGCATCACCCCCTTTGCTCCTACCATTTCCTTTCTTAGAAGTCTTTCATTACATAATAGTAGTTTCACAACTAACAGATCAGATTATTATTTCTGCCAGAGACAGATTATGTGATTGCATGTGGATATTCCTTCCTTAAATTTGTTTTTGTATGGACTAATAAATGCAGTCGGAAGTTCAACAATTTCCTTCTGCAAATAGTTTAATGAAAACTGTATAAAATCTTTTTCTTCCTTTAAAGCAACAGCTGGCTCACAATTCAATTTTTCCAGAATTTTAGCTTTGTTTGTCAGCACATTTCATTATCTAATTACCCCATTTTGCTTTATTAGTCATGAGAAATTATAGCACTTGAATCCTTCTTCCAAATATATCCACCAAAATTCATGAAGCTGGGTTTATACATTAATTAAAAGTTGTTTTGATTAAAATGAAGGCAAGCATGTATTGATTGAATTAAGAAGTAAAAAAAGGCTTGAAAACATCTAAATTAATGAATAAAAATACAATACCAGTTAACTCTGTACAACTCAGCAAGAATAACACAGCTATTTAACCATCTGAAAATTATGAATGTGCCATAACTAATGAAAGTTATAAGATGCTGAAAAATAGCAAAGTTGCCTTCTTCTCCGTGACAGACATATATCACAAAACATCCATCACTAAAAATGTGTTCTTCACATTTAAGATAAATGTGATTTTACCTAAAACAAGCCCAACAAAATGTGAAATTTCACAGACCAAAATTCTTGCAATACAATTTTTATTAGGTTTTTCTCCAGGTTTTTCTTCCTATTTCAGTCTGATGAAACTGAATTAAAGCTTAAAATTCAAGTAGGTGACTCAAAATTTTCATTAGGAGAAAACAAAACAGTGAGAAGTTTGCTGCCAGGAAATAACAGATTCATTTTACTTGGAAGACTCAGCTGAATCTTCTCTTAGAAGTAGACGGTTTGCCTATTCACACAGAAACCCGGTATGAGGTCTCACTTTATCATTATTAGGACTTTTTTAGCATTAGGATTTAAGATATTTTTAAGATGTCATTCAACTAAAGGTACATGTGCTGGGCAGAGAAACCCAACCAGAAGGACTGGCTGATGAGCCAAGAGAAAACCCCAATAAGCAGGCAGGGCTAAGAAAAGGCAAATCTGCCTGACGAGTCAAAGAAAGAAAAGGCAAACCTGAGTGAGTCTCACACACATCCTCCTAAGCAGCCAGCCTGACCACAGATGAAAGAGGCTGCTGTGGAGCTGGTGGCATTTCCACTCTCTGCAAACACCCCTGTTATCTTCCCACAGCATGTAACCAAAACCTGTACGTCTAGAGAAATGAACAAACCAGGCTGGTGGGAGCAGTTTAGAATTGTCCTCAGCCTGCATTTCTGATCAGAACAAACAGCAGGAAGGATACAATGAAGTCTCTTCTTCCAAATCTATACTCTGCCATCCTAAAAACCCACGTGTCATTGCCTTAATCCAGCTACCTCACAGGATATAAAGCCACACACACACACTCCCCAGCTTTCTTTTCCCTCTTCCTTTTTTTTTTTTGAGGGGTAGAAGTGAAACAATTTGAATTTTTTTTTTCCCAGGCTATGTCTTCACAACAGCTCTCCTGTACATATCCACATGAAGGAAACAAATGCAAATAAAAGACCAAGGCACACATTCCTGCTTACTGAGGGATATTTACAATTAGGAGGAATATTGTCAGCTACCCCATTGACACAAAGAAGCTGACATGGTAAGAGACACAGTATGAACATGTTTATCAAGAGTGCTCAGAAGTACACTGCCACTTGACCCTGCAGCTCTGCTGGTTTCAGCAGAGGTGATCTTCTGCCTCAGGAATGTCTGCATTAACACACAAGCTCAGAAAATAATTAGAAATAAGCTAAATCAATTTGATGCTTTTAGTTCCCAAATTCACATTATAAAATAAAGTGAAGTAAAGCTTGCAGTGACAAAAAATTATCTACTTCTCTCAAATAATGATTTTAAACTTAC
Source organism: Ploceus nigricollis (assembly GCA_013399945.1). Lineage (NCBI taxonomy): Eukaryota > Metazoa > Chordata > Aves > Passeriformes > Ploceidae > Ploceus > Ploceus nigricollis. The sequence continues at coordinate 135,764 of VXBC01004244.1, forward strand.
AGAGGAGAAAATATATATACAGGTCTCCCTCAAACATAGGAAAAATATTCAGTATTTTTAAAGTCTGATGAATAATTGGACACACGAAAAGTCCCAGTGCAGCTCACTATAACCATGGTAATAAAACAAAAAAAAAGAGGTGGTGTCTTTCAAGGTTGTATTACAACTTCTGAAAGCTTTTCCCCATTCGTACATTGTCAGTCATAACCTGTGACTGTACATGTCTCTGTGCACGAGGATCAACTTCCATTGCTGCTTATTTACAAGAATTTTGTCACCATTAATTAATAATGGCTCCATTTGCATCTGAGGAACTCAATATTAGCAACTGCACTCTTTTGTTTGAACTCTAAGCCAACATTTCAAAGCCTGCTGAACTTAGGTAAGATTGATTGCTCTTCTATGGCAGGGATTGCTGCACCTGAGTGCAAACAATAGGGTAAACCTCCTTCCCTTAAGGAAAATTCTCACACAGATGCAGGTAACAAGGGGAACATCAGGGGCTACAGCTATGCAGATCCATCACACGCCATCCATGCTGGTGCCCAGACCCCCAGGTCAAATGCCAAACTTCTCTGACACACAGCAACAAAGCTGAATGCAAGTAAAACTCACAAGAATTTTCCTCTTTCAAAACTATCCCTATAAAAGGGAACATACAACTGAAACATGCAATAAAAGTAACTTTATGTCTAGACAGCATAGCTGATGGGTGGACTTAACTTGCAGATAAGTTAAATTGAATTCCAAGCATAAACATTAATAATGAGTCCAGCTTTACAAGGGTAGTACATAAGACAACTGGAAAAAGGAAGGTGCATTTAATGCAAACTCTTGCTCTTTTTTCTTCTTTTATTACAGTAACATCTAGAAATGAATTTGTGTGAGAGGATCCCACTTAGCTGTAACATGTGAGGAAAAGACAACAGTCAACCCAACAGCCCTCCTGTATTTTCAGTCTCATTGGCCTACATGGCAGCACTGTTCAGCCCAGGTGTGTGGGGATCCAGCCACTTTCCAACAATGAAGATCATCTGAGAGGAAAGAAGACTGGCTCCCTGAAATATACGACATCTTTTTACTTATTTTCCATGAATGATGTAGAAATAAAGCTTTTACTTATGTAATCACATATTGTTTCTCAGTATGACCTCCCTCTCCCATATTATAAAAGATTATAGAATATAGTCTTGCAGGCAAGGAAACAGAGATTAAGTGATTAATTTGAAATACACAAAGGATGTGTCTCAGAGACAGACAATTCAGATCCTACAAGTTCCAATTCATAGATAGTAGGCATGTGCATGAGAATTTATGGGGGGAGAAAAAAATGCCAAAATTATGCTTTAAGTATACTTTTTTGGAAGCACTTGGCTCTTCAGAAAACACAGAGGGAAGAATACCTAAGTGTCAGTATGATACAGATTGTACAACCAAAACTGCACTGAAAATATCAACAGTATTTCCTCAGAGTTCTGTCAGTTTTTGACCACTGATCTTCCTGAAGTTTTTGAACCCACGAAGTTCATAGAAACATAAAAAACTCACAATGAAGTTTAAACTACAGCAAATACATGAATCATGCTACTGCTGAAGATCAGCAGATTTTTGCCTTACACATATGGACAAGCTATTTATAAATTTTCACTTCCCATCAGGCTCAGCATGATGTCAGCTTACAATAACAAGTTAATGTTAATGTTTTCCAGTAATTTCCACAGTGCCATTTAACTGCAAGTGCCCCAGCCAAGGTAAACTTAAGGGCAAGGAAAGGGCTAACTGCATAATCAGAGAGCAATGTTAATGAATTTTTCATCTCTGCTTTGAACATTTGGAATTCTACCTGCAATGTATTTGCCTTTTGTTCCCAAAGTTTAATCTCACTAGTCAGCTGATTACATCTCCCCCAAATGGCTCAAGTATTCCTTCTGATTTTAATTAGTGACAATGCTTCATCGCCTTGTGGATTTTATCCTGAGACAAACAAGCATCCTACGCTATTGCAGCAAGTGCCAAACTCAAAGCTATCAAACATTTTCTAAGCCCTAGTAAGATCATGCACTTTTTTTTACAATCAGCAGCACCACAGCAGATGAACACTGCCTTTGTGAATTCACCAGTAACAGACAATATCCAGAACAAAATGATGAAATTTCCTGGTGCTCTTCTCTCCAGAAAGTCAGAAAGATCTGTTCTTTATTGTTATTTTTCCCCCTTCTCTCTTCCACTTGCATGCAGCTGATCTGTTTTTGACATAAGGGAATGTCAACAGCAACAGTTTTTATGTCAGAAAAGAGTTTTTTGAAAAGCAAGTTCTTCCAACACTTTTCCTTACTCAAGACCACCTTCTCCAACATTTGCACATGCTTGCCTTTGATTTTATTATCCCAGAGGAGTACAGCTGTCTCATTGTCTCCAAGAACTGGTTTTTAAAGCCACTTAACCCTCTACTCAGCTTTGGATATTGAACTGCACAGAGGTTGTTGTCTTCTGAACACACTGGTGCCAGTGGCAGATGTTACCATGTCCACCACTTTTTCGATACCACAGCCTGCTGAAGTTTGACCATTTCAAATATCCTACCCAGGTTTCTAATGAAAGCAAGCTCCCTCCCCATTCCCTTCAGTCACATCAATTAGGTTAGCAGAGGCCTGATATTGAAATTGGAATATTTAAATTTATTTAAAAAACATCCAAATATTTAAATCTTATTTGCTTTTGCTGAAATGGCACCAAGAGGACCACCAGCTGATCTGTGGCAGCTGCAACACCCAGCAGCCAGAGGACAGTGATCATCAGCTGCATGTGGACTGCTGTGCACAAGCTATTTGCAGAGCATGAGCCTACACAAATCATCTGGCATTAGGGCCTCAAAACTGGCAATGAGAACAAGTAGGAACCCATTTCACTAAATGCCAGATTGGCTCAAGGCAGCTGAAAACCACCCTGCATCAGTGATGGAAGGGACTATTAGGATACTTCATATCCTTTTTCATTCAAAGAAACACCAAACACAAGTGGTAAGAGAATCTCAATGGGTTCTTCACTGTGTTATCCCTTTGCAATCAGTACCAATCTGGTCATGCTTATGTTCACCTCCACCCACCACTCCACAGGCTTCTGTATTTTACCACTGGCTGCAATTGCAAAATCACCCACTAAAAGCAACAGTTTCTTTAGTTAGCAGATTAAACACTTCATTTTACTACCTTTAAATAAACTAAACCAGAATACAGGGAGAGCTTGTGGTTTCAAGTCACTTCACAGTCTGAATTTGGCAGAACAGAAATGAGCGGAAGGCATCGCTACCCTCACTCATGTTTCCAGTACTTTGTTCATAATCTCTGCTACAAAGCAGCTAGGAGGTGCCACATACTGAATGGCTCCTCAGCACACAGATCCTGTGTGCATCTCCCTTATCACCGTTTTTAGAGAGGCTCCTGCTCCATACCCTGTCCTCAATCCTGATCACAAAGTATCCACTGGTTATCAACAGATTGACAATTTATGTTGCAGAATCATTCCATAAAACTGCATTTTTTTGTTGTTGTTTTTAAGCAGTAAAATTTACTACAGAGCTAAAATTATAATAAAGCACATATAACAGTATGAAGTATGACTGCTTCAAATAAACTCAAACACTAAAAATATTTCAATTTGGCAAAAAAAGACAACAAAATGAACTAGCAAGAACATGTCAGAAGCTAGGGAATCCACAGAGGCAGTTTAAGAGTCTACTAAAATTCCACAGTTTAACTGCACTTGTAAAAACATAGTAACTTTATTGGAAACCAAGCTTCCTCTTCCCCTCTCCAAACACCATTATGCATTTCCTGTGCACTTGATCAGTCTTGCTGGCTTTACAATACATTAAAAATTATCAACTAGCTGCAAAAGGGGAGCCCACCTATTTATAAATTTATTTACTTGATGTTAAGGAAGATGAGTTCTCTTCTAGTTACAGATAACAACAGAGTAAAAGCTCTTTTTTAAGCAAGTTAAAAGATAAAAAATAAAATACTTACTGGTCATATTACAGTTTTCACTACATAAATTTGTGAAGAGATGCCCTACAGACAGCATTGTTTACAATACAGTAGCAATCCTGAGTATAAATGTTTGGTATTATAAACCATGAAAGAAATGAAAAAATTCCTCAAATTTATTACCTTTTAGTTACTGTACAAACTGTGAAAATTTTGTACTTGTCACCCAAAATAATCCATTTTATTCACAAGAAACCAGGCTAATTAAAGAAAAAGACCCAAATGAAGTTTGTCTAATTCAGTTCTGTGACAACACCTCCTGCTCACAGCACCGCAATGGAATGGCAGCATCCAGGGACACCTCCCAAGTGCTTTATGCTTCTATAATTTAAGCACTGCAACTGTTTTGAGGATTTTTGTGGTGCATAATCATGGTGCTGTAATTCTATTCAACCAAGTTGTCTGTGTAAAACCCCAGGGATTTTTTACGCAGATAACCCCATTACAAGCCTCGTTCAAGACTGAATGCAAAAATATACAACTGACTCCCAGCTTCCAAACCTTTCTTCCTGTTGCCATATCCAATCTTTATAAGTATCACTGATATAAAACTGAATTAAAAGATAACATGTGAATGGAACAGTAATTCCTCTGAAAGGAAAAGGCTGATGGAAACACATTAGCAAGACTCAACTAGTGAAAGAGTAAAGGCTGTGGTTGTTACAAACATCTCACTTTCTGAGGAAATCCAACAGTCTACTGCACTCTGAGAGAAAAAAACCCAAGAAGTTAGGGCTGTAATAATTTGAGAACTGGACATGATCAGTTTAGGAACATTTGCAACTTGACTTAAGAAATATTTAGGATGAGATCATTTATTTGGACCACGTGATCACAGAACTTCAAAAATTCAACTTTACAGGAAATTAACTTCTTCTTCAACTGTTCACAAACTGCCACATTACAGAAGACTGAAAACAGCTTTAAATGTCATTAGAACTATTAACTCTTCTATCAAATTGAATTAAATGACAATGCTATATATTCAATGTATATGTCTGAAAGACTAAATTAAACAAATTTTTTTTCTTCTCTCTACAATAGGGCTTTTCAGAAAATGAAAAACTATGAAAATTAAACAACTCTAAGAGCTACATTACTTTGTAGTTATATTTCCTTCTTTAATACTGTGTCTCTATCACTTTTACTAACACTTCCTATTTTTTTAGAGAAAACAATATTCTCCTTTTATTGCTAAAGGCAGTGCGATGTTTCAAAGATAGCACTTTTTTCCTCACCAGTGATCACTGAGTATCAAGAGGCCATATTGTGCATATTTCAAAACTAGTTAAACATAAAAAGCTCATTTTGGCTTTCATAAGCTTTTTTTCACTTCCGACAACTGAAGATGCTTGATGCTACAATATGATTTTTAAATGTTTCTAATTACTGTACAGTAATCCAAGAGAAATAACTACAGTCAGAACCATATTCCCTCCTCAGTTCCTAATATTTATGAACTTATTTTGATTAATTTTAAAATAATAGCTTACAATATGGTAATTCAGACATATAAACTATTGTCTCAAACCAGCAAATTAAAAAAAGGTATTTCTATTGCTGGGAGCCCTTGATACATTGCATTCTATTTATGGCCACTTTTCATATTAGTACCACCATGGAGGTTTGAAATCCTACATGCTCAACAAGGCTCCTATAAGAAAGTGGTACCCTGAGGTGATTACACCAAGTCCCTTCCTTTTGAAATGCTTCAGGATTTTCTATAGTATGCAGTTTTGTGCAAGTTTTATGCTGCAAGACAGCATACACACACAGAGCATATGTTTTTTATTAGATGTTACATCAGGAAATAACAAAGCCTAACAAAAATCTGGCAACAGGGTGTATATGTGAAGTCTTTTAGAGTGCTACTATGTCCATCTCTACATTTTCCTGAGGCTTTTTATTGAAGCGGGTAGTATTTACTACACGGGAAAACAGGAGAATCACCAGAGCACACACATATTTTTATGCTGATATTACTTTTCTATTAACATAATAATCTAAAAAGTATTAAGCATATAGCACGTTTCACATAACATATTGACAATGTGATTTAATCTTTCTTCTTTGTCTTGAGTTGATTTGGGCTCAAAAGTGACTTCATTCTGTAGAGCAAAGGCTCTACCTTATTCTTATGGCACAAAATAATTCAATAGGTACAAAAATCAAGCATGCACTCAAGCATGTCTCCATCTATATTTTCTGTGGGAAAAAAAAAGTGAACATTGTGCTCTTTACATTTCCTGTTCTATTTGCCAGCAGTGTCTGTTTCACCAATGAAACAAGATGGACAGAACCTTGGAAGAAAAAATGAAATATCTTCTGCACTTTACAAATGTGAGATGAGCACATAACAGGTGTGTTGTTTGCTACAGAAGTGTTTTGTAGGGACCGAGAGAAGTTGGCTTTTCCTACCTTATTTTTTTTTTCCTCTTTTAAGACTATAAATTTAATATTATAAAGCTAGACAAATGCATACATTTGGACTAGTGAAAGGAAAAAAAAATCTCTTCAAATTCTGGTGAAGAGAATTCAATCATATTCAAGTAAAACTCAGTATGAACTATAAATGCTCGATATCTTCCATTTATGCCAGATGCTTTAGTGTTGAATTCATAAGTGATTTCTCAAAGTGAAAAGGAAGGTTTAACGTTGTTGATGCATTTGCACCAAAAAAAGGATGAATCAGATTTTCAAGATGTAAAGTTTTCCCAATATATACCCATGTCACGAGGTAAGAGAGGTACCTCTGTCAAGAGGTAAAAGAGACCTTTCTGCAGCTTTGAAAATACCAAAATACCTCTGTATTTGAGGGGAAAAAATTCATAACTATTGCTTATTTTTCACAATAAAAACAGGCCAGAATGAACAACTACAATCTGCAGAGGTTACCTGCCAAATAGAGATTGAGACATTCATTGCAGATGCGAAGATGCACTGAATCTGAAGCTTACGCTTCTGAATAAAATCAATATACAGATACATCTGGCCTGCATTTCTCACAGCATGGTAATTACTTCAGTGCAATAAGCAACAAAACACCACGACAGCAGCTATTCTGTAAGAGAGGATGAGGTCCAAAACAGAGATAAAAAGGAGCAAACATCTGAAATAAGAGCTGGTGGGAGGGAGTTGATAGTGAGGGTGCCAGAGGAAACAGGGTAGAGATAACAGAGGCACAAGCAACTAAGGAGGGCAGAATAGAAGCACCTGCTGCTTATCATTCCTTCAGAAGCCTTATTAATTCTTTGGTTGCTTAAAGCTGTGGGGGAGGTTTCCACACTCGCAAACATTAAGGAGACTCTGATGATCCAAAGACAACTGGCACCTTTTATGAAGTAGAGAAAAGGAGGGATCTTGACAGGTGATAAATTTAGAAGCATCCCTCACCCTCTCAGCATCTCCCCTTGCTCTCTTCTGCACTTAGACCACACTTAGACGGTTTCCAGCACCTAAGGAAGGCTCTGCAGGGCATAACAAGTCCAAGAGCTGCCTGCAGCTCCACTGGAAGCCATATTTTTTCATCACCCAACTTAGAATCCACATTATTATCACTTCTGGCCTTGCACAGGACCATCCCCAAGAGTCACACCATGTGCTTGAGAGCACTGTCCAAATGCTTCCTGAACTCTGTCAGGCTGCTGCTGTGACCATTCTCTGGGGAGTCTGTTTCAGTGTTCACTCTGCTGTTTCCCTGATAGTCAACTGAAACCTCTCCCAACTCAGCCTCATCCTGTTTCCTTGATTCCTGGTCACACAAGTAAAGAGGCCAGTACCTGCTCCTCCTCTTCCTCTCACAAGAAGTTGTAACTGCAATGTCATCTCCCCTCAGTCTCCTCTTCCCGAGGCTCAACAGCCCAAGTGACCTCAGCAACTCCTCATATGGCTTCCCCTCAAGGCCCTTCACCAACCTCATGGACCTCCTCTGGACACTCCTTAGTAGCTTCATATCTCTCCTATATTGTGCCACCCAGAATACCTGTACACAATATTTAAGGTGAGGCCACCACAGTGCAGAGCAGAGCGGGACAATCCCTCCCTTGCCTCGCTGCGATGCTGTGCCTGCTGCACTCCAGGACAGGGATGGCCCTCCTGGCTGCCAGGGTACTGCTGACTCAGATTCCACTTGCCATCAACCAAGTGAAGTATGAGTCAAGGTCCCAAGGTCCCTTTCCATGGAGCAGTTCTCCCGCTTCTCATTTCCCAATCTATACATACAACCAGGGCTGCCCTGTCCCAAGTGCAGAATTGGGCACTTGTCACTGTTAAACTTCACAGAGTTGGTGGTTGCCCATCTCTAATTTGCTGAGGTCTCTCTGCAGGGCCTCTCGGCCCCCAAGGGAGCTGACAGCTCCTCCCAGTTTAGTGTCACTGGCTTTTAGTTGAGGGTTTTGGCAGAAATGCCCCAGAACTGGAAGCATGTTGTACTAGACAGTGGAAAACAAACTGTGCTTCAGTAGAGCTTTGCTCCTCACACTGCCCCTGACCTAAAAGCAAAACATGCAGACAGACCCTTACAAGCAAGGCAGCACTCCTACTCCTCCAAATAAACTCTCCACTACTAGGTACAACCATAACCCAGCTCCTCCTTGGTAATCGCACACCCACATAAACTTTCTGTCCTGTGCACTTTCTTTATGTCTGTGAAATGTCAATACAGCCCTTCCTACGCCTGGATATCCATTTACTGATCTTTTCTGGCCTATGCAGAAACAGCATTGGAGGAACAAAATCAGAGGAACACATTTACAGAGTATGTTCAAGTTCAGATTCAGCCATTTAGAGCCTCGGTAAAAAAAATTACACTTTACATCAAACAGCCATGTGAATAAATATTCCTAGAAAATTTTAGCACGACAATAAGTACTTCAAAAATGCTGGTATTTTAAAATACTTAAATATATAAAGGCAAGAAAAAAAAAGTAGTAAGAAACACTACTGAAAGAAATGCCTGTGACATACAAACATTTTAAAAAACAAAAGCAATTAACATGCATTAATTCCTGCAGAGAAAGCACACTAAGTGATTTGATGCATTAACACTCTTGATATCTATTTTCATACACTGAAAAAGTGTCTTCTTGTTTTGGTTTATTTTGTCTCGTTTCCTGTGATTTCCAGGTTTTTCGTCCTTTCTTCCTTTCAATTTTCTTGTTCCACTATTCAAGATTCTTGCATCCTGGTCTTCAACACTGGTAAGTCCTTACTGAGTAGTTACTCACTTGCAAACACTCATCCCTCTTCATTTGGTTCTCCCCCCCATCATTCTTTTGAAAGCCCATTTTCCCAGCTTTCTCTTGTTTTCACGGAGAATATTCTCCTCTTTTGTAAACAGGCTGAGAGAGCTTCCAAAAAACATAGAAGGCACCTTCTCCTATTTCTCACTATAGCCTGGACTTCTGAAAACACAGAGAATAGTAAAAAGGCCTCACTGTACGTAAGAATTTTTCATATATCCTCAAGCAGTCAGAACTAAAGAATCAGCATATCCTTTAAAAGTAGATCTAGAAAGTGTATTCAGGATTGTCTTTCTTTTGGCTCTGAAAGTTTTAAAGACATGGTTCCTAGATCAAAAGGAAGGGGAAAAAATCCTATGCAGGTTGGATGGAAAATATGTTTTGGGAGATGAAAAATGAACTCCATGGAGTACTAAATTAACCCACTGCACCACCTAGGAGAATATTGTATCTTCAGTAAGCTTTACAAGTTTCAACTTTTCCCTTCCCAACTGTAAAAACATCCTCTGCCAGTGACAGAGTGATAGGATTGCTTTCCTGACTAATCATGAGGGATACTTATAGATTCATAATACAAAACAGGTGCAAGAAATATGCACAGAATGGAACACTTAAAAATTCAGACTTCACAACAGTTCAATTGTTGTTCTGGGAGGTCTAAATCAAATTACTCAGCCACTGCCTAGAATAGTTCAACCCTCTTCAGGAAGACTTCAGTAATGAAAAGTAAAACACTGTGCTGACAGTTGTTTCTCACATGTTCATTATTTAAAGACAAAATAATGTATCCACTGCAAAAACTCTACCTATAAAGAGGATTTCTCTTTGTTAACACCTAATCAAAGTTGTTTTATATAACCATATTCACAGATAGTGTTTTCAGTCACTGCACAATTATCCACAGACACAACTAGAGATGCCAGGTTGTATGGATGTATGGATGGCTGTAACTGAGCACCAGGCAGGGTACCTCAAATGGCCACACACACAGAGGCACCCAAAACTTCTGCTAGCAAGGTTTCAGGAGCTTTTATTCATAAAGGAGTGGAACTAGGTGGACTAGAATAGGAAGGCCAAAACATTTGTAAAGCTCACCACAATCAGAGTAACAAGTGTCAAAACCTAGGGTATGGGAGAGAGGGAAGCAGTGCATCCATCAAGGCATCCCTCTCCCTGTACAGAGGCAGCAACTGACTTGCTCTCCCTGGCACAACTCAGAGTAATCATTATTATAGTTACCTCTCAATCAAAACAGTAGCTGTTTTCACTGACTGATGAATGTTGTTCATCCTGTACTAAATCATGCCTTTTTTTTCCACTAGAAAGATGTGACTCCATAAGGTTTACAACAACACCATCTTTGCATCTTTACAACAGCAGCATCTTGGCATACCCTCAGCTGCTGTAGGAGGGAACTCAGTGATGATGCCGAAACTGAAAAGACCTAATAGAGTTGTGAGAGCTGTGTACATCTATGTCCTTTTGAAAAGTGGTGACATCTTAGGAAGTCAGAGACAATATTTGGAAGGATTACTAATTACAGTTAAAGCAACTTCAAAGCAATGTACAGCCAGCAGGGCTGCCCAGTCAATCAGTCAGATTACGTGTCTTTTTCTCAGTTTGTTTTTTTTAATTAAAAAAACAGCTGAAAGAAAACCTCTGGCAAAATCTCATCAATGACTCTCTTTCAGAGACTGTCTCCTCCTATTCCTGGAACTCAGCTGCATTTCTGTTGCATTCATAGATACAAATCTCATTATCAAATGCTTACTGCCTCCTTATATCAGTGTACCCTTATGGAACAGTCAATACAAATTTACAACATAAAGAAATGAGACAACTGTTCTGTTATTGCCAGCTCCATATAAATGAATGTTTCCAACTTGACATCAGTATTTTTCTGTTTGTACTAATCTTAAAAGTAAGGCTTATCTTGAACACTAAAAACTGAGGTTAGAAAAGAAACAGCTGAAAGGAAGTTTCACTGGAACACATTTAATTTTAGCAGGTTTATTTCTTTGATCAGTAGACAATGTAAGGTTTGTTTAGTATATTGAGTTTTTATAAGCCAACATTGAACTGCTACACTTCAAACTTTACTGCCAAGACAAATAAAATGTAATTCACCATAGACAATGTTTCTAGGCTACTGAATAAAGCCAAGTAAACAATATGCTACTTCCGCATTCATTCCCTCAGAATCTACAGATCCTCTGTCTTCAAAACAAGACAAGAAAAAAACATGGTCACTGACAACACCGCTGCTAATTCACATTAAGGATTTTTAGGTGAAACTCATAAATAGGACACCTCTCTCTTTTACCCAGCAACAAGGATCAGCATCCAAGAAGGACATTCAAAATGTATTTGACTTGTCTCCTCATACTCTCACACCCTAGTCGCTGGAGTCCATGGGGTTTTATTACCTATTCAGTCCAATAAAAGGAAGGTCCAGTGACTGCTTGTGAGTTCTCCTTCATGCATCATTCTTCCCTGCTTTATTTTCAACTTATTTAAACTGCATTTAGTCCTCTGAGTAAGTATTCAAGTATTAAACTCATAAAACACAAGAGTGATCACAATCAGAAATACCTAAAGCTTGACCTTCCTTTGGAGCCATTTCAGCTAAAATCCTCCTCCTCAAAGGAAGGAAAGAGGCATCTGCACTCATTAGGCAGACTCTACTTTCATAACTTTCATCAACAACAACCTGTCTTAATAAAACTCTGCCAGATAATTAAACTACCTAACATACTGATGTTTTCATTATGAATTGCTGGTTTTCATTAGTACAATCATGTACTGAAAAGTCACATCCACACATCTCTGGCTCAAAAGTGCTGGAAGCTAAGACAGCACATGCAGATGTTTCTCCAGCTGCATCATCTGCCTTACTTTTTTTCCTAGGCCTGTGCTATCAGTCCTTGCTGGAGGAAGCACCTTGACTCACACAAATCTTTACATGACCCAGTATGGCTGTTATAAGGTTGTGTTCTTGTCCTGATTTTCTTGCTGCTCTAATGAAGGCTCCAACCACCCTTTAAATCAATTATTTCATCTTTAAATCCCTTCTTCCAGCTCTCCATTAAGATTTAAAGAATCAGCATATCCAAAGAGCCAATACAGATAATTTAAAGTTCCATCATTGCACAAACCTTGATGTATTCAATAAACTCCAGAAATGTTAAAAAAAATAAATAGTACATGACTTTGACAGTATTCAAGGCTAGGCTAGATGGATCTCGGAGCAACCTGGTGTAGGAGAACCTGCCCAGGGCAGGTGGGTTGGAACCTGATCTTTAAAGTCTCTTCCAACCCAAACAATTCCATGATTCTATGATAAAAGTCCTGTACAGAAAAACCTACCATGCAAACATGCAAGTGTTTTAATTATATTATTATTTTTTAATACAAGAGCTCTAGATTCTTCCATTTTAAAGAATATTCAGAGAGATGGGTCTAGTTCTATAAGATGCTGCTATTCCCTGAAAAGTAACTGCTAACTTCTTGACCTAATGAAGTCAGTAGGAAGTTTAATTTTTACAATGAATGTTAAATAATGTAAAGAGTTATGAAGCCCAATATCTCCTATAAGTCTAATTTCTGTCACATGCAACTGAGTCAATGTGACTCATTCTGTTCTTCAGATTTGAGATGCAAGTGTTGCTTGTTTCAAAAACTAAACAAAAAAGGTTCAAAATCTCAGAACAGCATTCTTTGCATGAGACATTGCATTCATATGCCTAACAGAACTGTTTGAATTAGTGATTACTAAAAACAAACAAACAAGGAAAAATCCACCCCCCCACACACACAAACACACACTTCTTTGAACCAGCTGGCTGCTCTAATACCACAGAATTTTGTGGATAAAAAGTAAGTTTGGAGAAAGTTTGAATATTAAGCATAAAAATTTGTGAAGAGAAAATGACTGCTGATTGCTGAAACTCAAAACAACATTAAGTAAATGAATTTCATTTTTATCTTCATGAAGTTTTAACCCTGCACCAAAGCATAACAAATTCTCTGTTTCATCTGCCAGTTATATTTTGTATGTCTTTAAGAACAGATCCCCAGAGAGAAGGAATACAGTTTTTCTCTTGCAATGCAAAACATTGGCATATGATCAGGGAACAAATCTCAGGATAAATCAGTAGGAGTGATAAAGTAACAAGAATAAGTGGGAAGATGGCAGTGAAGAGAAGAAGAAAAGCTACCAGCCAGGCCTCAGATGAGAAGATGGGGGATAGACAATAATGTTCCTAGGGACCACAGCAGAGCAAGCAGAATTTCTCTGACTTTTGAGTTACAGCAGTGACCAAAACCAGTCACAAGAGGAAGGATCCACCTGCAAGAACATGACAGACCAGCAGAGGATTTATTTTAAAATTTTATTCTATGTAGTTGTTTGAGTGCTTGTACAAAGTACCACCAAAAATGTAAATACTCATCATGACCAAAGTAGATTCCAGACAGAAATTGTTCTTTATGATATGTGCAGCTGAGAACGTCTATCAAAAGCTTTATTTTGAACCATGCAATCCATCTCCTGGTGGAGGCAGCAAATGGAGGCACACAGACAAAGTCATGTAGTTCCCTCTATATATAAGCAGCAAGTGATGAGGGAGAAGTCGCTGAATACTCCTTCCTCCTAATCCACGCTTAAAAAATGCCAAAGAGAATGGAAAAAGCTCTTCAAATAGAATGGCTAAATAAGAGAAGCAAACTTTTTTGTACTGGTTTGTATCCCAATCTCAAGCTACACACTGTCAGCACGTAGAAGCACCTTCAACATTTCGGAACAAGGCACAGACAAGTTAATGAAAACACAATGTCTCTTTTAATAACTTTCATTGACCTAATCCCCTGTGTTCTGAAAATATGTAACTGTAGGCTTGCCAAAATGAATGTGAAGATCAAACTGATAGAACACAAGATAATGAGTCAATTGATGTGCACATTCATTCATTTGAAAAACAAATAAACCTTAACAGTAATTACGTCTGCTCGTGATTAATGGCAGCTGCCCAATGGACTCTTCTTGATATGAACAGCATGTAAGGGTATATACACTCTCATTAGAGTACAGATTTTTCCAGTATACAAATGTGAAAAAGATTTCTGGAAACTAATGACTGCAGAACTGTGACTGAAAGCTCCAGTCATGCTATTGCTATTCCACTGTACTAAAAACAACTGGATTCTCCATCTATGAACATCACAGAGGCTTTGAAATCCAGCATCAATCATGTTAACTGATTCTCTCAAGATAAAAACAAAAGCTGAAGTCTAACATCTGCTTTTCCTGGCAAACCAATCTGAAAGTTTATGCATTTGGGAGGGTTTTTTAATCATCATAAATAACCCAAAACCAGATGAATTGAAGGTGCTGCCTTGTTTTCTGGACAAATCTTTATAGGGTCCCTGTTAACTTTTCTTCACTTCGAAGCACTCACAGGAAGGGTTTAAAGAATTAGAGGAATTAAAAGGTCCATGTGCAGATGCTGTCTGTGATCTTGTTGGGATCACAGAGGCAAGATGCAACAGCTGACATGTTTGGGGCAATGCAATGGAGGGATACAGGCTCTTTAGGAAGGACAGGTAGGGGAGATGAGAAGATGGGGGTTGATCTCTCTGTGGCAGAATAACTGGAACGCACAGAGCTTTGCCTGGGGTGGATGATGAGCCAGCTGGGAGCTTAGAGCTAAGAACTGAAGTGTGGGTGACACTGCAGGGGGTGTCTGCTACAAGCTGCCAAACTAGGCAGAACAAGTGCACAAGGGCTTCTACAGACAGCTGGAAACAGCCTTGTGTCACCAGGCCCTGCTCCTCATGGGAGGCTTCAACCACCCTGGCAGCTGCTGGGTGACCAACACAGCACCGTGTAAGCAACCCAGAGGCCTCCGAAAGGGCACCGATGACAACTCCCCAATAAAAGCAGCAGAGGAAACAAGGAGAGGAGCTCTGCTGGAGCTCAATCACAACCAAGGAATGACTGATTGAGGATGTGAAGGTGAAAGGCAGCCTTGCCTAGCTCATTCTGAATGTCTCAATTTTTCTGGAAAGATGGAACATATACTGCAGAAATTCCAATCCCAAAGAGGCAGAAGGTCAAAAGAACATTTGATCCTCTGATAAGGAAACCTCACAAACTTCCCAAATATTTGTAATCTCCTTGGCAACTGCCAAAAGTCAGAAAGATTCACAAACATAAAGGCTTTCCTAGTCAAAATTTGATACTCTTCCAGAAGTCCCTACATAAAGCTCTGGATGAGCTCTTCCTTCCAGCTGATCAGCTAAAAAGCCTAGACCTTAAAACAAAACAAGCCAGAAATGTTTCATTATTCAAGAAAACTAGTAGAAAATTTCTGCATTTTCTTGTGAATTAGAAACTTGATTTCCTTCCCCCAACCCATGCCAATTTGGATTATGGAGCAGAGCAGAAACTGTACTCATAAAGGAAACATTGAGCATAGAAAAGATTTTTTGGTTGCTTTATTCAAGTCAGTGCACTTGCTTATGATGCAGAACTGCTTCTTGAAGAATATCATCAGCTCCCCAAGTGTTACAAAACAGCAGCCCCCCTCTTACATAATTATTGAAAAGAATTATTCTGTAAAACCTGTAAAGCATAACATTATTTTATCCTCATGGACATTCATATTCCTATGCAAATTGAGCCACAGTTAAAACACTATGGAGAAAAAGACATGTTTTCACATAATGCAGAGGTCTGAAGTTAAACACAACACATCTACATCCAGTGTCAAAAAAGCACTTCTTGGCAGTCTCAGCATTTTGAAAACCAAGCCATGTCTGGACAAGCACTACATGCTGAACTGTTTTTGAATGATCTTTCTATAAATTACATAACTCCAAAACATAACTGAAATATACCTTCATGATTAACTACCTCTGGCACTGCCACCTAATTCTGAATAATTCCAGCCTTCCTTTTCAGAACTTGACAGTATATGAACACTGAAATAAAAAACTCGAGCAATGAACTTAGTAGCTTCTCATGTCACTGAACAAATCAAATTACTGAATTCCATTTTCATAAGATATTGGCCTTGTATTGCTGGAAAAATGTATATTTTATTGAGTTTTGTACAGACTTGCTCTTTTTAGTAGAGATTTTTTGGTTTGGTTTTATATCAAGTAGAATGATAAATCCTCCACTGTGTCATGGAAAAGCAGTGCAAAACAGTTTTGAACACTGCCAGATCACCATCTCTTCAAGTAAGCCTTCTGAGAAACAGTGCTTTAACCAATAGTCCCCATGACATAGTTTTCTACATTTCAATAAGCCTTACCAGCAGATTTGCAAGTCCCAATTAACACTGATAAAAAGAAAACTGCAACCAGGCCTCCAGCATAGGTGTGGAAAGCTTCCTACACCTATGCATAAGATCATGTTAGCAATACTGAATTAAAAAACTAGATCATCCTTTGGGCTCTTTCATATCCACCCTCCATTATTATTATTTTTTATTATCTTTTTTTCCAGGTAACTGAAAATAAGGCAATTAACTCTATACACTACTGCCAGTCCACACCCTCGTGAGTAGAGTTATAATCATTTTGGATTGAGAAAGCATTTCATTCTCACTGTTGGAACAACCCTCTCTTCCTAACACTTCAGGAGCTGTGACAGAGCAGGGCTGCACAGCTGATTTGAAGATGGCAATCTCTCCCTTACCACACAGACACAGCGGCTCACAGGTCCAATCCCTTGTATCTATCAGGTCCATCAACTGCTTTTCAGAGCAGGAGCCCATCCCATACCCTGCAAAACCCTTTACTGTTACCAACCATCACTCAAATCCACATTCAATTGCCTGAAACCATTTATAGGTAGTGTTGACATTAACAGCCTTAGAGGAATTTCACTCATTTCCTAGATTTCCTGTAAGTCTTGATTTTAAAGGGAAATAATATGCTAGAAAAGATGCAATTAAACACCAAATCAAAACAACCATACACACCCAAGCACACAGCTTACAGTGGGAACATGTCCCTAGAAAGCTTGCCAACTAAGACAGACCAGCAGAGCTGACAGCGTACAATATGGCTTTGTTGGAGGGTTGCTTGTGAAAAACAGGCAATAAAAATCACTAACTTATTACCATGATAGCTTAAAAATGAAACACAGTAAACTGACTGCCATAAACCAGGGGAATGGTATATGGAGAATGAAGAAATTTCTGATAAGTGAGCTGGTCTCCAGAATGTTTCCAGAAGACAACAGTATAAGGATTACCACAATTTGTACAGCACACTGACAGGAAACTGTTGGTGTAGCAAGAAAAGCAAATGAAGTAATAAATAATTATGTGGGTCAGTAGCAAGTCTGAATATATATACAATGCTATTGGTGCATGGAGTTCAGCTTTGCCTCAGATTTGCTCAGTCATTTTGGGCAAGTCTCTGTAAACACATTCAGATAGGGATATTTGCTCTTAAAGCACTTTAATCTCTGGAGATGAAACATTATATGAAATGCAAATATTACTACTTACAGCTTACTGCCTTCAAATGACAGCTGAAATGTGCATTCCACATTTATCATCTGACAGAATAAACTCAAGCAGTCTTCATGTATGTTTTGACAACGTGTGAATGTTAAGCACAACTCATGGTATGTTATCTGGCTGTCAAGTATGACCAAAAACTTTTTCAAAAACCCCTACAGTAAAAACAAAATTTAAAAACCCTCACAAAACAAAAACAAATCAATGCAAAACAAGCCTCCCAAGCTTACTTGCAGTAGGGTTCCATGAACGCAGTTCTGTCGCATGCCATGAGTGGCAGAGTCCGGGAGCCCCCGCAGCAGGGCCAGCACCGTGTGTGGAACTTCATTGGCCATAACGAAGGGAACGAGGGCCCGGCCCGACATCTCCCGGCAGCGGTAGACGGGGGAGTGCCCACACCTGGAAAAACCAGAGACACCTGTTATGTGTCATCCAGCAAGCCACTGGGCTGCCTAGAACAGGACAAAGGATAGTGCCATGAAAACTAAACATATTTCTCACAAATCCAATATACAGTCTTCTCAGTAGTGAAAGGTAAGTCATGCTAGAGCTATGCCAGAGGATTTGTTGTCATTCATAAGTTCTGGTGTTTACATAAAGGAAAATAAAAAGGAAATAATGCAATTATGCCATTAAACAGGTAAGTATATAGTCCTGTAGCATCTTTCTGGATGTTTATGTTACTTACTAATCACATTCAAACATATTATGAGTTTGACTTAAACTGTTAGCTCCATGTTGGTAATCAGATGAGATTTCCGTGAGAACACAACATGGTGTCTACTGAATTTTAGGCAAAATGTCCCACTGGTTTTTAGAATACATTTAAAAGTAGGAAATAAAATACACATTGGAAAATAATTTCACATTATTTATAATTAGTATCTAAAAGAATAATACTTCTTATTTAAAATTAACTGCTAAGATGCAAGACTCTATATAAAGGAAATGCCAAAAAGAATCTTTTCTCTTTTAGTGCTATTAAGGTTTTGATGAGTGGCTGTAGATCTATGAAAATACACAGAGAATGAGCTAACATTAACACATTAACCAGTCATATACTATTTCAGTAGCATGTATACTGAATTGACATGAGTAGGAGTCCTTCATCAGCTAAGTAGCTTAGGCTAAGTCTTTCAAAGCCAGCAATTCTTGCATGTGACAATTTTGGTAATGCAGGTACCATTGAGCCACACAGAGAAAACTACTATATGGTTTAGACATAAAAGGCCAAATGTCTTAGGTGATGGAAAATGCAGTATGGCTGAAGTTATGCTCTGCTACCTCCCAGATGATTGTGATGACTCGAGAGATGGCCTTCCCTACTCCAATACTCTCATTCCTTTCCTCAATTGCTTCCTGTGTCTTTCCAGCTTACATAATCCCAAGTAGATGAGCTTATCCCCTGCCAAAATTATTTTGACCTCTGCTGAAAAAAAAAAACCAAAAAACCCTGCAGCGTCACGCCTACATATTTAAAAATTAAAAGAAATTAAATGGTATTCTAAATTTTCAAGTATCTGCATCAGATTTAAATCAATAGTCAAAGTAGTAGTTTACTTTAGTTCAAATGAAAGAAATACAGAGAACAGATTCCATCTTGAACTAGCAACCAAATTAATAGGGTTTTGAAGATTAAGAAACTGAACAGTCTTAACTGAAATAGATACATTATGCCATGGCATGCCTGAAAGACATAGATCTTCAGAGGATCTAGAGAGAGGAACTAGCCCTGGAACAACAGGTTTTTGAGGCAATTTTCACCCTTGCAAATACAGTTGTATGTTTTATTATGATTTTTACTAAGACCATCATTACATTTCCTTTTCACAGACTGGCCATCCTTCACAACAGGATGCTAAAGGAGAACAGTCACAATTAGGAGCTCTGCCATAGAGAAAAGCTTCAGTCTTATATTGACAAGGCTCAAGAAGAAATTCAGTTTGGCTATTCTTAAAAGAACTTCCTTTTTCTTAATAACAAAAACATTTTAATTCTACTTCACAGTAAAGTGAAACCTAAGAAATCATTGTCTGCAACCATTCACTCAGCTCTGCTGAACGACATTTTCTTAATTTTGTTTACGACCTTTTACAGATCCCAAGGAATCTGACATGTTTTCACAGGAGGAGTGGAAAATGGGTAAAATTCCAGGGTTTCCTCTAACTTTTGCAAGAGTACTTTCCAATACTACATGCTTCAAGAGGGTTTTTTTCTCTAAAATACAATGCAATGAATTACTACATATTTTTAAATAACCTGTCTTGAACTTTTTTGTCCTGTAAAACATGAAATACTTATAACACATGCACCTACATCTATGGAGATACAGTATTTTACATGCCAAATTTTGTTCCACTCTATTATTTTATCAAATTTATTATGAAAATAGAAGTGACTTTTCTATATGTAGAAAGAAGAAAATAGTTTCACATTACAGGCAAAACTTTCTCAGCTGCCTGAAGTCCTCCTGCAGAGCAACCACACAGGTGCCTAGTCATGGAGAACTCCCCCAGGACGCCGTGGACCCGGCTCTGCAACCTTCTGTGCCTGAGGGAAATGCAATCCCACAGCTCCCACCGGCCCAAAGGGCAACCCAGCCACTAGCCTGCTACTATTCTACACACCTGTTGTATATTCATGCACACTTCTCACACTCCAGGGTGCAGGGACTCACACCTTAGTGGGAACCCTGAGAACAGAAGGCCTATGAAGTCGGTACTAAGGAACAAAAGCATTACAAAAGTTTAGGAACAATAAAGTATCTGCTTTATAGGAACATGTATGGGAACACATGGAAAGGTATCTCACATCAACAAATAGCTTCCCAAATCTTAGAGGGGTTAAGATTCCTACTGTTTCTTCTCATTTATTTAAAATATTTATTTGTTTAAAAATCTAACACAAAGAAACTCATTGTTTTCAACCCCCATCCCCTAGCAAGAAATAGCACTGATAATATTTCAAAAATACTCCTTTCACATGCATATGCCAGATGTCATGCCAAGTCACCACTAGTGACCTATCCCTGAACTTCTGCATACCCTGAAGGCACTTAGGTGTACATCTCTCATGTTTTGAAGGCACTTGGCTTCATTCCTGAATCATGCAAGAAGTTTGCCAGGAGAATGTCAAAACCTACACTAGTTTTTCCATCCTCTAGCAGCACCCTAGAACAGAGAGTTTTGATATTTACTGGATCCCACTTACATTTAACCTCTCATCTGTAAATAAAACTAAACAGGATCAATTCTCAAAAAGGGATAGAAAGACTGAATGCAAATAAAACAACTGAGCAACAGAAATATAACATTCTAACCAAATCTAGCAATTTTTTGCTCATTGTTATGCCAAGCTCCAAACCATACACTTTAGTACTGAGTCTACTACCTGTATTGTTAAAAATGTGTTTTATCTTGAATTTAGCAACCATTATGGGAAGAAATCTCACAAACTGCACCCAGAAATATTATTGCGCAATTTGGCAATCACAGCAACTTAGTTTGTATCTGCAGCAAAACCCAGCACCTTAAGAAAGAAGCATTTTAAGGCTATGAAACTACTCAGGTTACTCCTCCTGCAGCAGTTTAGCACACTGCCATCTCTGAGACAAGTTTCATTTCTGTGATGGCAGTTGCCTTGTGGGGATACTGGCAGAAAAGGACCTCCAAATGCTGCGCTTCATCCAGACTCTGAGCTTCACCTGGCAACAGCACAACGTAAATTTGCTGCAGGTTCATCTTCTCTGCAGGAAATACCAGCAATGGAGTCTTGCATCCATTGGGACAGCATGGATGTGTGTGCAAAGCTGTGTTTCATACTGTTCCATCTCCTTTGATTTGAAAGATGCTTGGGGGTGGTGGAGGGGAAGTGTTTCAAGTATGTGGCACTACCTTTACATTCATGTCTGACACAAGTAGACTTTAAAATCTAGGAATTATCTAAAATGTATAATGTAAAAACATACATATATGTATGTAAAAACATACATTATGCCACCCTAATTTTATTATACTTCAAGACAGCAACAAGAACAAAACTTGCAAAATCCTCATGTGACATACTTCTATTCAATCCTGAGGGCTATTAACAACTGTAGTATTTCACCTTGAACTCAGTACTGTTTATCTAGGTGCATGAGGAACTGGATGTAAACATGTTTACTTGAAACAGTCCATGATCAAGAACAAAAAGTCCATAAATCTGAGAAGGTTTCGCTCCATGTAACCGTAGATTCAATTCAATGCATTTCCACTGCTCCGTTCCAGCTTCAACACTCAGATCCTGAACCGCCCTCCCAACTGATGTGATTTATGACCAGCTCTCATAAGGCACAAAGATTCCATACTCCTCTGCACACATCAAAGTATCTAATTTATTACTCTGGCTACAAACAACAGAACACTAGCTGTAAATAATAATATCTTAAGCTTCTTTTGAAAAAAAAAAGAAAAAGAAAAAACAAACCTGCAGGTGTTTCCTATGTGCTTATTTTCCACCCTCTCTTATTTCTCGCCCTCAACAGACTTCATATTACCCAAATTAACAACACAAATAAGGATTACCTTTTAGATAAAGGTCACGGAAACAAATTAGTAGAATTTATCTGAAAAAATACACCTGTTGCTGAAAATATGTTCATTATATTAAATAATTCTTACAGTTGTGAGAAGGACTAACAAGGAGAGGAATGTCTATTTCCAGGTGTTACTGGCTGTTGTCACACAATCTGTGCATCACTAACAAAGTCATTGCTAATTAATGAAACAGTGTTCTGCAGAAGGGGCCTCTGAGCTTCTAAGTCAAACCAAGTATCCTACCACCATCACAAAGAGTTTGGGAGAAGAGTGGAGCATGAGGCAGGAAAGGCTTTGCAATTCAAAACAACCACCTCTGCCTGCAGGTTAAAGCATTTTAACAGCCACCACAGCTTTTAAAAGATAAAAGTGATTGAATAATATAAATAAACAAAAATCACACACAGTACTCTTTAAATCCTTGAGCTAGTTGTGCCACAAGGTCCTAACAAACGCACTCTAAAAAAAAGTTGTGGTAAGTCTTCTGTCTGATTCTGTATAGACAGGGTAGATAGTATGAGAAGGAGATTTTGCCTTTCCTCCATGACGCAGCTATACAGTCCAAGTTAAGTCATCAGTTCCAAAGCAAGAATTAAAACCAAGAAATTAGAGCAGGGGAAAACATGGATGCTGGTCAAAGCTCAGAGAGAAAAGTATTTAAGCAACAGATTCAGCTCCTATTACAACGAGTTTGGTCAATAAGATTCAAGAGCATTGCATGCATTCCTCATGATTATATACTAGTTCATTTTTTCCCCTTCAAATTATCTCCTAAAGGAATACCTTTAGCAACTTCAAATGCAGTGTGACAAGTTTCCAAGCTAAGTGAGGTCCAAAAATAGAATTAAAAGCAACACTCATGCTTCCACACAATTAAGTAACTTGGACTTCTTACTGTAGATGAATCAGCAGGACAGTATCTATTTCTTACTGGGAGAGTAAGGTTTCCTTCAATACCAATGATAATTTGCTACACATGTACCTACACCTTCTTTTGTTCATTTACTAATTTCCTTGGTTTGTGTTTTTCTTTTAAGGAAACAACTATTTTCCATTTTGTTTTTTAATGTTTCTTAGCAATTAAAGTATCCAAAACATTTAATTTTAAAAACTTATTTCTCTGTGGAAACTTGTACTGTAATTGGCTTGAAGATAATTTTTGTTCTTTAATCTAAGATTAAGACAAAAAAAAAAACCCAGAAAAACCTGAGATTTAATAAAGCTCCTCATTATTTACCTGAAGAGTAGGAAAATATTATAGAACTACCAACAGTTTGCTGGAGGTTTTAGCTCTACAATCAACACAAATGTAGCTCAGAAAATGTTTGAACAAAAACCATAGACAGAAACAAGCCAAATTTAATTTCACATTATTTATGCAGTACTAATACCCTAAATTCTTATCTATTTCCTTTAAAGTGAAGTTAATCGTTGCCCAAACTTCTAGTCTCTTTATACGCTGTGTTAGGTATTTTATTCTTCCAACTTGGGCAATTAAGATAAAACCCTATGTTTTTGTAAGGGCAGTATTTTCCACAAGCACTTAATGAAGCAGAGTAGCCATAAATACTGCAGAAGGTATGTAGGCAAAGTACACAGGCTTTTATTTGTGAAAGCTGTCCACAAGCTCTGCCAGGAGCTGTTTCTCCATATGTTTCCAAGGGCTTTCTAAGGAAAAATTATAGACATTTCTCTCTTCTTGTCACCAAGGTCCAGGTTAATGTAAACAAGTGGCCAACTGATACCAAGCTGAATCAACATCAGAAACTTGAATTGTTGTGGTTTAGCAAGCCAAAACACCTAGGATCTCTGACATCTGAGTCTATGAAAACTATTACTAATACTGTGTATAAACTTAGAGAAACAGAAATATGTTCTTGTCAAATGGAGATTTCCTATAGAACATGTTGATGCAATTTAAATGGCATCTGTTCTTGAAATCCCATCAAGAAATCTCAAAGAGTTTGTCTAGGTAGGAAGCCTCTAGGTTTATTTAACTATCATTGAAGTTACATGAGGGTAGAGTCTCCATTTTGGTTCACAGCACTCTAGAGAAAAAAACAACTGCTCTTAACTCAAGATCATGTAAAAAGACAATTTCATTCCCAACCATATTCCTACTTTATTAATTTGTGAACAGTTACCATGATGTTTCACAATTGCAGAATAACAGAAAGAAAAACACACCACTTACTATCCAAACAGTCGGGAAAAAAACAAAACAAAGACTATTTTCTGCCTTAGCAACTCTATCATTATTTTGAACTCTGTGAAAGGGAAGTTGAATGGAAAAATCAAGTCTCAGCACCTTGCAATGATTTTCAAAACTTCAGATGATTGTAAGCAAAACTGCAACATGAGCAATTTAAAAAACATGTCATCAGACCCATGAAAACATCCAAAGGATCTGGGTTCTCAAAGACACTTCCCTTTCAGTCATCCCACCAAAAGTATCTAGCCCATTACTAAAAAGCCTTCCCAGTATTGACTCTTCTCAAACTCAGACTGTTCTTTTTAAAGAATATTGGCTTTTTAAAATATCCTTTTACTTGGTTTCCCATAGCATTGTCTGGATAGTTAATGCATTATTTCTCTCCATTTTCATATTTCTTCCTGCAAATACTTTTCCAGAATAAGCTAAATGTTATTTTTTGGGTACTTATCTTGACCAGCAGAGTACTTGCTGATTAATTTTAAATACATAAATGAATAATAAAATTACTTCACCAATTATA
The DNA here is from genome assembly GCA_013399945.1 of Ploceus nigricollis. Lineage (NCBI taxonomy): Eukaryota > Metazoa > Chordata > Aves > Passeriformes > Ploceidae > Ploceus > Ploceus nigricollis. The sequence continues at coordinate 160,896 of VXBC01004244.1, forward strand.
TGCTGACAGTTCAGCACCCCATCATATTTTTTACTGGATCATGTTTCAAGTAAGTATACATCAAATTCAACATACATCAAATTTTAATCCAAGATCTCAGCCACTGGTCCTCTTCAGGAGTCTGCAACACTGGAAAAAGAGAGTTACTCTCAGGACTCATGAATGCCTCTTTGCTAGGTGTCACCCTTTATTTCCCATGAATCTGACAGCTCCCTGCAGTTCGTGTATATTTCCTAAACTGCTTCAGACAATCTGCCAATGACTGATGAACACAGTGAAAACTGGAATAAGAAATTAATAACAAATACCTAAGGGTTGTTCTTTCCCATCAGCACCACTTGGATATGACACATCTGTCTACAGTTTCAGAGGAAACACAGGAGTACAGTAAAGAATGTACAAGATGAATAAAGAGTTTTAGCAGATCAGAGGGTCTGGAGCAGCCTACTGCCAATCAAGCCCTTTGCATTCTTCTCTAGCACTACAATTTGAACTTAATCAAACTGGAGAAAATTACAGCCTGTTTACAATTTGATATTTAAAACTGCTAAAAGGATGAAAAAGACTGAAACTCTTCTTATTAATAAATATTTACAGTGACCCATAAATATTTTTGCAATTCAGTATTAATCACAATGCAATCAGGATTGCACAGACAATAGACTAACTAGAAATGGGAGACTTCCAAGACAGTCCCAATTCATTAGTGATAAGCTCAGTGGGGAAATGAATTCCTGTCCTTCCCTCCTTCTCCTCCAGCTATGCAAAATTTCCACTTTAGATATCAAGCAAGAGATTTGCTATAATAAAAATCTAAAAGACAATGTATGCTTTAGGGGTGCACATTGCTTCTTTTTTTCAAATGTCTAGACCAGCCCATGTTTTGGGAACCTTGCCCATAATAAAAAGGGTATCTGTCTTCATCTTGAAAGGACTGGCCAACCCCATGACCTTCCTCAAGAAGGACAGGGCATTCCAGTGAGAGCTTGCTCCCAGTCTCACAGGGATTCCATGTAATGCAGTATTTGCAGACAGTTATAATGCTGAGCAGCTATACTAAACAAACATTAGGAACTAAAAAAAACCCAAAACAAATTAAAAAAACAGAGACCAAAGACTGAGAAAATGTGCAATTGAAAAGGGAAGCCAGGGAGATGCTTTCATAAACAACTGTAACCAAAAGCAGCTATTTTAATACAACAAGGCTGCAACAAACAGCTTGTTGTATATTTTAACCTAATATGAAAAGACATTCCCACAAAAGCTTTTTCCTTATCAGACCTCTGGTAAGATTCCCAGTCTTACAGAAATGGCAGTTGAAACCAGGGAAGTTTTAATATTAATTCTTCTAGTGCTGCCATGCCACACTAAAATACAGGGAAAAGAGGAGAAAGGCAGAGGAAGTACACTTAGCACAGTCATCTACCTTGCTTGGCCACTTACCAAAAGATACCAGTGCTCAGCCTACAGAAAATCAGATGGCTGCTTTGAAGTCAGATACAGGACGATATACCAAACCCACACACATAAGTGTGTATGTGTGAAACAAAACAAACCCCAGCAAATCTGCATTTAAACTTACATAAACAGCAATTTCAGCTTATAAAATATATATACATGAATTATTTCCACCAAGCTCTTCTCAAACAAATTGAGGATATGTGGTTACTAGAACTTCATCAATTGCCTGTTTCTTGTGCTTCTCTTCCTATGTAGCCCATATAGACTTTGTCACAGGGCTACAGTGGAACAGAACCAGTCACCTCACAGACTGGATATAATTTAACATAATCAAACACAATACAGAGCAATTAAACCTATAAGCACAAGTCAACAAGGAGTAACTTTCTAATATGAGCAACCTACATGCAAGTAACATTACTGACTGGTAAAAAGTTCAAATTCACACTACCTTCTGCAATATTAATACTACTACATCTGAGTCCTTTTCCTTAAGAAGAGAGCTCTCTCACATTTATGAAACACTAAGACACAATTGAAACTCACAGAGAACCTCAGAATGCATGGTCAGCTGCTCTGCTTGCTGGGAAGCTAAAATAAACCTGGATCAATCTATTTCAAAAACTCATAGATGAAAAGAATTTTCTCTCTCCTTCCCTAAACACTCTGTTAGGAATGGCTACAGGGTTTGGTTTTTTTGGTTTTTTTTGTTTTTAATTAAAAAATGACAATGCTCCATCCCACAGAACATTTTTCCTCACCACACGTGGTATTGTTTTCCTTGCATTTTAGTATCCATCATTAACTAACAGTCACAGTGATTATCCTTGTACACCAACGACAAGCTCTCAAGTGCAAAACCAAAACCCTATCAGTCCAGAGTGGTGGATGGAAAAGGGCAGAAATGGAAAGAGGACAGCTGTAAAGTGCTTCCCTCTGCCACCCACCCAGGTCCCTGACTGGAAACAGCATCAGGGCACTTGGGAATTTAGCTCCTCCATTTTGCACAAAGACACATTACAGATTACAAAATTCTGCCCAAGAAAACAGTGTCTATTTCATAACTCTGTTAATTTCATGGGAAGATGTTTATATTTTTTGCAACATAATATACCTAGAAGCAGCACTGCTTTGAAACCTATTTGCTGAAGTTCTAAAGAGGACATTTCATGAAGAATTAAGTTTTGTCAAGGGGAAGCCAAGGCACACACATCCAATAAGGTTTTAAAACCTTATACTGTTTGACATTTTAAAGCTAATTTTTAAAAAACTTTCTAAAATATAACAAAGTCACTCTCTTAAACAGAGAGTGACTATTCAATTTTTTTCAATTAGTGAAAAAGTATTCAAGTTAATAAAGCAATACCCATTTTACTCCTTCAGAGCATTCAGCCCAGAACATTTAACAATAAACACATACACTGTCAGTGCCATGGTACGAGAGGACATAAGGTAACTCAATTCTAGATCATTCTGAAGAGATTACAGGTCTTTGAAAAAGAGGGAGGGAGGCAAAAGGGAGGTTATGTTTTTGTTTCATACTTAAAACATTACCTCCCGATTACCTCCCTTGTTAATCAAAAACATGCTGTACATTCTTTCATCTTAGAAAGTAACCATTAAAACAGACCTATCTAGCTGTTTAAAAAAAATAAAAAGTGAGGTAATAAGTTGTGAATCAAAGTGTTCCCTTCCAAATAAAACATCTGCAGGGGGAAAAATAGCTTAATAGAACTACAGATAGGTAATCAAATGCCCTAGTTCAACAGGGAGTAACAACTATGTGCACAGAGATTGAGATTTGTCCTTGCAGCATTTAATCCTGCTCATATTGTGCAATTCATCTCAGCACGGTCAGAGCAACCACAGCTCTACTCCCACTAGATGGAAAATTCCACTCGAGCTTAAGTGAAACTCTTCAAAAGCCCAACTTGAATTCTTTCTGCTCAGCCCAGTTTTGTTCACAGAACTGCTCACCCGCTTGCAAACACAATATTCTGTTCATCTTCTCAGTGCAACAAGTGAATGTCACTTCCCTGTGGGCTTAGCCCTGGAAGGGGTATTAAGACCACTTATGGGTCACATTCACCTTTCCTCTCTCCTCACCGCATGGCTGCATCCCTCCCTGACACTGGTAGACCATCCTAAACAAAAATCTCATGGTAAGGCATGGTATAGCAAGGCAATTACACATTATCATTGCATTGGACTACCATGTAATTATATGTATATGCAGATGCTATAGAACACAACATTGCACTGAGAAATTCAAAGAAACAGTTTAAATACATAATTTAATGACTTGGTACAGAGGGCCTTTGGCACCAGACCTTCTCTTTGATCCTCTCTAATAGGTTGCTTCATTACCACCTTCTGAAGAACAACCAAACGAATAGGAAACAATTTTATTTTTGTTCATTTGCTACTGCATAATGAAAACTAGAAAGGGAAATAGAAGGGAAAATAGCAACATATTTGTTTTACCAAGATAAATCATCCCTGCATATTCCAACAAATGCAGTCAGAATGAACAGAACACACTTACAGCATTCAAAGAACAAGGGTGTAAGAATTGCAGACAGAAATACAGCCAGTAACAACACACTGAGCTATATCATAAATACATCTACCTCTGCAGAATCCTTGCTATTGTCCTCGGGCAACCATAAAAATTTCAATACTTTGCTAAGTAACGAGACAGAAAATGCATCTCTGTACACTCACCTACAACTTTTTGTCACAAATACGTAGTAATTTTATGCTAGTTTTACACCTGCATTTACTACCAAAATCAATGGAAAGGAAATGCAGCGTCTTTATCAGTTACATCATTCCTCTTTAGGAACACACTTAAAGGAAAGTAGGTCCAACAGTACAGGTTTCTTAAATATTCAAGGTTCTTAGCTTAAAGATTTTATTGAGGTTCTTCCCCTACATCTTCTGAATGAATTTAAATAACCTCAAGACAATAAGCTAGGTAACTGTGAAACATTATTTTGCGGGTGTATGTACCTTGCAAAAAGTAGTGGTCATAACAGAAACAAAGACAAAACTAAAAAGCTGTAATCAAAAGCTTATCAAAAGTTAATCTATTAGCAGTAACCAAAATGATGCTGAAACATCACATTAAAAAAAAAAAAAAAGCATTCTCCAGTGCATTAATAAAGTCATAAAAACAGAGCCAATTACTGATGTAACAAATAGTTTTAAACATTTCCCCAAAAAGCATTTAAGATTCAGATACAGCAGAAAGCCAAACATATTTTATTGTTAAATACAGTGTATTTAAAAACTCCTACTACAGGCTTTTTCCTTTCAGAAAAAATAATAATTAGTATTTATTCTTGAAAATTCATAAAAAAATCATAAAAGGCAAGAGATACATCACATCTGCTGTGAAAAAGAAGAAGACAGAGATGCTATTTAGTAACAAACAGTAGTTTAAAAAAAAATTGAAAGATCTTAGGATAACAACCTTGTCTTGTTTCACTACTAGACGAGCAAGATTAAAATGCACAGAAGTTTCTCATCCTACTGCACTGAAGCTTTCACACAGATAGCAGGACTTCCTCTCAAATACTGCTGATGCTCATTTCTCCCTACCCACCACAGCTCTGACTCCCTTATGAGGCTCCTAATCCCAAACAGGAGGCATACAGTAGCAAAATGTCTGCTGAATAGCTTCTTATAACCACCATATAAATGAAAGTTACACTGTATAAATATTTGAAAAGTCATCTTAGAAACACATTAGATAAAGGACAGATCCATATCTTTATCTAGCGACGTATATTCATAGATGGATATAGAAAGAGATACATACACACATCTACAAATTATGTATTAGACATTACATTTATGTGTTACAAACAATCATTCTGCAGGACTGAAAAAACTTATCAGAAGCTTGTATAGCAAATCTTGCATTGCTAAAATCTATCAAGCTCATCAGTTTTAATCTACCCTCTCAGTGGCAGCAGTGATGCCATACAGCATTTGCAGATGAAGATTTTCGAACAAGTCATACAACGATTTGCTTAAGTCAATATTCTTTGTAATTCTCCAAAACAAGTAATAATAATATAGGAAAGTACAACCAATGAATACCAATTTTTCCTTTAAGGACAAAAACTGAAGAGAAGCTTAAAAAGGCATTTTATTTTAAAAATTCTGAAGATTCAAGAAAGAGCTCCCATCACATAAGAAACCCCTACAAAATCACCTTACCTTATTATAAAGGGGACAAACGGTGCTGTGCTGAGCGCTGAGTGAGAGCCATCCATTGGAGATGGATACAGTCTTCCCAGGATTAAGAGCAAAAGAAACAGGCTTGGATGGATTTTCAACTCTTCAGTTTCACTAAATAAAAAGGTGTAAGAAGCATTTGGTGAAAAAAAGCATCCTCTTTCACACTAGACTTGAGCCTCTCTTTTTCCCAGAAAATAGCTTTCTGCATCTCTGGTTCAAGGAGTTATCCTAGGCTGATCATTACATGGGAGTGCAAACCCTGCTGGGATCAAATATGGCATCCAGTTCTTCTGCAGGGGACTAATGAAGACACTCATGGCTGTATTGCCTTCACTTTCCCACATTATTCCAAGCCTCCTTTATTCCCAAACGTGGTGAGCTGCCTTAATTTTTAAATAGTATTAAAAACCTGCACAGATAAGGTTTGTCTATGAACTGGGAAACAGAGAGCAGAGTTACAAAGAGGTGGTTTAAAAGAAGTACTTTTATCAGTTTGAAAGGAAACGTGTGCTTAGTAAATAACATGTTTTCCTAAAGAACACTTCTTGTCATTGACACCGAGTGTCTACTATTCATATAGTAAAAACAATCAGAAAACCAAGCTAAAATCAATACTTTTTGATTTATTGAACAACTAATAGTAAGATACAAGTCTTAATCGACACTGAAAAAGCATTCAAGACCAACATTTCAGACAGCCGTTTTCAATATTTTTCAACTGAAAAACTTCCCAAAATTTGCCAGTGACAACACTGTCACCTTTTATAACGTCAGGTAGAGTGGATTGCTGTGCAGAAAATACACAACCTCTCTTCTTAGAGCAGAGACTGCAAAACATGGAATGACTGGTGAAACTCCTGCTTCCTAGGCCCGTTAAACAGTCAGCTGAACCTCACCCATAAATCAGCTGCTCAACTTCCACAGTTTATATCATAGCATTTTAAGAAAAAACAAAGCCAGCACTAGTTTACTTTAGAAGTTCATGAACCTGGAGGTAACAGCGTCATCCCAAGCAGTATCATCTGCATTGATCAAATTGGAGCTCTCAGCCACCATTTGTGAAGTCTTTAAAACAAGATCAAGGACCTTCCCCAGAGTCAGTGTGCCACAGGCTGGAAAGTGTTCATGTGGTGTTACTTGAGGCCTATAACCCCCTATCACTTAACATGCTGGGAAGTCTGATTGTTAAATGTGAGACACTCAAATACCCGGGTTCTGTTTCCCTGAAAAACATAAGTTCCTTAACATCTGATCCTAAGAACACAGCAACTCTTAATTAGTCAACAGTAGTTCAGTCCTCAGAGACTTAATGCAATGTGCCAAAGTTAAAAGAAAAAAGCCTTGGCAAAAACATTAGAACTGTATCATTTCAAGAAGCACTGATGTATACAATGGCATTAGGGAGTCTATGAGACACAACTCAGCTGAACCTTTTCACTTCACTTTGTATCTCAAAGCTTTCTCAGACATCATCTTACCTGTTCAAAGTGCTGGTTACGACCTCTAACTGCTTGAGAAGGAAAGGATAAAGGCTTGGAAACCGAGAGAAAAACTCCCTTCCCGTCATTCTGCAGAAACAAATGAAGAGGAGTCATAATTCACATTCTGCAGTAATTAGTTACACTCAAAATATCAGTTTATTTGTTATATTTCTGATACTACAGTGAAGCTGGAGAGGCAGAAGAACCATGCACACACAATGAACTCTTAAATAAGGCATAATATTTTCATGAAAAATAGTGATAAGAGTGTAGTTTACACAAGTTAAGTAACTGTCTCTATGTGCGCTCACTAACACTTTGTCAGCTAAACTGATCAGGCCTTTCTGGGAAAAAGGGATCTTAGTCCCTTAATCACACCAAAAAGAAAAAGATACAACAGTTTAAATTCTGACAGTATTTTAACAATATTTTGGTTGAACAAGAGAAGACGACACTTACTTCAGCATGGGTCATGCCCTAAATAGCTAATAGAATACACTTAATAGACATGAACTAACAGATATCTTGCTGAAACTAAAAAGCACCTCATAATAGTAATTCATGGAAGACTTGTAAAATGCAGTGTCAGAAGAGTCTGAGCTTCCATTAGCCCTCTTCCCACAGCACTGCTTCCAGCACATGGCAGTAGTGACACTGCAGGCCATGGAGCAACCATGTTCAAAACAGAGCAATGTACAAACACCTCAGGAACTCATCCCTAGCCAGAACCAGTAAGGTGGCACAGTTAAAGCTGCAACAGCAAATCAACCCAAGCTAAAAAGACACAAGTAGAAATCTTCTGTGTTTGTTTTACAATCTTTTCATCAGATAAAGGATGGCTTCATGGTTTATATGAAACCATTCAGCATCATCGAAGCAAGAACCACTTGAATGTTACCGTGGGGAAGCTCTAATTAGACATAGATGGTATGCAGATTAAAAAGACTTCCTTTAAATATAAATAAGTGAAAGGCCATCATTTAGAAAAACAAAGCCAACTGCAGAGTTTGCTTGCCACAAGATCAACCAAGATAAATGTTCCATGTTAGCATGACTCCAATGCAAAGCTTCCAAAAAGTAGACAGATCCAGGTTTGGAAAAATAACACAGTAAGATGGCAAGACTGAATGTGCATAAAAATAAGCAGACAAAAAAAAAAAAATCATGCACGAGTAAACGAGCACATGGCAAACATCAGCACAGCTCCTTCCAGCACTCAGCTAACATAACATGCCTTAGCCACAGGCCACAGAATAAACACAGCAAAACCAGACTGTTAGGTGGAAACAAATGTTCAAAGAGGGACAGGAAACTTTCCCAAGGCACTTAAGAAAAATTCTGTGAATACATATACAACATAGTGAACTGCTAGACCTAAAAGCAAGGAATCTGCAGTAGCTCTAATAGCTACAAAGAAGATTTCAGATTAAAAAATTACATGGAAGCATTAAAACTGACATCATTTAAAGACATCAAGATTGATAATAACTAGTTATTTAAGCAGAAGACACCCATGCAAGTTTTTCTAACAGTGTCCTCAAAACTACTTCAATTTTTTTGCACATCAAGTATGTAGCAAACTGAAGATGCAAAGCCAGAGACAGCACAAAGCCTAAAATCTGTCCAATCAAACAGCCCATCCTACTGAATTTTCCTATGTAAAACATTAAGAACTCAGTATTTAAAAAGAAAAAGTTCTATCCAAAAATGCTGTGACATCTCCATCTCTTGTGCTACAGAGTGCAAAAAGCAAAAGCAGAATTGGGGTCAAGTTTCCTATGGAATGGATGGCCACTGCTTAGAAATTTAAGAGGAGACTACATCCAAGTAGCACAAGTACTTTTAACAAGGTCCATTTTTAATGTATTAAAAATTCAGTAGCCACATTTGAATCAATATTAAATAATGGAACTGAATATCTTTACAAAGCCTCAACATTCTTTGCAATTAGCATGGTTTCATAAATCTTTTTGACAGGAAAAGAAAACTATAACTACTGAAGTGGGTAACTTACATAACCTCCATAACCTCCTACTTGCTTTACTGCTCCAGAGCTTATTGATAGGAGAAGGCAGCCTAATCAAAACCACTGACAGGCAGTATCTGCAGAAAAGATGTCCACAGGCATTTTCAGAAAAAAGGAGACACAACTATCTGAGCAGACTGTTGAAGGACCTCCAGTTCAGAGGGGAAACAAGAAACACTACACATTATCAGAAGTGCTGCAAAATTAAAAAGTGTGCTCAAAATACAGTGCATTAATTTAAGTGTGAATCCACTACTTGGGGATGTCAAGGCAAGGAGATGCACAACTGGGAATAAGCAGGAAGCAAAACAGCTAGACAGTATGGAACAGAGGAATTCAGTTGTTTCATTTTTTAATGCTGACCATGCTTTTTGCTCCTGGAAACATGTACACACAACTACTTGTGTACTGTAATTGAGACTGGAACAACAAAAAGTATAACAGTTCTGCTCTTCAAAACTGTTCATGACACTAAGCCACATATTTTATATTAATTTAATAAAAAACCATACTCCTTTACAAAACAAATACTAGCACTTTGAGATATGTCCCATGCATGCTAGTTATATAAACAGATTCATGCATGTACATATGCACACAATGTGAGCTAGGCTTCACAGGTAATAAGCTATCTGTATCTTTAAAAGAAGACAAATCCCTGACATAGCTATAAAAGAACATATCAAGTAAATGTGAACTAAAACAACCCCAAAGCCACTGCCAACAGTCTTCATGAAACAAACTTTTTCTTCCTATTCTATGACAGATCTGACAGGGAACGATAGGTTTAAATTAAAAATTTATAATTAAGATAACTACCTTCTCATTAGTCACTGACATAGTTCAAACACAGATTTTTGGCAACAGAGCTACCATAATTAAATTCTTAAACCAAACATTCTGTAGATCACAAGATTTTACATCTACTCCCCCTAAAATGTGTTCATAAGAGAAGTAACTGAGAAGAGCTTTAAGATACTACTATTTTACCCCATGTCCAGCGGAAACTATTTTTATATTGCTTCAGAGATCATCTTCAACAGTATGTTCAACCCCAGACTCTGAAATAGTATTTTCTTTTTTCCTGCTAGTAATTCTAAGAAGAAAAATTTCACAATCCAGAATTTCAAACGGGATTCCTGAGACCTACACAATTAACTGGTGGACAGTTATTCACTGAGAGAGGAAGTAGAGTAATGAAATAGAAAAGTCATCAATGGGCTGATGATGCTTACAATAAAATCCCTCTTCCCAAATGTAAAATGTCATTCAAGTACATAATTAAAATGATGCTTAATGTAGAAAAGCTGAGAGAGAAACTGATGGAAGCACTTCTATCCCACTAAATTCACTTGCAAAAATAATTTGAAGAACTATATACATGCAGAATGCTGCAGTAGTTAAGAAGATGCAGTATTTATGTCTCACCAAGTTTCCAGTTTAACAATGTAATGTTTTTTCATGCAAGCAATCCTGCACAAAAGCCAGATGACAAGAGTACAATCCATTCACAAAAGGTTTCATTTTGATGGCTAGACACAGTAGTCATGGTTTAGCACTCAGAAGACTGACTGACAAAGAATGTTTATGTAGAGAGACATACAACAGTTTCTTTGCCATTTTCATTCATTTCTCCCCACCTGAAAAGATGTTCCATTAACAGGAAACAGTAATACAGAAGTATCTTCTGTACCATGTCATATAGAATCAAGCTACACCCACCACTCCTAACACTTTTCTGTGTGCCCCTGAGTCAAATTCTTCCTCTTAAACATATTCTGGAGCAGGCAAAAGGGGGATGAAGAAAAATCTTTCACCGAATATGGAAGTCCCATCAACTGGCAAGAAGTTACTTTGAAGGCATGTGATGATAGGAAGGACAGAATTTAACAGCTAGCAATAAGCACTTGGAAAACAACTGAATCACAGCTAAGTTACAAAAAACCAACTAGTGCTAGGGGTAAAAATTAAAAAGAAAAAAGAAAGAAAACTCAAAGCCAACTGTAACTCTGTAAGACTTCAAAGGAAAGTCTTGTTTAAGCATGATACACAGTTTAGAGTGTTGATAATGCTTCTTCAGATAAGATGCAAAAATCAGTTTTACTTTTTCTGAGATAACCTAACGCAGAAGGCCTTATTATAGTCTTGAGTGTAAGCAGTTCTTCCCTTCATTTAGCATTAGTTCCTTGGCTTTATCACGTTTCAGAACAAAACCTGGAGTGGCTTAAATTAAGCCAAGAATCATGTGCTTTAAAGTTTTCATGTGCTTTGCTTGTGGTGATGTCAATAACATCAAACTTCTAGAACCAATTCATAAATGCTGCTAAAAACTGACATCTCCAGTGATTAAACAATTGTGTTTGTCTCAGTAGCAACTTGATGCTACAAAACTCTAGGGTTGACATCTATGTTTATTTAATTAATGTCTCTCTAACAAAACATTCCACCTTTATACATAACAAGTGGGTGGATTATTTAACTGCATTTTAAAAATACATTTAAGAATAAAACCATGGATGTTGCAGTGTTCTTTTTAAAACTGCTGTACACTTAAGAGAATACTCCAGGAGATTAAAATTCTGCTGTGACACTGGGGCATACATATCATTTTACTGTGACATGTCAGAGATTACCTGCTTCTGTTCTTTCATTTATTTTTCAGAAGACTTAAGCTTTATAACCTTGTGGGCTGTTTTTAGTAATTGACATGTAAAAGAACAACTGCAGCAATATGTTCATATTTGAGTATAGCATAGGTGAGATTTAGAGACAATCTTCTCAGGGCAGCAAAGGTTTCTGGTGTTCTCTTTGAAACACAAATATTGCTAACATCTCATGTCAGCTGACAAATACATGGTCAGATATTTGACAGGGAAAAATAACACTACATTTAAAAATAAAAAAATAGGACTGGAATGTGAAAAAAATATAGACAAGGCACACTTAGATCAGGACAAAGAATATAGTTTTGATGAAATTACAGAAATAGTTTTAACTGTCTCCTGTAAAATCTACTTGTGTTGTAACAATCCTTACATTGGAATCATTAACCCCATGTCAGATGACCCTTTATGTTAAAGAGCAGTACCCAACATACTCCTGGCACTGCAAGGACAACTGCTGCTGAAAGAACTTGAAAACCAGGACAGACTTTGGCAAAACTGTCATTCAAAATGACAGATTTATGTAGACAATATACATTTTACATATTTGCTTCTTCTGACATTGCTGAATTATGAAAAAATCCCACAATGCAACTTAACTAGGCTAACATGACTAGACTAGGTTTTAGTTGCCCATTTTAACATTTGTGTTCTTTCCCTGACCCTTATCACTTATTAAACAGTTAGATGCTGTCTCAAAATATAGGAAGCCTACTTCCCTGCTAACAAAGATAGATTTCAGAGCATAAACTCAAAATAAATGGGAAACTTTTTCTTTTTAACTACACAGAAAACACCAAGAAAAAAATGTATGGCAAATTGATTTATGCTGAGGTTATGGTAAAGACCAAAGCTAATTTCAGACATGCTTTAAGAATTACATTAATTTTTTGCTCCTTTAATAGGGCTAAATTATATGACAATCATCTGCATGCCATGACAGGACAAGTAACAGTAATAAGGGTACAGAAAACAGAAAGGTTCTAACTACAGGGGAAGCAAAACTCAAAGAATTTACTATATTTGACTCAAAGGGTAATTTTATCTTGTATTTTAGAACACAGCAAAACAACACAATATTATACAGCTACAAAGGCAAATATATAACATTTGAAATTATTCAAAAGTGGTAGTAAGGAGGACAATTCATAAAACTACAGACTCTGCACCTGGGATGAATAATCCTGAGCATCAGCACAGGGTGAAAACCAACTGGCTCAGAAACCAACAGCCCCAAGGGAAAAATATATGGATTACAGTGGATGCCAAACTCAGCATGAGCCAAGGGCACATCCTCACTGCTCACAGGGCAAGCCACACATGGGAATGTGTTCATTACAGCGAACACAGCAGCAGATCAGTGAGGCTGCACATGGAATCTCCCATCACATTCTGGGTTGCCAAGTTCAGAAGAGATCAGAACACACAAGAGAGGGTCCAGCAAAGAGCTGCTCAGATGGGCATGGCCTACAGAACATGCCCTGTAAAAAGAAGCTGAAGGAGCCAGGTTTGTTCTGTTTGACAAAGAGGAGGTCCAGGGTAGATCTAATAGCAGCCTACAACCACTTGAAGGAATCAAAGACTACAGAGCTAATAATCTTCTTGCAGTAGCTGCAGAGAGTACAGAAAGGACCAATGGCCACAAATCATAGCCTGGAAGTTTTAAATTTTGCAGGGGAATGAAGTACTGTTACAATAGTTATGAAATGTCCTTGAAACTTTGGAGGTTTTAGCTCATCCAAACACACCACTGACCTGATGGAGTGTTGCTAGCAGTCATACTCTCAATGTGAACCAAGGAAATACGACAAAGAGATCCCTTTACAGTTTGTATGGCTCCACTTAGCTACTTCCCACTCTGCCACCATGGTTTTAACACTACCTTCTTAAAATATCAATGTTTTTCTTGCCTTCCTGCATTTGCTGGCCATCACAAGCCACTGCAAGTACAGTAAACAATAGATCCTGCTCAGAACAAAATTCTTGAGATTTAACAGTTTTTATTTAGTAACTCAGTCTTTAATTTAGCACAAACTATTATTTTTGCCACATTGTACAACAGTATTTAAAATACTAGCTTGATGTAGAAATAAAAATAATCACTTAAAATTTTATTTCAGAAGTATTATATATTTATGAAAGCTCTTGATAAACAGTCCCTCTGGATGACCACCAGAGAACAGTCGCTATTCTTACTCAGAGACAGACAATAGCAGCAGGCAAGTTCCTTTAGAAATAGAGATTATATACCAATTTTAATTTGTCTCAGATAATTTTGTTTAAAGAATATACCTAAGACATAAATTCCTGAAATCACATACTGTCTCAGGACTCATGACAAACTGCTTTCAATAAAACATTTCACACGCAAAAGAGAATTTTAGTGCTGCCTTAGAAGGCAAAATGGCCATGTAATTTTGTGGGAGGCCACAATGAAGCCTGGAAAAAACAACTGTAAAAAAAAAAAAAAAAACTGGTGTAATGCATTGGCTAATAAGCCCAAGAGCAAGGATACAGAAGATTATTGCATACTTGTTTTTCTAGACCTAACATGATACAGGATACTTCTTCCGCGACAAAAAGGCACAATTTTTCTGTAACCTCATCAAATCAGTTGCAAAAAACAATTCAGATTTCATTTCTACCCCACATGAAATGGAAAACACTATGAAGGGGGAAGAAGCATTATCATAAAGATGTGGGGTTTGGACCCTTAATAAAGACGTGGTGACTCTGTACCTTCAATAAGTCTAACATTTGTTTTGTTAGTAATTAGAAAACACTTAAATCCCAGAACAGTAAGCAAAATAGTTTGAGTTCACTGACTTGAAAAAACATTCTTTTATGCTACACGGACCTAAAATAAATACTTAAAAGGAACTAAGAATATGCCACTATATCTTGGTTTTCATTTTCCTTCAGATAGAAGTGCTAGAATAAACATTCGTATTAGTTTACGCTGCTGTGTTTTTATGAGGTTAATAACTGAACTGCCAATCAAAACCTGTATAAATACAGCAGTTAAATACCTTCTGCTTTAGAGGCACTTTTATTTACAAGAGAGCTAGCCAAGATTTCTAAAGGACTGCATGGTCTGGTTTGCTTTGATCTCTTAAGCACAAGTTTCTTTATACCTCTTGTTTTGCTATTTATTGCACTTTTTGTGTGATCGGGTATGGAAAGAGCACCTGCATAGAACAAAAAAAATCAGGAAAAGTGTGACTTAAGAGGAATAATTATGCAACACACAGTTCAATAAAGTAACTTGAGAAGAGCACTTCTACAAGAGCACTTTTGCTGTGATGCTACATAGAGAAGTATGCATACACTGGGCTCAGAATAAAAACAGGGGACCAGTACTTAAATCACAGATACAACCTGGCACCTACATCAACACATTAATCACCACTCAACTTTGATACACATAGACAAATGTACCTTTATATATATGCATGTATAAAAAACTGTATATAAAACTGAGTTTAATTATTTTACATATAATTACTTTTAACAAACTTTTTTTAGGACATTGAACTGTGCATATGCGTATATGTACACACAAATGTATGTACACACAAATGTATGTACACAAAAAAACCCCTAAAATTAGGAGATATGCATATATATATATATCTAGAAAGTCTCCAAGAATTCTGTTCAACCACTGCCTATAACACTACTATCTTTAGTCTCCTACCAGAAATTTGGCATTGTAAATTTCAGCTCCAATAATCCACACTTTCTCTCTCGCAGTATTCTGTGAGGAGTAGCTGCTTTTTACTTAGCATAGTGGAGTTAATGAATAAGAGATATGTATAATATGCACAGCTCAAAATAGAATAATTACCTTGATTCATACTAATGAAAACTTTTATCACTACAGCAGAAACTACATTACCTATTCATGCAGCTAGTTTACATTAATTTTTGTTTTATGGAATGCATTTTAGTCACTTGGTAGAAACAAACATTAACGTTATGCCCCTAATTTATTTAAAACATATGAATGAACTGGAGTTACCTTGGGCCAGCATATATATTTAAGGAAGTTTCACTTTGGGTAAACTTTCATTCAGGTCATTTTACCACGTTCATCTTTCTATTTTCTGGTGCTGACTTAAGACAGGATGTTATGAAGATACTCCCTGTTCAGGAGAGCAGAGATACACATTTGCACAGCAATGATTTAACTGTGTTTTAGGCTCCAGAAATGTGACTGGGATTTATGTGGGTTATTGCTTTTCTGACTCTGTATAGACAAGATAAGATCTTGAAGTAAAAATGGCTCTGTAGATTTTAGGCATTTTATCAAAAAGAGAAAGACACACACTGTGTTCCTAAAACCAGCAGAAGTCATACAGACAGAGAGTGTCTTCAGCCTCGAGAAGAAAAGTTCCTATTTTCTGCTACAGGGTATTGTAGAGTTTTAGTTTAGACCTGCAAAACAGAGCAATTAAGTCAATAACACAGAGGGAAACAGATTTGTTTAGGAGCTTGTTTTCAATTTCTTTCTGTTTCTGCACAAAACTTTCATAAATTTTACCTTAAACTTACATGTTAATAGCACCTCATCATCATTATTCTTGTTATAAAGGCACTTAGGGAGCCTGTTCAAAATAATGTTTAAACAAGCATATTGTTATTGAACTATTAATCAGCAAAAGCCGTAACGGTTATCTGAGTCAGCCTGAACTTTTGCATGTTTTCTTGAGACAGTTCTAAGATTAAGTCTTCTAAATCTGTCAAAGTCAATAAAAAAAGAGAGTCAGAGTATTAAAAACAAAAAGTTGAGCAAAATAAATGTGGCCTATTTTTGGCACACAGAAGGGCAAGGGGGTTTTTTCTTAACAAAAACAACTCCCTCACAAGGCAAAGTACTGCAACAAATCCTTAATAACTACTTTGAAAGCATTCACCAGAACAAGAGAGGCGGCATGGAGGCATCAGGCTGCAAAAGGTGATCGAGAAGGAGCCAGAGGAAAAGCACCAGAGACACTGAAACAGCTCAGTCACCTCATGAAACCTCACTGTCACAGTATTTCAAGTGAAGAGATGCAACAGGCCAACACTGCCACAGAAAATCCGCTAGGGAATCACTAACAAGATCCAAGATAGGCAACCCCAAGCCTTGCACAGCACGCAGGCCAAGAGTCACAGAGCTCAGCGAGGCCGGTTCTGTGAATGGAGTCATACATGTGCATCCCTGCTGGAGCTGGCACGAGAGGCTCAGCATTCCTGGAGCCACGGCCATGGTCACCATCCCTCACACGGAGCTGTACCTCAGCTGGCACACGGGAATTCTGTCAGTGGTGTGTCTCCAAGTTGGCACCGAGCATTTAAGGGCTGGATTCACTGTGAGCATCCCCTCCAGGGCACTCACCTAAGAGCTATCCCATTCTACCACACTGATGTGCCACTACAGCCTGACCACGTTAGTACCACCGATGTTTCTTTTGGCTTACCCCAAAAAAGGCCTGTGGGCAACACTGACCCATCGCAGAAGTCCTACAGAGCTTAGAATGATCCACTGAAAATGCCTAATAAGCTTGCTGTTAAGGTTGACAAAACATCCTTGATATCAGACAGATTTTTCAGGTGCTAAGTTAGAAATACTGGAAGTGTTAGCCTGCCAAGAGTGGGATCTGTAACAGGAATTATGGACATACAATGTAGTCTGTGTATTTGAAGCTACAACTCAAAAGGAGCTTAGAGAAAAGGAAGATAATATCAGAGTTATCTAATTTAGGGATAACGTTATGAAAAGAGAGGTTTGCATGAGAACATTCACTTTTTTGTGTTTTCCTCTAACTTTTCACAGCGTTAAATGTGATTCTTTATGGTCTTAAAAACCTTAATGTTAAAGAAAAAGTATATAATTTAGAAGAGAAAAATAGACCAACTTCAATGTTTTTAGAAGTTAATTTGATTTCACTCAGTGACCTTCAAGTGTGCAAGCAACCACTTACTGAGAAGTGCTGAACACTCAACTTGCAATAAAAACAACAAAAGCTGAGGGCAGTCATGCATGTTGACTGCCTCATGGCCAGCAGGGCATCTTCATAACCTGTTAACATCTACATAGTTTTCATCTTATTGTAATTAAAAAGATAAGTTCCGCCCTTCCAGAGTTTGAAGTCATTAACATCTATTGACAGCTATAAATGAAAATAAAGACAATGTAGATGGCAAGAAAAGTTTTCTTTCTTTACAAATAGATCTAAACCAATACTGAAAACATGACAACATTCATACTCAAATTCCAGGCATTGTGAGTATTAACTCCACAGAAAATCTGTGTTGACAACGAAATATTTTCTTGCATATGCATTATCCCTTCACTACACTATAAATACATAGGTGATTCCCTCCTCCCGAAATGCAAACATATACACCAGTTATGAAATGTGAAAATCATCAGGTTGCACAGTACCATCTCAGCCTTGCTCAAAACCCCGGTTTTTAATTAAAGAGTTGAAGCTTTTCCTTCTTGAAACCTCCTCCACCAAGGTGAGAAGCAGAGGGAATTCTCCCACTTCCCACTCTTTCTTTTAATCCCAGCCTATACCTGAGGCCATTAGTCACTCTTCCTAAGGACTCTGCAACATTTGTATTCCAAATCAAAAAAATTCATTTTCAGATAAACCAGGATGATCCTTTTTTAAAAAAATAAAGATTGAAGCTTTTTCTAAGTCAAATGCTAAATTGCCTCAAAGGCAATTCCTGATCATGCTTATCCTTTGGGATGGGGGGGAGGGAGGAATTTAAAAAAAAAAAAAAAAAAAAGAAAGCCTGAAATACCAAGAATTTGGTAAGAAGAGTCTCATCAAATATCTGATGACAAGTGTCTTGTTTACTAACAAGCAGTAACAGCTTTAATTAGCATTGTACTACAGACCAAAAAGGTATCTGACATAAACACACACACACACACACACACATATATATATATATGAAAGTACCACTATTATTACTGTAACTCTTTTGGAAAGAAAAGAATTCCTGTAGGATGAGAAATTTAATTACATTCCAAAATTAATTTCAGTTAACTGTACATGTAAGTTATTCTCATTTTCATTTTGATTTTCAGGTCTGTATTAACTATCATACATGTTAATACATATATGTATTAACATACATAGCTTCATATCAAGACATTCTAATTTTTTATGTGACAATGGAAACTACGATCAACTACAGCAAAAAATCTACTTTAGATGATTTGCAATCTGTAGCAACACTAAGACGAAAAAGAAACGACCATGAAGGAAACAGAACTACGAAGCACACACTACACTCCAACTTCCTTGAAAGTACATGGAATGAACAAATCTACATTGCAAATTGACTGCACAAGAAAAAGAGAAGTGGCTATTTAATCAAAAAAATCATTGGCCTACAGAAAACTCATTGCTGTCCAAAGTCCTATTCATTCAATTCACATTAAACCAAGCACAGTACTCGAGTCTTCAATGGGCCCCTCAGGGTAGTGCCTGCAAGAGATCTGTAGAGGAACTTTCTTTAAGGGTGTGTAAGGATAGGACAAGAGAGAATAGCTTTAAATTGACAGAAGGCAGGATTAGATCAGATATTAGGAAGAAATTCTTCACTGTGAAGCACTGGAACAGGTTGCCTAGAGAATTTATGGATGCCCTGTTCCTCAAAGTGTTCAAGGCCAGGTTGGATAGGGCTTGGAGCAATCTGGTCTAGGGGAAGGTGTCCCTTTCCAGGGCAGGGGCGTTGGAACCAGCTGTTCTTTCAGCTCTCTTCCAACTGACGTCATTCTGTGATGCCAGAGCAGCCAGAAGGAGGACGTGCCTGGAAGCTGGGACCCTCTCCTGAGTCACTGCCTGGGTGGAGGGCAGATCCCAGGGCACAGTTCCAGTGCTGAACAGCACTGGGGCTGGGGGACAGCTCACAGCTGATCCCACCTTAGCCAGGCAAGCTAGGATGCAGGCACAGCATGTATGAAGTGACTGAGTGCACCAACATAAATACCTGTGCTGTGAAGGGCTTGGAGAAGGTGTGTTTTTTCCCTAAAGCACACCATGATGCATCTGTGCAGAACACATTTTCTGTAACCAAATATCAGCAGGCACAATGCAAAGACTTCTTTCCAACCTTCCTCAGTGCTTTGAATTTATGTGGCTACAATTTCACTCCAAGTCTTGTAGATTTTAAATTATCATAGAATTTAAGAACATTGTATTGCCAAATCAAGTATATAAAATGTAAACTAAACCCTCTACAAGGAAGTGCTAACTGGGCCATTTTACAAATGTAAATTCTCTGAAATTCAGAACATCATTTAGCCAAAAACACACACCTACACCTACATACAGACACTATCACACACACTTGCAGCAGCATTAGAAGTTTTGATACAGTCTTTCTCAGAAAGAGAAAAGCCAGAGAAGAGTTCTAACTTCATTTTCACTAGAAGAAAAAGCTCAACATAGATAGTTGCATGGACCACTGTAAAGAGCCTTCACACAACTCCTCTCTCTTCAACTTGCAAGACTGCACACAGCTGTTATTTTTTCACATATTCATTTTCCAACTCATCTTCTTTTTCATCCATGCTAAAATTAATAAGATGCATCAATATTTCATGTTCCAGCAAAGCTTCCTTCTGAAAGTCTACACAAATCACCCCAATTCTATCAGTATTACAGGAACTCTTCTTGAGAAACCAGTCAGAAGGCCCATCCTTTTTAAGAGAGATGCCCAGAATAGCCCAGTAATAACCTAACTCCCTGCTGACACAAAAGTGACAGATTTAACCTCCTAATCTAAAATCAGGTAAACTGGAAACCTAATGGGAGAGTTGGTCTCTGGACAGACTGTCCCTTAATGTAAACAGAACATCCTCAAGGCAACAGAACAAGCAGTCCAAACCCAGGTGACTTTCACAAAAGCTCCTACAGATCCAAGTTGCTAAAATGCCAGTGCTTTGGAAGCGGGGAAAACATTACTTGGTTTTAATACATGAATTCTGTTCAAGCAAAACATTCCTTGAGTTTAAAGCTCCCGAAAAGAAGCGCCCAAGCACAGCTGCACCCAGGGACGAGGCTGCAGGGAGCTGTGCAGTAATGGTGACACCTCGTGGTGCCAAACCACGGAAACATAGATCTCCCTCTTCCCAAACACAGCCCACCTTATACCCACCTGTGGGGTTCTCCTGCAGAGACAGGAGCTACAAATCAAATCTCCACCTGTTTTCACACCTCCTGTATCTCACAGACCTGTCTTAAGAAGTGTCTTCCTAATCCCTGTGTCACAGTTTTGACAAGCACACATGGAAAACAGCAGAAGTGATTTCATGTAATGTTTAATGCACAACTGCTAAATGAATAAATGAAGAAAACAAAGCCAGCCAAGCTTTAACATCTTTTGTTTAAATGACTAGAGAAATTACTGTAAACAAAAGTTTCAGGCAAGCAAGTCAACAGGGCCAGTTACATAAAAATTAACATTGTCATTAATAAATTTAATTCAGCTACATAAAAGATTCCTTTCCTTCATTCTGGTATCTCCCATCTCCAACAGACACTCAAATGCATTACCTTCTGCAGCTTCACAAACAGAAATCTCAGATTCCACAGACCAACACACTGCATGCATTTAAGAAGTCACTTTGCCTCCCCACTTCAGAAGTTAGTGCCAAGTTTTTCCCAAAGATACAAGTTTAAAAAAGCAGGCTGTCTATCTCTTTCAGTAAGTGCTCAATATAAAAATTAAAGAAAAAAAAACAACTTGAAATGCTGTTATAAAACCAAAGTAGGAAGGCAAGAAGTGAAAAGCACTTTTTATTGCTCTGCTTGGGCTTCAGGAGGGTTACAGGAGTGAATTTAGAAGTGACTTGGGTATGTGACAAAACAAGAATAATTTCATGCAGTAGAGCAGCTAACATTTCAAATTGTTTTGGGGAAAGAGTTATTTTCTAAGGGAAATCTCCCTCCAGTTTCCCACCTCTATTCCTCACGTTCATACATGCACAGTAACTAAGTTTTTCAAGTGACACCTGAAATCAACTATTTCATACAGCTAAAATGGCATCTATGTAGCATCTAAAAGATGACAGACCAGTATCATCCCAAGACATTTAGATTTTCAAAATATGCATGAAAAATGTATTAGTTACACAGATCAACAGTAAGGAACCACTATAAAAAGGGTGGAATTTCTGAAGGCAAATTTTAACAACTGCCTTCTTTCAGAAACTGCATGCCTTGCACATGATGTGAAAATCCATTAGGAATTTCTGAAATGGTTACCATAATATTCATACCGTGACCACTCTATGGCCCCACAGGTTTACCCAGGAATATTTTTTAATGAGTTTATTCTACATCCAGGGTTATTTTCACATCCCTCCTAGAGCAGAAACCTCAGTTACAGAGCACAGGGCATGGATATGCTTCATTTGCTGAAAAAACTAAAGGAAGAGGCCCAAAAAAAACATAGGGGTCCTTGTGCAGTAACTGGAGGGTGCAAAGAAACTGGAATGCTAAGGACTGGGGAGTTTTAAGAGTCAGAGGAGAACTGTTTTTACATAAAGTGAAATAGTAAAGGATTTGATGCAGGACTACAAAATCCAAGGCCAGGATCCCTTGGAGGAGAAATGGCTCTGCAAGCTGCAATTTTTAGAGCTTGGAGGAAAGAGGTATGACAGTGTTCTAGAGCAGAAAGACTAAAGGGGAAAATCAAATAAGTAGGGGTGAAATTAACTCCAGGCCTGCTCTAGAAGGAAGTGAACACGTGTAACCACTGTACCACTTCTCTTTTACCCCCTTTCTCTTTGCTCTCAAGACCAACAGGTCTGTTTTGTGACCATGAGAGCCCCTGGCTTTTGGAAGAGCCACTGGTAGCAAAACCTCCCAACAACATTCCACTCCTGTGAAATTTCACCTGAGTACAAACTAACTCCGTGTTTAACAACAGATATTTTTGGCCCTACCACTTATTTCTTGGCAGTACAGTTTAAGCAGAGCTAGATGGCCTTGTAACATCGTGATTCAAACATATCCATAAAGTAAGCAACATTTTCAAATTGCTGTTGGCTAAGGTCATGTTTTGCAAACTTCTAACTGCTATGAAGTGAAGCTTACCTATTTTTTTTAGAATTTTCATCCTTCCCTCTTTTAACTCCAAAAATTCTTGTAATCAGAGCACTAAAAAGAAGTGTAGATGAATTTCGTACCTAGAGGAAAAAAATAAGAACTACGCTTGAAAAAGCCCTTTGAAATGTATGATTTTTTTTAAATACAGCCATTAATGTACAGTCAAAAAGAATAACAGCTGAGTGAAAAGCATGCTACAGGTCAGCACATGGAAACTATTAATTCAGAGCATCCTTCCAATGAAGATGGTTCTACTGCAAAGTTCAAGTTCTTTGGAGATGTCTATCTTTATTATAAGGCATATGTGGCAAGCACATTCTTCTCTCTCTCAGGAAATTTTTGTAGACAGCAGCAAGGGAAGAAAAAGAAAACAATTTCTATTTCTGTCCCTTGTTTCTCCCATGTAGAATGCATTGGAGAATTGTTTACTTGAGGTGATTAGTTGATTAGATACTGCTGAAGATTGTTTAGCTCTGATGGCCTGTCGAATCCACTTGTGTCTGGACTCTCTCAGGAGAGAGAGTCACGAGTGAAGTTAGAAGTAGCAGTTAGATATGGTAGTTAGAAATGTAGTACGTAGTTTTAGTATCTCTCTTCAAATAGTATATTAATGTATTATAATACAGATATAATAAAGAAATCATTCAGCCTTCTGAAT
>VXBC01004244.1:184896-219323 GCA_013399945.1 Ploceus nigricollis
GTATATTAATGTATTATAATACAGATATAATAAAGAAATCATTCAGCCTTCTAAATTAGAGTCAGACATCATCTCTTCCCATCTCGAGTTCACCTGCATTTTCTCCGCAACAGGAATACATCTAGATTTTTAGTGGTTCAAAGCACTCACCCTTAAGCACAGCAGATCATGAAGTGCTCTACCTGAACATGCCATATGGGATCTTTAAGTCAAGAGCAAAGTAACAGTCAGAATGAATGCAAATGCACTTCTTACTAGCTAAGTGCACTGACTCAAAACTTAACAGCCAGAGAGACTTTAACCTATAGGGTAATATTTGTCCCTACTTTTTGTGGATATCAGCACTCCACATTAAGAAAAATTAAACAAAACCAAAAAAAACAAGACCATCTGCAGTTATATTTTGCAGGTCTACATTATTTTTTACTGTACCTTAAAATATTACATTCCAGGAATTGTGGTACTGCCATTTATAAACATGACCAAAGCTTCACTGAACAGGACCACTTTATATCCTGTTCAACTAGAGAAGCAAAATTAAGAATTAACTTACTGCCCAGACAGGTGACATAAACCCTAGAATTGATGCTTTTATTCCATCTGCAACATAAGGCATGATGTTTTCACCTAAACGTGTATCCCTATACAGTGCCCGGAGGATATTTAAAGCATGAACCTGTGGTGGGAGAAGAAATACATGAAAAATATAAATTAATTAGTAAATATCTTAAATTTCATTTATGTAATTACAACAGTGAACATGCAAAGCAAAAACAATCTATATACACATTTTCAGCACTTTATTTCCATATTAAATACAATAAATACTGCTGCTTAAAAATGCATTAAAATAGTGCTGCAGTAAACACTGTTAATAGCAGTTACAGTTTAAAAATATATTCCTCTAACAGCTATAGTCCAGGCATTTCAAGTGAAGGCCAACATTCTTTTATCCTTAGCTTATCATGGCTGTAAAAATAACTTTTGAAGTTCAGAATCATCTTTTCCAACATTCTTGACACGCTGTAGATACTGTGAGAAAAAATAAACTACAGTTCATAGGAGGGCAATATTAAGCTAGAACTGACAGCCAGGCTTGCTCTACCATGTGGAGTATTTTCTGATATTTCTCTACCCTCTGTAAGGGAAGGTGGTAATACACGTAGCTTCATAGACTTTGACAAGGCTACATAAATTTATACCAGCAGAAAATCTGGCAGAGTGATTAGGACATCCTTCTGTGTTTTGGGAACAAATTATGGCTTGCAGTTACAAACAGACAGAAAGTAAATGATAACATTTTGAAGATAAAGGTCATGCCTTTAAAATAAGTTTTTTTAGTATTCTAAATGTATGTACTTAAGTTTTAGAAGTTACTAAGTATGATTAAAATCAGTTTTCATGTAGTGTTTTACTATGATTCATGCACAAATAACTCATTTATTTATTTATTTTAAATGTAAGCAAAGCTTACTTGTTCATTTACAAACTTGTAAAAAGGAAGTTACTTATCTATCTGTTTAGAAATATACTCTAGGCAGTAAATTGCTCATATATTACTTCATTTGCTGTACTAGAAAAACCCATGGAATTATGTCCAATCCATTTTTTAGTATGTTTTACAGTAATTTTGTAACCTCTAGACATGCAAACACATTCTAAAATCTAGCTATAGATAGTAAGAACAGAATACCCTCATTAAAAACACACACTTTCCTTAACTGTTTGAAATAGCATAAACACACTTTTGACATTTGCCTTTTGATGAGAAGCTGAATTTTACCTGTGGAATTACACTTAAAGATTCATCCAAAGGTGCAGCCAGAGATATTAATTCTTTCATTGCCATTTTCAGCAAATCTGTTTTGCCCTTCTTTGGTTCTGATGCCAACAAAGCCTATAGAAAGACAAAAAAAAATTAAAAACCAGGTGTTCCTAGCCATTTTTCTGTACTACCAGTTTTGCTCTCACTCCTGTATTGACCATACCACAGCTTAGCTTCTGACCATACAGAATGACGAAGAAAAAATTGCAAAAAATGAAGTTTCAGTTTCAACTCAGCTTTGTTCAAAGCTTGTCAGTATAAAAACCACAGCATTTTGGACAGCAAAAGTATCTGCTGTGCTACACATACATACATTTCCTAATATTGATTTTTTTAAGGTTAATAACACCTATTTGAGATGACAAGGGCTGGCCAAATAATAAATTCTGGTTTGCAACACAGGATAAAACAAGAAGCACATTTTTGAAATAAGGGAAGAGATGCATCCATCTATAAGCAGTATTTCAGCGGATTGGACATCTAGCAGAGATGAAAATACTCTAAATTAGTTCTCTAAAATTCAGGACTGAATTTAGAACAGTCTTTCTCTCCATCTAGTAGCTCTTGTTGAATTTTTCTGAGTTAGGACAAATGGATAATCATAAATCATTTATTACCAATAAAAGATTATTATCCATTTGTGCTTTGGGGCCTAGAGTCTGTTCAGCATCAGTAAGAACCAAATGAATTACTGAGTTTAGGCAGAAACCCCAGAGCAGTTTCTGTCAGCTTATCTATATCTTTAATGATAGAAGAAACAGAGGGCAGGTGGGGAAAAAAAAAAGTTGTTCATGAAGTATAAAAGAGAGGAGAATGACCTGAAGACTAAAATTTCATCATGTTAAAGCTGAAAATCATATTTTCCCACCCACTAACTGGAGCTGCACCTTTGCACTACTCAGTAATAACATTCCTATTTTAAAGAGGTCATGGCATGGTTATAACCTCAAAAATTACATATTCTCATTAAAATAGATGTGTTTTAGGTTAACAAGAACACATCACAGGATGTAAATAGCAAAGAGACCACACTGCAGTAATAAAATAACCTTCTTTTACTACTGTTAGGATACACATTACAGCTTGTATTTATTATCTAAATGCCACATGGCATTGAAGGTTCAACTCATTTTACTGAGTCTATGGACTCATTCAAATCTGCTTCCAAAGAACACGGCTACCTCTCTTTACTATAAAATTACAATATGAAAATAGCTTATTTCAGACTAATCCCAATGTTAATTTCAAACTTTCCTGTTAATTGACTAAACTTTGTACTCTTCCAGAGCTGTCAAAAAAGAAGCCTCTGACCTATTTATCCACACAGCTGTGGCACAGTGCAAACTTTGTCTTATGGAGTCAGTCGGCCAACTGCAGACTACGCACGCAGTGGGATATCTCTGGGTCCACCTAGTCCCTGCAGTAACCTAACTTTTTACATAAAAAACTAATTCAAACATGCTTTTTTGCCCCACATTGTCAAGATTAAAACTAGATAATACCCACCAGATTCAAACTGTGTGATGTGAATGGGGAAACCAGAAAACAGGAAATCACCAAATTCCTTCTGCAGACAACTTACTCTTAGAAGCGAAAAAGATATTTAACTGCTGAAACTGAATGGGAAAAATGTCTCTAAAACCAGTGCCCTACTTCTGATCTCTGCTGCCTTGCACATACATCTAGCAAAGCCAGGAGCAGGCTGTGACTGACACAAGAGGTCAGACAGAAGCTGGCTGCCTCAACTTTCTCAGGGCAAACTCAGAGTGGAAAACAAGCAAGATGAATTATTCTGGCAGGGAGAGCTTGCTCCCAGCAGTCCCTCAGATCCTTGGAACGTGCTTGAGACTGTACTTCAGAGAGTGGAGAAAGTTACAAACCGTATTGTTACTCTTGGACTCCTGTCTTAGAAAACTGGATGAAAATCAGGATCATGGAGGTTAATTTAGGGGAAAGCAAATATGGCTGCTTTAAGGAACAAAGGAATGAAAGTGGGTGAAGTATTAATAATCTGCAAAACCAACTCTGCAGTGACTGACCCCACAAGGATGTAGACAAGCTGCTGCATACTAATGTGGGACACTCAGCATGAGGTGACACTTCACACAGAGAAAAAACACTGTCATCCTGCCATCAGTCCTGAACTTGGCCAAAGTCAAAGAGGCTGGGATTAATGGAGCTGAAGGTAACACAGCGAGTGGGAAGAATGTGGGAGCATGGCCCCACATTCACAGATAGAAGTCTTCAGCAATGTACTCCTTCACTGCACTTGAGACTGCCAGTCAACACCAGTCAGTGTGACAGTATTAACTTGTGCCTTATTGCTGTTGAGTGGCCTTCCCAAGTTCTTTGCAGTATTTAATAGGCCACCATTTTATAATTCTGTGAAGGTCTGTCATATTCTACCAGCCTCCTGCTTCGCACTGAAGTAGCACATAGTTAACAAAGCCTTACTTAATCTGTGAATTAATCTATGAATTTGCCAGAATTATTACAGTTGTAACACAAAGCCTAAACACAGTCTTTAGAAATGCCATTGAAATGTACCACAAGCTAAAACTCTCAAGCATCAATAGAACTGAGGTGCCAAACATAATTCAGTTAAAAACAGCTTCTTGATTGCAAGGCAACCAAAGTCTGTGAAACAACTGTTTGATCAAAAGGGGTTGAAGTGGGGAAAAAAAATGCAATTTCTTTTTTTTTTTTAATGCCCTTTCTGGGGAATACATTCACATCAGAGGCAGTGACATTAGCTGGTACCTGTATGTAGAATGGAATTCCTGCACTCCGTCTGGTTGCACACAGTGTGGAAGAAGGATCACAAGATTTGATTTCTTCTAACACACATCTTAGCCAGTGTTCTGGCATCTTGTGCAGACTCTCACTGTTACATCTACATCAAATAGATACATAAGAAACATGAAACGAGTGAATAAAACAAGGACAAAGTCAAAGAAAGCATTTAGCAACCTTAAGAAGTATTTCTTACTGTATGTTAACCTCTCCAAGCACAGACACAGATTTTTATTATGAAATCAGATTAATTTTAAACAAAATTGTAACTTTTTCCAGTGTTGATACAAATAATATTAACCCTACTTATTAAGTGCCACTAGCAAAATATACTTAACTGAACAGAAAACAAGATTCTGTGCTTTGCTGCAACAATTCTCTTCTGCCAAAAATTATTACCATGTTCTAGAGAAAAAAGACAAGGACATATGCACATAAGCCACTGTGTAGGAAGTGGCACCTCACAAATTCCTATTCCTTCTTGCCACACAGTAGCTGATGTGTGCCCCTTACATTAACTAATATTGGTGTTTATAACCATACAAACTGAAACTGAAGCCCCTCAAAGTAAGTTCACATTATGTAAATAACCCTGCAAACCTCAGAGCAATGGAAGACCTAGTGCTCTTTTCAATACTAAGTCAGTCAAACTTTTCGCAAAGCACCTAAATTGCTCTCCTATCATCAAATACTCCTCTCTGCAGTTATAAAACTCAGCATTGTCTGAAAGCAAATGACTTCCAAGGACAAGGAAAAACTCAAGTCTACCTCAATTACTGGTGCTGTTCAGTTCAGTAAAATGTACCACGTTCAGTGTGCAACACCAGCCCATTAATCTTATGTCAGTGTTCCAAAAGGATCATTCATTGTTACAAAAAATTTCTATTAACAGGACATTGTTATTAAAACCTGTCACACTGGTTTGACACGTGATTCAGAGTAGAAGAAATAATTCATCACTATGGGCAATACAACTGCAATTATCTCAACCATGCAGGACTTGCCTTACCTAAAAATATAAGCTATAATTAAATTCATGATTAGGTAGTGAGACCTTAGGGTAAGACTAGAATCAAGTTTTCTATCTGGGTGACTGAAATAAAGAATTTAAAAGCAAAGGTAAAAAGCAGCAGATACTGGTGTGAAAACCAAAATCTAATGGAAGCTCTGCATATATTCCTCCCTTCTTCATCCTCCTCTTATTAAAGCAAGAATTTATATTGGCTAAAAACCTGATCACTAACAATAAATGAGGCTTTAATCTGAAGTGAAACACTCCTTTCCTTCTTTTACAAAAAACCCAGAAAATTAGTAATGCAGAAACCTGAGGTCACAGGAAGTGTCAGACAGGTCAGCAGAAGACACAGAACACTTCTTATTCCTCAGTAATTCCTGCAGGATTTCCACCACATTTCCTACACTGCTGCCAGGCATTCTCCCCATTTTTTAAGGGCAGCAGCACCTCTTCAAAAGGGCAGTCAGAATGCAAACCACCAGCCCAGAGCTCAAGAGGAACCAGGCTTCACAAGTAATACCTCACCTCATACCATGGCATAAAAGAAAGGCACTTCCTACCCCAAGCCTATGACAGAAGCAATTAGATTAACCTGGAAACTCACAGTGAGTTCTCTTTTCTTTAACTACTCTCTTTATTTTGCTGGTAAGTGTTTGCCCTTGCCTACTTACAGGATGCATTCCTTTGCTCACTTTTGGGTACAGAATGAGGATACAACTCTAAGACTGAGACCACACAAAACTTCTTATGGGATCTCCTCCGTGAGTCTCAGCAGTTCAGACACACTTTGCCATTCTCTTCATCCACATCAACACATTCTGCAAAATCTGCTCCTTCTTATCATGGAGACACCTGGTCTTACCTCTCTAGCTAAGCAGAATTTAAATGTCTCCATTCAATCACACAGAGAACAGTGCTCATCTCTCTTCAGTATGTTATCTTAGTATTAACACGAACAGCCCATGAGAAATACCGACATCTGCTGGGGTGCAGAGGAAAGCATTAAGGAAATATTCCAAAGTTGCTATGTAGTACACTGAATATTTTATTCTTAAGTAAACTGAGGGATTTTTCTCCTCTCAGTATTAGTAGAAAGAGGAGAAGCATACTCAAGTCAAAAAAACTTCAGACTCCCTTAAAGCCATATTGCTTTGATCTTGCTACAAGTAATTCTACCTTGTTCAGTCACCCACCAATGCACTTTTATTTATTAGAAGGTGAAAGAGTTACTGCTGTAGAGTTAGAAACATTAGAGACTATTGACTTTGCAATGGAGATGACTACTCCCTTCCATTTGGCAGCTCTGTCTCCTTGTGGTCTGGCAAGAAGAATATTGTCATAAGAAGCAGGTGGCCCTAAATTTTAAGAATAACGAAGCTTTACAATAAAAAATTCAAGTCTCAAGATCAAATGTCATTTTCCAGAATGAAATAGTAATTACTTCTACCAGATCAAACAAATATCGTTGATAATGAAAATATAACACAGTAAGTTGATACACAAATTGCTTAAGATGCAGTACATTAAGTGTAATCCAGAGTTTTCTGTCTGTTCATTCGTGAGTTAAAACAATTTCATACATGCCCCAAACCATTTCTGTGGTCAGTATCAATGAGTACAAAAGCCTGGCAATCCTAAGTTAAAGCTAAACTCCTCTCCCTAAGTCATAGATCTGTATTTTCTCCCATCTGAAATAAATGGTGTGTTAACAATGGGTCAGTCTTGAATTTGGCCTTCCTGCATGCGAGTGCCTTGTGGCATGAACATCACATGACCAGAAGCATTTTTCTACACGCGTATATCAAGAATTCAACTATTCCAATCACTGTAAGCAGTTCCTAGCTACAACCAAAGTGGGCTTCTTTCACCATTTTTTGGTCTCTCAACAGGTCTGCAGTATTATTCTTTTTCACATAAGTAATGTGATTCCCATTTTTTATAGACACAATACTGCCCCTGGTACTTCTGAGACCAGAATCTAACCTCAAAAACACATTACTATTCAAGTTATAAGTCTGCTTTTAAGAACAACTCCTCTGAAACTATGAAGTCCTTCCAATTGCATCCTCCTTTTCCTAGCATCTACTCTACAGGAAACAAAATTTTCCAGATTATATAGGTGCATTGAGAAGGGTTTGAGGTTTCTCTATTGGCAAAGCAGAGCAGAGAGAACCTTCGGTGGCTTCAAAATTTCACACAGTATCATTACCCCATATCTCTCACACCAAGCAGGAAAAGAAATGGGAGGGAAAACATGAACAGTGTTAAAAATTAATACATCTTCAACCTGAGCAGTGCCTTCACATTGTATTTCATACTTTTTTATGTCATGTATTTCCTAACACTACAAGCATCTCAATATATAAGAGCAGTGTCTCTCCCCCACTTTCTTTCTCTCCCTTCAACACTCTTTCCTTCCCATCTGTGATTATACTTTTGCTAAAAGCTTATTTACAATTTTGGTAAGTTTCACTAGAAAGTCCATTAGTGATATTTCCATTTTACAAGTCTTCCTGGCAGATCATAGCAGGTTGGGAAAGTAAAGAGTAACAGTCACTTCAGAGCAGAACAATAAGATAGAAGCAGAGTTTACTGCAAAGGATTAGCACTCCTCAAAAGAAATATTACAGAAGATCAGACACTGACTAGGTACAGATAAGTAATTTTGACTGATACTGACAGATTAAACATTTTTAAAATAAAAGCATGATTTTCATCCTTCTTTCAGTAAATTACAGCTTTCCAGAAAACTGTTATGAACCTAACTTACTGCAGCCCCTAAAATAGTGCTCACCATATTTAAGTTCCAATCAAACATTTGAAAGTGTTCAAAATAAATTATTCCTAAATAAACACATTATGCTGTATGACATTACTCTTCCCAAACCTTACACTTGCATTCTGCAACTTTAGTGAAGCAAAGCACTGCCACCACAGCTATGCAATACCATTTCAGATTTCCAGAAATCTACCTGATCTCTCAGCAAAGAGATCACCGAATAAAAGAAATGCAGAGCAGGCAAAATGTCATTTGGGACAGAGAAATTGCTTGAGTAATAAGGATTACAGGAGATTCAAATTTAAAACAGATTTCTGACTTTCCTGAACCACCCTGTTATCAGATCAAATGAGCATTTTTTAATTTCTCTAGGCCTTTGACAAGAAATACTCTTTTAAAAAACATATTGCTTATTTCATTGATATGAATGTTGCTTGTTATGTAACTG
The DNA here is from genome assembly GCA_013399945.1 of Ploceus nigricollis. NCBI lineage: Eukaryota > Metazoa > Chordata > Aves > Passeriformes > Ploceidae > Ploceus > Ploceus nigricollis. The sequence continues at coordinate 193,757 of VXBC01004244.1, forward strand.
TATGGTTTTTCTGAAGGTGCAGCTGCAGGCAACATTAAGCAGGCATGACAAAGGGAGCACTACACTCCCAGAAGGAGTATCAACAGGGAAACAGAAGAATGGTAACTTGCATATTAGAGCAGACTCAGCAATTTACATCCGAATTTCAAGACAGATCAATTTCATCGGGTTTGTAAGAAATCTCAGCAGAGGAAATATTTTTCTTTCACTACTAACTCAAACAGGTCTGAATACCATCATTCTGTCTAGGAAAAAAGTCTGCTCTTGGTTCTTAAAAGGACTAGTGTTTAAGGGTTGTACAGCTAAAAGCAAGCTCAGATAAAAGACACTGCAGCATAAAGTTTTAAAAAAGTGCTTGGCTATAAATAAGTGAAGGACTATGTTCAACTAGAGTCATTCATAAATGCCTGAGAAAAGGATCTGGCACAGTCTTAGTGAGAGATTTTTCACTTTACAGAAAGAACAAATTCAAGTGTCAGGGATGCTTCTGCACATCTAGAGTTCAATCCTGTTCAACAAGGTATCATGCTAAGCTGTACATTCCTAAAAGCTGCCCCAGACAAAAGCTTTCTCCTCTGTCATGTGTGGACACAGCAGTAAATCAATCCAGATTCTGACACACATGCTTCAAGACTGCCCATGAGCCTCTCAGCTATGGAGAGAGGCAGGCCAGCTGAGATTCACTTGCAGAATGGAGCCCCCCAGCTGCAGCAGGGGACATGGAAAGACTCCATGACAATCAACAGACCTGCAAGGCAGCTGCATTCACCGAGACTTAATTCGCCAATTCGCCCCTTTTGGAGGAGAGTCTCAAAATATTCCTCATATCCCAGGAGTACCAAATCAAAGAGTCATTTCCTGTTCTGCTATCAGTCTCCTTTCTCCTTTGTTTTAAATACAAATATAAGCCTTGAGACCTGTAGTTCCTGGAAAATATTGTCTTTCGTTGAAATGAATGTACTTCCACAGAGCTGCTCTCCAGTTCTTATAAATCTTTTTTCCCAAAGGAACACTTGCTCTGCTTGAAATATCTTAACTTTAAAAATGCTAGGCAGTATGGATAACCAAAAAAACTGTAACAGACAACTACTAATTCAGAAGCGGAAACTTCCTTGATTTTGGAGGGCTTTTGTTGTGGATGATACATATATATCACTTAATGTTTGAATAATTTTCAGGCAAGCAGAGCTCTGTTGGGCTAGGCTCTTCATTTTTCAGCCTAACATAAGGCTGCTGTTAAGTGGATTGGGCTCCATTAAATACAATGGCAGAAAGCAGGAGAGGCAACAAACACATCAGCAACTTTTCCAAAATCTGGGTATATTTGCTCTACTCTATTTGCCTCAGCTTTTAAAAGAAATTTTAAATCTGAAAATCAAAGGAAAATAGCGAGTCTGCTATAAACTGACTGCATGTTTTATGTTTTCCATTATTCCCTGCTTTTTACTTTGCCTTTGCTACAAGAGAGTCCTGCATATTGACTGAGATCAGACCAGTGGGGCTGTACCTGCTTGGATTACCTCCTTTCTCTTCCCAGATAGACTCGTGGTAGTAAATGTTCTGCTTCTTGGTTGTTTTATCTTTTTAAACTGTATTACTCTGATGGCCAGACTCTCTCTTCACATTGATGGGAGAGAACTTACATCATGTTAGAACTTCCTGAACCAAGTTTCCATGGTAGAGAAGAACACTCCAATGTTTAAACAAGTGTATATAAAACATACAGACAGGCAAGAAGATAAGCAGTAAGTTTCTTTTTTTTTCCTTTTTGAGTAAACAACCAAGTGTAAAGCAATGTTGTGTGAGCACTCCAACTCCTAAAGCCAATTTGAAATCCCTCAGATTGCTATCACCTGAAAGAAAATAATGTACCTTGGAGAAAGAGATCACCAAGAGAATCATGGCATGCAGTATAACATCCCACTGGCACACAGAATCAACACCACCACGTGTCAAATACTATTACTGTAGCAGTGCTGGTACATAGATGCAGCAGCCTCACCCAGCATCCTGTAGCAGAGACCAAGCCTCAGCTCTGTCAGGAAAATTTTCTGAGGGGACACCCAGTGAATCTGATCAGCCAGCAGTCTGTACTAAAAGCACCAGAACTGTTACCAGTATTAAATAAAGAAGAAACAGATCTGCACCTCAAACTGGCTGATGTGGGGCAAAAGGGGGACATTGGTTATTTAACCTAGCACTGTGTGAAAATACAGGTACTTCAAACTGAAAATCTGACTGGTCTTTCATATTAAAAAAAAACCCCAACAACAAAAAAACCCACCAAACTCTACCTAGTCAGTAGAAATTTTAATTTGTCTTATTAAAACATGGATGAGATATAAACACTGTATACCACAAAGAAACATAACCAGCACTTGAAATCAGTAGCGAAGCATCTAATGGAAATTCCAGTGATCTTGCCCAGACCTCAGGACAATTCTGTTCATTTAGTTCTTCTAGGAAACTATAAAGTTACAAGGGGAAAGAAAAAAGCCAGAGTGCATATCACATTCTGTGATGCACTGTCAGGTAGTCTTCCAAATGTCACAATAACCAAGTCTGTGACAGGTAATAGAAGTTTCCAAGAAAATGTCCTGGCTAAAACAAAAAGTCTGGCATACATTTTCATAAAGGACCAGAAAAGGGGAGTGAGATGGAAGAACTCTACACTCCTACTTTTCCCAAGAGTTTTTAAGAGCTGTTCAGGAAACTAACATGCCAGAAATGAAGAAAAATGCAGCAAGCATTATATGTCTGTATCATTTTTCAATGCCTAAGCAACCATCTCTAACCATAAGTATTGTAGTCCAAGTCACAGACATCATGTAACTGTCATAATCATGCCTACATCAAACTTAAATAAAATCCACATGAAAGCAAGGATCTGCCTGCACAGCCAGCTTCAGGGTCGATGCCAAAATTTGTTAAAACTTGTATTAAAAACACAGTAAGTTACCCATCTTCTACCTGGAAAGCATTTCTGTAAGTTGCACGAAGCCAGCATATGCCAATTCAAATGCACCCCTGTGCCTTGATTGCAGCAGATGATGTTTAAAGTAATCACCAATATTTTTAACCTAAAAAAGAAAGAAAAAGTTACAAAGCTATTTGTACATATTTGTTACATAATTTATTTATATACGCAAAATATTTTGCAGTTCAAAGCAACAATCCTCCCCCTGTCTGGAAGGGTCAGTGGTACAAGCAAAAAACAACTAGAAGTCCTATAATAAACAACGACTTACTTTAATGATAACAAATATTATATTCATTTTTTTAGGTTAAGGGGGTAGTTCTATATTCTTTCAAAAAGTCCAAAAATATGAAGGAAATGAAACTGGTTATTTGTCCATGATGGACATACTCAGATTCTAAGAGAAGAAAGGGACAACTCTGATTTTCAGGGGAAACAGATGCAGATTCCTTCTTGTTTGCCTGCACTCTTGCCAAAAAACCCAAAGAGAATGCCAACTATAGCATGACAGCAGAAAAGAAATTCCAAAAAAAATTTAAGATACGAAATTCAAACTCCAAAAATTGTACCAAAGGGAAACAAATCTACTTTAGATTAGGTAGTACATATATAAATACAAATTTCTAACGTTCCAGAATTCTGCATAATTGCTGTTGACCACTAGAAACAATTTTAAAATGAAGATGATGTTGCAATATGAGCTATTTTTAAAAGCATTAAAATTGTAAATTTGTAAATTGTAAACTTTCACTTACAGTTATTTTCTAGAGCTCTATTACAACACAAAGCTTTTAAATCTGTTTGGAAGTTTACAGATCCACATAATCTCATTCCACAAAGGATAAGCTGTCTTGTTTGTTATTTTTTTCCTTTTGGTTCTCACCAACTTTCAAAGTCTAAATCAAACTTCCCACTTAATTTGTTTAAAATGCATAGCACATACTTAATACCCTTACGCAAAATTTACTTCAGGAGTCTTTCTTAGAAGTTCTCCAGTAAAAGTTTCTTTAAACCTTTTATATAAAAATATGCATAAAATGACATCAAGTTGCTTATAAAATTATGGTTGTTCTGTTACTTATACTATTGCTCTAATACTTTAATAGTCTGACAAGTAATTAAGTTGTCAAGGAAGTTAATGTCATATCTACCTTTATGGTTTTTCAACCTCTTGTTAAGTAATTTGTATCATCCAAGCAATGAAATTGCAATAATATAAGAAAAAAAAAAATCTGAGACCATCTACATATTTCCTGCAGCTAAAATTTACCTAATGTGAAACACACAATAACTGGAGATATTTGAGCTAAAAAAGTTATTTCTGAGTGGATTTTAAGGTAGCTTATGTAGCCACAGGGTTTCATTTCAGCTTTCTAGTCCAAAAAAGAGGAGTAAGTGCCCTTTATTCACAAGGAATTGATCCACAGACAGGGCAATTCTCCAGGTGTGTAAACAAAACCAAATCAAGAAATCCATACACATGTAAATCAATTTACCAGCCTGTCCCAGCACCACGCTTACACTTCTAGAATTCATATGAATTTTTTTTTTTTGTCACATAACTTCCAACTTTACTATTTATACTTCTGAGTTTCTTGTAACAGCCATGCTGACTAGAAGCTTGCATCAAACTGAACTCACAGGCTAGAGACAGCACTACCATAACTCAGTTCTTGCTCAGAAATTTAAAATATAGCAGGTGAACCTTACTAATTCAACAATCAACAATGTACAGGGCCACACTTGCTGCTGAGGGCAAGAATCTGGGTATTCAAGATATAAATTCTCTCCAAGAGGTTCCAAAAGATTAATACAGGCCATGGAACAACTCAGGCTTTAGTTCTGCTGCCTGTTTCTTTTCACTGTAGCACACAGCTCTGGCAAGCTTATCTCCTAAAATTGTCTTAAAACTTCCCAGGTGACATAAACAGGAGTTTGATGAAGAGCTAAATGTTCCTCTGGATTTGAAGCATTCATGATTTGCATGTCATATGACAAAAAAACCACAGAACGTTAATTAGATGTTGTTCCTAGTGGTTACATGATACTATTTATATTGATTTTCTCAACAGGCACAGTTCTGAGCCTGCCATCTCTGGACTTTTATGATCAGATGGAAAATGAAAAGTATGCATTTGAATAGAGAGATTCCTCCAGCTATACTCTGCATTTCCTATGTCTATTACTTCTAAAAGCAAGACCACCATGTAAAATAGCTGATGTTTTGAAGACTGCCACGTAAACCCAATCTCCTACTCAAAAGACAAGGAGAGTCCAAATCTGATGTTGTCCCAACTTCCTACAAACAACAATAAAGTATCATGCAGGAGCTGCCTCCCTGCCAACCTCTCCCCCACAGGTATACAGCACAACAGGCAGCATTACTGCTGCAAAGAGTAGCCCCCCAGCACCACACTGCCTGCCAGGAAGCAGTTCTGCTGCGCCATTTCCTAAAGCACACCAGCACTGTAAGACACTGTATTTCCATTTGCATGCTCCATTAAAAAAGCAGATACAACAAATTAAAAGACTCTGAGCAAATCCAACACTCACTGTGATCTTTGGGGTGAATAAGTTATGACAGCATTGATCCCCTAAGGCACAATTCAGTACAATTACTGACCTAGATGTGGAGCATGGTACAACAAGAGGAAGGTCTGCAACAGCATGGCACACACTGGCCAAGAGATTTTTGGCTACCTGATTTTTCTCAACAATTACTTAGCCTGGCTCAAGGCAAGCTGACCAAGGTTTCTTTCAAAGTCTTCCTTCTCTGTATCCTTAAATCTCTTCCAATAGCTCCAAGACGAAGAAAAAGAATGGGCAACTTGAAAGAAAAGTTCTACATGCATAAGATGACAAAATCCAATTTGCTTATTTGTCAGCACTGATAAATGTTTAGTAAGTCTGAAGCTCTGGCAGTTATGGCATTGACATTTTGCGTCATTTCTGATGAAACCCTCCTTTTTTTGTACAAAACACAGTAATGACCTAAAGTTACAAAAAGTACAGAGAAAATGCCCACAGTTTTCTTTGTGTATTTCCTTGCAAGCCTGAGGAAAATCAGGATTTCAAACTGATTTCTCGTCCATTAGCATTCTTCTTCTTCTGTTTTACAGGAAGACATCTGAAGCATTAACAAGCTGAAGAGGCATCTATAGGGAAATAAGGTATCTTTATAGAATCACAGAAAATCCTGAGCTGGAAGGGACTCACAAGATCATGGAAGTCCAACTCCTTCCTTAATAACGTATTATTTCTGAAAGAGCACCTATCAATGTCTACTTTCCNTGTATTATTTCTGATTATTCTGATTATTTCTGATAGCACCTATCAATGTCTACTTTCCAAAAACAGAGATGCTGCAGTTAGAACTGACTCATTCTGAAACACCAATTCCTCTGTGACTTGGTGCAGATTAAGGAACACAATGGTGGAAATGCATATCTGTTCTCTCATCTGCCCTCCAGACCCCAGCAACAACACAAGCACAGCTGTTAACCAGATGAAGACATGAGGACTGGAGACAACGCAAGAATAAAGACACCAACACTATTTCCATGGCACCACAACATTAGACAAGAAATAAAATCTGGAGTATATAATACTATTTATTATTTTAAAATGTGAAGTTCTAACACCTAAGGAAAAAGTAAGAAACTGTTTTCTGTTGGAAAGAAAAAGAGGTTAAAAAGTAGTTGGTCTTTCATATTTCAGTCTTCTATGCAAACTGGTTTTGTTGAAACATATGTAAATGAAAAGGTCATCAATTAAAGCAGAAATTTAATAAGCTCAAAATATTTCCCAAATAAATGCCTGTGGTAATCTAATTTCTTGTAAACACTGAACTCAACGTTCTGCAAGAGACCCAGATGGCATATTAACATTTCTGATCTCCCATATTAAAAAAATCAGAGGAAAAAGATACAATCACATTGCATACAAATTATTCATAACAATGGATAGGAGGAAGACAAGACTAGGACTTGTCAGCATGTTTGACTTTCAGAACTCTTGACTCTGACACTAATTAAGGAAGAGCTTTAAGCAGAATCCAAATATGCAGAGTTCAAAATGACACAAAAGAGACTTTGAATATGAAGTCAGTTTAGAAGATTTTTAGCAATTCAATTAGCGACTAATGTATCCTGAGAGAGAAACAACAGGGAGGGTGGCAGGCAGGCATTGATATCCCTAAACACATCACACAACTCATAAATAACCCAATACAATTAGAATGAATGAGTTTTTTAGTAATGTATAATAACTTCTACATTTATCTGTTTTTACAGATACCACTGGATCTGAATACCACTGGATCGAAACAGGACTAATAACCAAGTATAACAAAGAAAACCCTTACACCATGGCAATTAAAAGAAATTTAAAACCCTCTTTTCCCAAATAGAACACAGATTTAAGGAATAAAAATTTCTGAAAACTGCCTTTGCCTCACCACCACCCAAGAAGAAATTGCAGGTTTTGTTATAAAAATTATTTCCCTACCTGTTCTACAGTAATCAACCCCTCTGAAGCTTCAGATGCAGCCTGTGAAGGCAAAAGTTTACAAAGTGTCCCTAAGAGCAGAGATACTTCCTTCATGCTTCTCCAGCAACATACAAGAACCATTTGAGCTGTCACATCACACGCTTGCCTGTCTTTGCCTTAAAAACAAAAAGACAACAAATGCAATAGTGTAACTCAAGGTTCTCAGAAGTAGGTGTGCAATTTAAACTTCACTTAGCCTGTCTTACAAAACACAATTAACTATGAAAAAATTTCTAAACTTGCCTGCCCAAATGATAATTTAATCTTGTTGACCCTAATTGCCTGCTCAACAGTTGCTTTAATTTCTTGCACTTGGAAAAAGTTGTAGTATAAACATTTTACAAGACAAGTGCTGTTTTAAAGAGTAGAGGTCTTTCGGTCACAATTCCTATTCACTCGCACACCGAGCAACAGAAACATGTACACCTTCGTAGGCAGGCATTCATTCCCCCATCCATCGCTCCCCGGACGTGCTGCAGGGGCCTCCCAGAAGGAAGAAGCGTTTGTGACGCGCCGCCGCCCCCTGGTGGCCACTGAGGCACTTGCACGTGCTTACCCCTTCTCGTGAAAGAAAAAGTGCGGCCCCACCAAACTATTTCAAACGTAGGAAAAAGTAACCGGGAAAAGGAAGTTCAAAAGCTTGCATAAACTATTAAATTTTTAAATGTACGGATATTCTATAAATTTATTCTGGCTTACACTAAAGATGCAAAAGTTTACAATTTCAATATCGTTGTAAGGCTCCGTTTCATAGCTGCTATTCATTAAAACAGACAAATACGACCTAAAATTTTACCACTAGAATCTTTCAAGCTGAAGTTTCTGCTTTTGTAATTTCATGCAACAAGTTGTATTGCATGAACATAGTCTCCACTAGCCTCGTGTACAGGAGGAAAATCACAGTAACACTTCTCAACAAGAAATATATTAGAAGCATTGCTTGATAGAAAAGGTGTTCAAGATTACCTGGCCAGTGCAGTTAAGGCAACAGAGTCTAGGCCAAGATCAAAATAACTAATTTTCACTTGTGTCTTAAGAGAGATTAACCACCATCTTCCAGAAGCACAGTGAATTAGTCTTTAAAGCCATGTCCATGGATGACTAGCTTCTGACAGGTAAGAACTGAAACATTACACAAGCAAGTAATTTCCAACTGATCATCCACATAAAATGATGCCTCTATAAAAAATACCTCGATTTAATTATTTATATAGCCTTGGATTTACCTCTCATTTCCATGCAAATATTTTTCATTGGCCTCTCGTCAGCCAGCTTTTCAGATTCTTCTTTGCAGTGTTCTTTCAGAATTTTTGCTTGCATAAAATAATCATTTGTGTCCTGTGGTTGTATCTCGTGCAGAATCATCTGCAGGCGACCTGCACTTTCTGCACATTAAACAAGAGGGATATTTAAGATAGTATAAAGAAACGGAAGTAGAAGACAAAACTGACATAATTAATTTTGGGTGTATAAGTACAAAAGAAAGCTATAAGCATCAAAAAAAAAAAAAAACCCACAAGGTTCTATGGTGATTAGAACGATCAAGGAAAAAAATCTGAATTTACAGTCCCCTGTTTTGAAAGAGATGCAACAATACAGTCTGCAAATGTTTGTGGGTTTTCCAGTGAAGAAGTCAAGAAAACTTTATCCGAAATTAAGAGTGACCAAAAATTATGACATAAAATGAGAAGCTGAAAGGGAGGGGTGCTCGGTCTACTTCTGAATCACTGCAAGACAAAGAGACCTTCAGGAGCATCAGATCTGAAAGTAATTCTTTTGGGATTCTATTTGGTTCTTTACCTGGATCACTGTCCATTGGAATAAGACCCTCTGGTGATGAGCTCTGTACTACTGGTGATACTACAGCAGAGAGGCTGTATGACATCAGAATGAGCCTGGTCACTATTTCCTTCCAGTCAGACACCAGTGCCAAGTTACTTAAGAAAAAAAAAACAAACAAAAACCAAAACACAACATGGATTAAAAATTATTTTATATTTAAGAACTAAAATTACAAACACTTCTGCAACAATATTTATGAAAACTATAAATAGGGTAGAGATTGAAAAGTCTAAAGGCTGAGTTTGACACATACAAAGGAAGTATCAAACACTGCAGCAGACAGCAAGAGTCCTAAAAGCCACAGGTACTGGATTTCCTTATAAATAATACTGCATGATTTTCTGTTCTCCTTAACAGCTCTTCCACTGCACTTTAACATGGAGATACAACTTTCCATTTAGTATGTTTTGCTTAAAATATGGAGTTATAACTTCTTTAGTATGTTTTACTTACTTGAAGGGTAACTGCTGCAAAGCCCCAGTTATACAGTGCACTCTCCCGTACATGGGGAATGATGCTGCTGCTTGAAGCAGAGACTTCTTGGCTTGGAATATTTCTTCTTCAACATTCACCAACAAAAGCTTGATAACTGAAATATTTTAAAGCATGGATTTACATTGAACATTCATCTACTGATTTTCTGAGAAACAAATCTGCTTTAAGAAACACTAATAAAACCTGTGTACACAACAATTCAATGGAATATGCACAGCAATTTCCTTTATTATACTTTTCCCTCTTTTGTCATTGAAATATATGTTACCATTGATTTTAAGTTACCTAAATTCCAACAATATTTGTTATAGTCAATTTTACTTGTCTCTCTGAACCAAATGGCAGCTGTGAAAAGCACAACCTACATCCTATACTCAGGGACAATCCCATAGCTCATGATGAAGTCACAAGGAGTGACCTACTCTATACTGCAAGTCAGACTTCACCCTTACAGCCACATTAATACAATGATGAGTACAGCAGAATATTAAAGATCAAAAATTCACGATTATATATTTGAACTTTGTTTTCCATTAAACAACCTGACCAATTTTCAAGGATGTATGTGCCTGTTTTAATTCTGTTTATAGCTTGTGATAGCTCAGTGCCAGAATTGGAACAAATTACAGATCCCAACAAGGAACCATGGATCACCACCAGCACCACATGCCCCAGAGCAATGAGACATGAGGTTACCCACACACTTCCTTCATTCATGGCAACTACAACCATGTCTCAAAATTGTTACTTCACTGCATATCAAGAAAGAATTAATAGGCATCTGTAGAGAAGCCAAGAATGGCACAAAAAGGTACAGAATAGTGAGTTTACTGCAAATTATATAAAATATTTTATTACAAATAATGAACTTAAGTATTTTAGTTTCACTGAAGATTACTTAAGGTAGTGAAAGCTTGGTTAACAGATTTGCCAAACCTGCCAGATCTAGAGCCCTGTCATCTTTCATCCAGGGGCACTAAACCAAACAAAAATATTCTGTATGTCAACAAAGCCTCATTACTGTGGACGTGTATTCATAGGACTGCAAATCACACAGAAAAATGGGGCCAAGTGAACAGAGCTCCAAGGGGCAGTGTTGCAAACATCGAGTATTGAAACAAAAACAGATCAACTACAGCTGCCTTCCCATGGGGTGAGTGAGCTCTTAGGGAAGAACCCTCTGCTTCCCTGAACTTCATGCACTTAGCTTCACCAGCCTCACTGCTTGGGCCTCCACAGCACTTTCAAATGTCACTGGTCAAAATAATGACAAAAACCATCTTATAGAACATTCAACAGCCTCAACACAAACAGGACTAGATTAAGACTTACTAAAGAACATGGCTTCTTAACAGCAAAATACAATATACATAAAATCCTGTTAGAAATAAGCATCTCTTACTAAGCATCCTACCAAAAGCCTTATGGAAAAGCAGCAAACTTTCAACAAATACAAAAAAATAAACCTTTCCCCCAAAATCTTACCTGCCAAAGTGTTTTTCTCCACTGTACTCACAGATGTGTTTTCATCCATCTGGGCGTTATGCTCAAGCCATCTTCCTAAACAAATGTGCTGTAGTCCTTTGTGATATACTAAAAAGTTCAACAAATATGAAGCAGTGACACAATCGTATGGCTTGGTGCTTGTGCTAAGATCAATTGCTGCTTGGAATAGAAGATCTAGATTTTCAGAATCCTGAAAAAAAACCAAAGCAGTAAAATTTCTCATTTAATTGAGCTTCCAGGTTGATTTAATTAAGCTTCTTACCACCCTGGAATCTGAGAATCTGCTTTTAATTAAGTTTGCTGGTACATATTTCTTAAGAAACACTTATTTTGTGCACTGATGACCTTACACTCAAAACACGCATGTGCATGTATTTAGCAAGGATACAATTACAAAGACATTGAGGATGGGGACAGCCATTTATAAAGCAGTATTCAATTACACTGCACCTCATAGGAAATTTTTTTTTCAAGTTAATGTGTTTTGTCTTCTAATGGACATTAAAGAGAAGCAGAGTTTACTTGGTAGCAGTATTTGTTCACCTGTACTAATGAATTTTAAAATAAATTTTCATCAAGTTATTACAGACAAATCAGTATCAATTCAAAGGGCAAAATTTGTGAGAAATCAAAAAAACCAATCAGATCATGAAACCTGAGATCAATCAGAAAGGAAAGGAAACAGGGAGCCGAATTTCCTAAAAGAACAAGAGTAACCAAGTCAAAATGCCTCAATCATTTACAAAGAGAAGTCACAGCTAAGCCAAGGGCTCGCATTAACTATTTCTCTGATAGCTCATAGTCATACCCAATGAACTTCCCAAACTCCTTCATCCATTAGTGAAACAAGCCTCCTTTGGGGTAAGGGCAAAAGCTGTATGAAAATATACAGAAGGTGTTAGCGATGAACACTACTGCAGGCAATTGGACTGGTTTCTAAGGTTGAGGATTCCTTCTCTGTACTCAACACAACCACCTGGTATACTACAGAACATCCATCTTCCACAAAATTACTCCCTCTAAACTCTTCAAGTTCATACCTGTAAATTCAAGGCAACATCACGTAGTTTCATCAGAAGTCTAAATGCCAGAATTTTTACTTCCTCAAAAGTACTGGCAAAACACTGGATCAGAGTTTGGACACGAGCAGAATCAATCTCTTGATCCAACTGGAAAACTTGTGCCTGGCCTGTTCAAAGAAATTAATGCCTTAGATAGCTGTGCTGTAACTCTTTCCAGAATAAGCACTTTCTTCACATTCTGCTTTGCTATACTAAAAGAAGCATTACATTTTAGCCAAATTATTATTTTAGTATTATTTATCTTAATAGGTCTTAAAATATCACATTTACCATTGTTAGGAATAAAAAGGCTTACCTTATTTTAAAAAAATTACTCTTAGTCATACAGAAAATAATTTATTGCCAAAAACAGAATCCCATTTACTCCCCTTAAATTCAGCATTAAAAAAATCTTTAATTAGTTTTGCTTAAAAACTCTTTTCCTGTAAGTATGTAACATTAGAAAATAATTCCTTTCAAAAAAGAGGTTGAAAGCTTCAATGTGTTTTGGCGCCTGGTGTTTTGAGTTATTTTGTCATAGGAATAATCCCTTAAAATGTAAGCCATTACAATTTCTTTTGGCTTAATTTAGATAGAAATGAGTTGTGAATTCTGGTGACTTGACTTAATGCTGTAGAGAAGGCAGAAATTTGAGGATATAAACAACTGCACCGTAATACAGCACAGAACACAACAGCTGAATTGCCTTTATAGAAGTAGTGTCCAATTTATAAAATTCTCAGCTGCTATTATAAACAACTGAGGATAACTTTCTATTTTTTAAGAAAGCAGTAATACATAATAATAACATTAATGTGTTCATTTATCAAGGAGCTTTGAGAAATTATTTAGCAAGATGACAATTTTATTTCCTCTCAAAATCAACTTCAATCTTAGACAACTAATTTCTTTAAAGAAAGAACACCCTTTTACTTTGACAGAAACTGACTAGCCAGCATAAAAGACACTTCTTCAATACCTCCCATTCCTACAGTCTATTAAAGTCTATAAATGAGACTTCTTACCTTTTGGAACAGAAAATATTTCTGCTATTGATTCCAAAATACTTAGTGCACAAAACCTGGTTGGGTGTGATGAACCAGGAAACAATACCTCAAAAAGTCTGGCACATACAGATGACATGAAATCCTGGGGAAAAAAATCACAAAAAAATTAAGACCATGTACTTGCTGCCTGACAAACAAAAGCCTAAGTAACTGAACTCAGGACTTTCTGCTTTACCCCAAAAATTATGACCTTACAGTTAATTTTGGAAAAACAGGAGGCCACCATTCACAGTACAGACAGAGTTTCTTGTTTCTTAGAGTATAGTGAAGGCTGGACAATCATTTGGGTTTTTAGATACAACAGTTTCCCTTCCCCATGCCCACAAAAAGACAACCATTGTATCTAATCTTGAAAATTAGCTAACTGAGAAAAGCAGAACTCGAGGAACAGATTGACACAAAGGTACTGATGATGTGAGCCTTTAAATAGGATAAAAAGGACAAATACAAAAGAAGTCTTCATGTTAAAGCTCTCGTCATTCATTCTCTCACTCACTGATTATTCTGGAGACCTAGAAAAAGACTGAAGCTCAACGGATCTCTATTTTAAGTCCAAGTAACACACATCATTTAAAGCTCACTACTAAATGGCCAACAGATGACAGGACACTTACCGTTTTTTTTTGTTTTTGTATTGAGGGCACATCTCCAGCCATTCCTCACTTACTGCTGTTTCAATGCACATCACAGAGCAATCCCTCATAAAATAACCTTCACTGGCTTCAAACAAAATTTACCTTAAAGACATCCTCTAAATACCAACGGACATTCAGTTCATCAACAACAGCATATTTAGTCAAAATAAACTTGCACAAGTACATCACAGTGGACAAGCTCCCCAGCACTGTTTGGCTTTACAGGTTTTTTTCCTTCTGAACTGCACTATTGCCTAACACACACACAGAGACTAACTTACCCACTGGTATTCAGGAACAATGAACTCTTAAAAATGCTATACCACCTCTATTACCTGCATTTCTAGCAGTCTACTTACTTTGTATTGCTGCAAAATCCTCAAAGGAGGCATGTTAGTTGACTTCTCAGCTAATTCTTGCTTGGTTTTATTTTGCTCCAATTTATAAAGCACTTGAGAACTTTCTTGTATCCTGCAAAATAACTTTTAAAACAAAAGAAAACATAGGTGAGACAAGAATCATTGACAGTGAAACAAGGGAAAGGCAGATTTTCAGCTTATTTTCCAAATCACACTCCTTGTAATTTTTAGGAAGTTTGCATACAGCATAACACACAACAGATCCTTCCCCCTCCACTCCAAACCCAAGGTTTTGCTTCCCACCTCTCTTGTGACCAATTTTTTCTCTCCTCCCTCTACACCTCCAAAACCTTCCTCCATCTCCCTCTTTAAATTCATGCCAAGACTTCTCCTCCTACCTCATTTTCTGTGGAACTGTGTTCATCTATAAAAAAACTCAATGCAGATAATTTCTACAGCCTCAGTGTCTCTTAAGAGTTTGACTCACTTCAGAAGTGCTTCCTCCACCTCTTTTACTATCCATAAGTAATATTTCCTTTCTTATCACACTCACATCTAGCACGACTTTTCCATCTCATGCTCCTCAGTCTGTACCAGGTAAGAAAGGAAAGAAATGGGATTTCTCTTCTGTTTTTGCCAAACTGACTCCCTCATTTTTCCTCCTTCTCGAATTAATTATTTTCTCCTTCCACACTGCCTTCTTTTGCCATAAACACCTTCCAAGATGTTCTTTATACATACACGGTTCCTCATTTTATCCCCATCCTTCTACCATGAGCTACATGTGCCCTTGGCAACTTCCACCAGACGGAGAGACTCATTCCCTCTAAGATGTAATGGCAAAGCCACATCATAGTGGCTATGCCATATTCTTCTACTTTGTTTGCCAGGTCAGGTTTCTAAGTGCTGAAGTGACTGAATTTCCCTGAGGAGTGACAAGTCCATGTAAGCACAGCTTTAGGCCCCATCACAAGGTTCACTACTGACTCCAGGGCACATTGCTTTGCTATGGGCAAAGTGTGCAGGTGCTGGCAAGTAAAGCAACATCCACCACCATCCATGAAGTTACCCTGCCTCTGCCACTTAATATTTCCTTTAAGTCATCCTTGCCTGTGATGACTTAACACCATTCAGTTGGGTAATACATAAAGCATACTCCTGGTCTTAGAGCTTCTACTCTTTCCAATGAGCAACTTCGTAACATACTCACTCTTTCTTTTAAAATGGTGTTATAACTAACATAAGAGGCACATCAGACATTGTTCATAGTTTGAAATTACCTTTCTCAGCAGAGAAATGATCTGTTGCCTTACAGAAGGAGATTGGTTATTCAAGTTGTACATCATAAAAAATTGAATTAGTTGCATTTCTTCCAGAGACACAATTTCTGTAGTACGATGGGTTTCACAAAGGAAACCTAAAGCATCAATGCAAACCTGAAAGACATTTAAAAGTTCACCACAAAAGAGTTACTGACACCTATAATGACATCTTTGTTTTAATACAACACTAACACCGTAATCAGGATCAACACAATTTAAATTTATCTAATTTAATACAATTTTAATCTATCTACAATCAACACAATTTTAATTTATCTAATTCAAAGGATACAAAAGCAGTTGTCCCTTTACCTGGCTGTGCTGATGAACTAGACCCTGTTTTATACACTCAGTGGATACAAGACCACTGCTCATGATATTTGAAAGTTCCAGGTGTCCATGGGCCCTGGCTGTTCTCAAGCATCCCATTAATGCTCCAAGAGCTCCTCTAGTATTGCAAGAGCCTAAAGAAAATGAAAAACAGCAATAATTACTGTTTGATTAATATAAGCAAAGTACTATTTGCAGTGCTTGTCAGAAACTCCCAATACTTTCAACACATCACCCACTCTCTTTTATTTCTACTCCACAAATCCCAAAAGACAGTGCTGCTATAGACTAAACTAGTTCTAAATCACCTGGTTCCCAAAAAGCTTCATCTCAAATGTGTCATATGAAAAAAAGACCTCGTGAGGCCTCACAAGCCATTATTTTAGAGTCACACTAATTTACTTGAAAACAAGAGAATCATAAATCTTGTATCCACATATTTACAAGAAAAAACAATCTGTTACTGGACACACTCATGTAAGAAATAAAAGAAAACTAGTAGTAGAAAATACAGAAATTTAACAAACCCTGGTAAAGAGAACCATGGGGCTCCCACAGAAGGATTTTGCTCATGGCATGAAGACACACTTATAATTATGACTTTCACCTTGAAATACTAATAGCAATAATAAACATCTGGAATTTTTCTCCCAAATTAATTCTAACAACAATAATAGACCAGAAATCACATGGTTAAGATTATTTTTTTTTAATCCAATCATAATTACAAATACAAAGTTTATTTTCTTACCCAGATTAGCATCTGCAGAGGCCTGAAGAATTCTTATCATGTAGCTCAGACTGTCAGGGTTACATTTGAGCAATTTTGGTAAATAGTAATCTATTATATAAGTAGTTTGGTCATGGTTCCCTTCACACAGTATTACCAGAAGAGGAGTAACCCAGATGTTGTGCCACTGGTCAATCCACGTGCCTTCCTGAAAACTCGAAGTAAAATGGGCCTTGTGATTTGTAAACATGGTTTCCAGAAGA
The DNA here is from genome assembly GCA_013399945.1 of Ploceus nigricollis. Taxonomy (NCBI): domain Eukaryota; kingdom Metazoa; phylum Chordata; class Aves; order Passeriformes; family Ploceidae; genus Ploceus; species Ploceus nigricollis. Next base: position 210,892 of record VXBC01004244.1, read on the forward strand.
TCACTAGCGTAAGGTGCAAGAGACTGATCACTCATCACATCCAGGATTTGCACTGGAATTGTTCTGTCCAACTGCAGTATATTTTCAGTGCCCACACACTCCACCAGACAGCCAAGAGAAGCATATTTCCCTTTTACATGCCAATCCAAGCTCAGTAAATGCTTTATCAGCCTTGCAAAGAATGGGTCTGATTTTCCACTGGATGCAGCAATGGTGGTTTGGTGTATCTGAAGGAGATTCTTGAAAATCAATTTGGTTTGGTGTCTGATGGCATCCAGAGGGTGGTCCCAGTGTGTATAAATGTATTCCAGCAGCTTCCCAATTATATCAGAGTTCCCATTAAGTTTGATTTTTAGATCTGGAGAGCCTGAAACAAGGGCAGCCAGTGCTGAATTAGTCCAAATAGCAAGGATTCTAGACAAAGATGTTGCCACACTGGATTCTTTTAACCTTTTAAAAAGAACAAAAAAATTCATTACCTTCGTTTATCAGTATTTTTTAAAAATTAATTTTGTATTTCAGAATAACTATTCATCACATTAATTTACCTTACATGAAAACAGACTAGGAGACTCAAGCAATTCATGGAGGAAAAAGAATGAATGCAGAAGTGATCAACTGGATGTTGCCAAGTACATGCTTAGTTACCTGATGTGCTATTAAGTGCTTGCAGCTAAACCCCCTAACAATGACAAAAAGAAACCATATAAGCCCCACAACAATAAAACAAAAAAATATACTATGCACCTGCATTTGAGCAGCATTATATTGTTGCATGCTTCTTGAAAATGTAAGGAAAATTTTTCATTGCCATATAAAACCATCAAAACTGAGTATCATATGTGCAAAAACAAGATCACAAAACTGATCTCCAAGGCACAATCAAAGGTTGAACTGAATACACGTTTTATTCTTCAATCCATCAGCACTGGTGAGCCCTTAGATGCAAGCAGCCAGAAAAAAAAAACTAAGACTCATCTTACTTCAAGTATTCCACTCACTGGCACACCTTGCTTTCCTCTGAACTTTCAGAAGGAGAGGACGTGATGTCCTGAAACTGAAGTTTATCTGTCTACATAAGAACTGATACTGACACACTTTACCATAAAGGAATTGATAAATTTATCCCATTCATGTTAGAAAACAAAATTTTAACATGCAAGAAAAAAACTGAAACTTAGAACTACATATGCAACATCATTATGTTTTTCAAATGTACAGAGTTTTTATGAATATATAAAAAAAGATTGCATGTTCTGTGGCAAAACCTAGTATCACTACACTGAAAACAGAGATATTCTACCAGGACCACAGGGATCATTTAAAAACAGAATTAAAAAACCTCTTCTCCCAAACATGAAACAACATAGATTAAAACACAAACTTACTCTGAACTCAAAGACAATAAGACTGATGCAATATCTAATAATAGTTTCTCTCCATTTTCACCCATGCTGCCACTTTTCCAATCCAGCATAGCCAGTGCTCCATGGCAAAGGAAGAGCAGGACCGAGTCCGGGAGTTCTGCCGTGCACAGAACCCCACAGTTCCTCACAAACCACGCTGGCACACCTGAGTGTTCCACTGTCCCAAGGAGCAAGTCACTGATCTAGAACACCAAAAGCACACCCATTACAGCACCTCAGCACAGCAGAAAACCTGTTTTGTGCATAGCTTAGAAGATCTGAAGAGATTTCTTGTAAATAGTGTTTGTCAAATTCAAAACCCAAGTCTTATTATTTCATACAGCAAGAAGAGAAGAAAGGATTATACTCCCGCTAAGGACTGACAGAGAGGCTGCCAAGCCCTGGTATCTGCATCAGCAAAGCCTCCAGACAACACTGACAGCACAGGGTAACAACACCATGATACTGCGCAGTCTTCAGCCAAGAAATACACTTACCAATGAAGGTAATTCCTCAACTGGTTCATACATAGCTCTGGTAAAGAGAATAACAGCCAGTCCTGAGGTAGTCTGAACAGTCTGCAGGAGCGTTGCTGCACAGCAGAGATATTTTACATTAGAATGCAGCAAACACTGTGTGCTAGAACTATGTGGAAAAATTATAAAATATGGCATTGAATTTTGCTAGACTACTTGTAGTTAGTTGTATCATCACAAATCTGTAGTGTCCTCCTGGAGAGCAAATATTAATAACTTTATTCTCCAGTGTAATAGGAAACTGCTAATATCTTTAACAGAAGAAAACACAGGACTACCCACTAAGGCAAGGAGAGCTGCGGCAGAGACTACTGACATGTGTTAAATTCTACTACATAAAAACATCTGTATGAAAAGAAAACACTATCAGTTATGGTGTGCCCATAAACAGTTCTGACAGCATATTTCATAGAGGTGTAGATATTTCTGGTAGACACAGACATTTGGTGACTCTCAAAAGCATTTCTGTTAGTTTTTGAATTATTAATAACAGCATTAATCTTGGTATTTGTCGTGGGACAAGTTAAACTGTACACTCTAAAACTGCAATCTACAAATCATAGCTCACCAAAAAACCAACTACTGCTCCCACTCCCATTAATCTCATTAGCTCTGTTTCCATGCAAGTTAAACTAAGTTTTTATACGTACACGTTGTTTACTACAAAGACAACAAGTTAATAAAAATATTAGGGTTTGAATGTTACCAAACTTACCATCCATTAGGAAGTTTGTGCAACTTTTCAGTAAACTACACATACTTTGCCAAACAAAAGATTCACTGTGTTTCCAAAGACTTCCCTGGATATTTTCTTGCAATTTCTGTATAAGCATCATTGAAACTTTAATGGCTATCAGTAAATCGTGCATCAGCTGAGTCTGAACAATGCGATTTCCACGATTCTTTCTGTGGAAAAAAAAGAGACAAGCAAGCTCACAAAAAGCAAATTAAAACCATTCTTCACCATCCCCACATTTTGCCAACTTTAAACAGAACTAGTGTATTGCTTGAGTTGATCAAATATATAACTACAGGAAAACAAGGAGCAGACTCAAGGGTAGTTTGTTAAAATGAAGTTAACAAACAAAAATGACAAATTCTGCTGCATTTTGGTGCAGGTTCCTGTGACAAACTTTCATTCACGTGATTCTGCCTGAGCAGAGCTGAACTTTTCCAGAAACTTTCCAAAAAGGCCAACAGAATGCAGTGCTGCTCTTTTCTAATTTTTCAAGTAGTTCCTCCACATATGAAGGACACTTCCATGATTTGAGTTTCTTCTAACATTAAGGTAGAAAATATCTAAACTTTCAGTGCACAAAACACTTCATTAAGTACACTTCTCCTCTCAGTTCAGAATGAGAGACCACAATGAAGCTGCCTCACTTAATGCTGGAAAACGTCAAGTATATCAATACTGAATTAAACACTCATGGAACATGAAAGAGTTTTATTCTACCTGAATTTTACATCTATTAATTACACTCTTTAGCCACAATTCAGATAGCAAAACCTTAATTCAAAGGCCTCCCTTAGCAGTAGCTCTAACAGTATCAGGGTCTTACCTCTCTTATATTATCATATTGCCACAAAAGAAAATAATCAGTTTTTTATTTAAAATCTGTATCACTGTAAAATATTTCCATCTTTCATCAATGTATGGCTACCAAAGTGATATTTTAAACCAAACCAAATTATCTTGCAAGAGTGAAATAAAACCAGATAAAATAGAGCTTCTATTGAATTCACTTGCCTGTTTTCTTCCTGTATGTCAAGCAGCAACTTCTGCAGAAACTGAAGGACTAGTGAAAATAATTATGGTATAAATTTACTTACAAGAGAAAGAGAACAGAAAATTTCCAGCAAAGCAATCACACATACATCTCAATACATCTCACATACCCAGCTACAATGAATAGTTACCCCATACAGTGGTGAGTCTTCCATACCACCAACAAATTAAACTGGTATTTCAGTATAGACAAACACAAGCAATGCTAAAACAAAATCTCAAACTGTTTTGCAACAACCTGGTACAAAACAAGCTTCCAACCCACTTGGCCTAATCCTGTGAGATATTGACTCTCCCTACCAGAATTGCTCACTGGTACTCAGATTTGTATCAGGGTTGCCCAGTAAAGCAAAACTGATCCCTGGAAATTAAAGGTATAAATCAAAGTCTTGTCTTTCACCAAAAAGTATCACATAAGGATAGTAGTTTATTGAAAATTAACCAGGAGGAAATCAGATCTATGGGTCTTCATGCCTACTTCATGTCACTTCTCCACACACACCCCTCCCCCAGTAACCTGCAGTGAAGCATATTTTACTATAAATGTGACTTTACCTTCTTCAAACAGGTTCTTAATACAGGCTCTACCTAGAGGAAAGAAAATACATTTTAAGTACTGAGTACTAGCCAGCACTACCTATTTTACATAACTGCAAACATTACTATCAGGTGAGGCAGCAGTGCTGAGCAAGTTTAACCAGAAGAACATTCGATGTCACTGTACCTAAGCTGAAGTCCTCCATACAGGAAGCAAGGTTGTCCAGCACTTTTCTGTACAAATACACATCTGTGGTTTTCAGTTCCTCCCGAAGACAGCAGACAAAGCTTTGCACAGCTGGCACCATCAAATGTCCGGGAAGACCATTCAGTGAACTGCAACATAAAGAAACAGCACATTTAGTTTGGTTTTCCCAAGGTGTTCTAACATACACTGCACCAAAATCCATGTCAGCTAAAACTCCAATACACAGATGTTTCTTCCTGCATGAAAACATCATCTGTTTTAAAATTAACATGCACGTTCTCAGTTTGCAGCTAGAAAACCTGTCAGAGGGGTGCACAGCTGAGTGGCTGCAACCAAACCGAGGATGGAAGCCGTGCATCTCAGCGGGACAGTGAATGTTTTCAGACAAAGCAAGGAAGGCAGCTCAGCACCAGATCTTAAAAAATGCTAAGGCTATAAAAAATTCACTAAAGAAAACAGTAATTGTGCAATTAAAAAAAATAATTGCAATAAAACTAGGCACAAGAAACCACATTTTAGTTAGGATTCCTCTAAGCCATCTTCTTTTGCAAAGCTGAGATTTTGTGTTTTAAATTTCTATTCCAACACTGGATTTTAAAGTTCAAACTGCTAATTATACACTATGCTGTCTTCCCAATAATGAAATAGGCCAAAACAATGCTTCACTTTGAAGTTATTTATCCAATGATATGTTATTTATAATTAAGATTTTTAACTTGGAAAGAAAAACAGTACATATGCACATATTAAGTACTGCAAATTTTCAGTAATTAAGTTACAGCAATTTATAATGAATGACAAATTACTGACTTAGAGATAAGGAAAATACTAAAAAAAAATTAAGGCTAGCTACTCAATCTTTTACCTTGCTAATACTTTCTTCAAAGGATTCTTTGTACCCAGTGAAAAATACGTCTCTCCCAAAACATCCAAACAAGCTTTAACCATGGGATCGCCTGCAGAGTTCTGATCCATCTGCTTCACCAATGGCATAATCTATAATCAAAAGAACACATGATGAACAAAAAACTCTGGATATACCATTTTTAACAGTGGCAGATTTCCCTCTCATCAAAGCATATGGTGCAAAATTGTCTTCTCTTTACCATTTCTCCTTGAGTCTCAAGTTCAAATAATGTTCCAAGAACACCTCTAAAAACAAAAAAATCCATACAAAATAGTAAACTTGGTGTCACTTGCCTTGCACCATTTTCAGTTACTGTGGCCCTTGCTAATTAAGTACTAGAACTACATATCTACCTGATGCGTGTGTAACTGCTTTTTCTGTGTTTCCAGGAACATACAAAACATTAGAAGTTTATTTTAGAGCTGTATTTGCCATTAACAGTGCACAGGACACGCTCTCAGCTACCAAAAGCCACACTAGCAACAGTGAAACTGTACCTGTTTAATACACTGGATCTGCTGGATGCCATTTCTCAGCTCTGCACAGTGCAGAAGCAGAGATGCCAGATTTTGCTCTTCAGCCTTTGAAAACCCTACATTTGGAAGAAGAGGATCTTTTTAGAAAGTAATTACAATAAGCAGTATAAATAACACATAATTTCTAAGAAGAAGAAATGACTGCTTGATTCTTAGGGTTTTTTCCAGTTCCAGTAAACCCATTGGTGCCACAAACCCTTAAGTCCCCTAACAACACCTTAACACATTTTTTTTTTCCCAACAAATGTAAAAATATCAGTTTCACTGAAGCATAATAGTAAGGGACCTCTGGGGGTCATCCAGTCCAAGCCCACTGCTCGAATACGGTCACCTGGAGCTGGCTGCCCAGGACCATGGCCAGGTGGCTTTGGAATACCTCCAAGGCTGCAGACTCCCCAACTTCCCTATTGAAGCTGTGCCCATCCTCAGTCATCCTCACATTAAAAAAGTGTTTCCCTTCACATTAAAAAAGATGTTTACAGGGAATCTTTAGTGCTTCAGTTTGTGCCCATGCCTTCCTGTCCTATCACTATTCAGCACAGAAAAAATGCTGGCTCTGCCTCCCATATGTCCTCCCTTCAGGTATTTTTTACACATTGCTAAGATCCCCCTGAGCCTTCTCTTCACCAGACCAAAGACTCCCAGCTCTCCACCTTTCCTCATAGGAGGGATGCTCCAGGCCCTTCATCATCTCAGCCCTTAGCTGGAGTCTCTCCAACATGTCCATATTACTGTTGTAGTGGGGAGCCAAGAACTGGATGCAGCAATACAGGTGAGACCTCACCAGTGCTCCCTCATAGTAACTTTAGTATATAAATCTTGTATTGCTTCATTTTGGATTTTTTACAGAAAATATCACTGGAAGTCTGTCTCATCAAACAAAAAAAAAAAAATCCCCACAATAGAAAACACCATTTGAACAGTAGCTTTAAAACAAATTAACTACCCAAAACACAAAGACTGGGAAAGCAACCTCCAGAGAACCCTTCCAACCTCAATCATTCTATGACTCTTGGAAATTCAGTGTTATCCCACATATTCAGGCCTAAGACATCAGATATCACTGAATTACAGGCCTGCAAGTAGGATTACAAACAGGACTTTCTACTACCTTCCCACTGCAGATAAAACAAAGCAAAGAGTTTTCAAATCAAAGCCACAATGCTCTAAATGATTTTTTTGATTCTGCCACAGTAAGAAGTCATTGTCATTACAAAATAAAAACAAACCACAGCAGAGCAAACATACCTAAAACTCGCTAAACAAAACCACTAGAAATAAAACATAACAAGCAGAAAAACCAGATCAATTTCAGTAACTACTCAAAGGCAAGTGAAATCACACATTAGTTCAGAAAAAACCACCCTACTTACTCTGAAGTTTTTCAAGCTGATGATGATCAAGAAAGAATGCATCCACCTGAACTTCCTTCTTCTTCTTTAAAACCATTTTAGCTGATTTAGAAATGCCTGCTTAAAAAAAACAAATAACAAACAAAACCAAAAATCAAAAAAACAGGTCATGTGGTTCTAAAAACATAATTACAAACATTTCCTATAATAGTGGTCTCCTACTATCTTGAAATGTTTGTTGCATTATCTGTGCAATTCTTCTCAAGGAAATAGCTCTCTTTGATTTTAACAACTTCAACTATTTCCAGAACTTCATCCAAAATTCACCCAAACTTCACTATGTAAAATGGAAGTAATAGAAAAGGGGAATTGCTGTACACATAACATACTGTCTCACTAGAGTTTTCACTGCACTCGTTACATAGCCTGTGGCATGACCCTGGATCACCGCTTGGAAACATCATACAGAAGCAAGGAATTAATGCCACAAAACTCATTCAGCTTGTATTAATGTCACATAAGAACTGTGCAGCAAACCGAACAGCTCTGCTATTATGTATGTTACAAACAGCAAGTTCTTTTTTGAACGGCAGTGGTGATTTAATATGTGCTACAGTGTCACTGACTCAAAAGCCTGTTATCATGGAACAGCTGAGGTCGGAAGGGGCCTTTGGAGCTCATTTGGACCAGCCTCCTGTTAAAGCCAGGCCACCTGAAGCCAGCTACCCAAGCCCATGTCCAGGTATCTTTTGAATGTTTCCAAGGACGGAGACTCCACAGCCTCTCTGGCCCACCTATGCCAGTGCTCGGCCACCTTCACTCCACACCTAGTGCTTCTGATGGTCTCAGAGACCCGCCGTGTTTCAGTCTGTACCCATGGCCCCCTGTCCTGCTACCGGGCACCACAGAATGGAGCCTGGCCACACCTTGCCTGCGCCTCCTCTCCACATACTTATGAACTTTGGTTAAGCCCTCCAGATCCCCATCCCGCCCCACCTGTGGGCCCAACGCGGCCGCCCCCAGCGCCTCCGGGCGGTCACGAGCAGACCGGAGCCGGCCCACCCGGCCTCAGAGGTGGCCGTCGCCGGGCCCCGCTGCCCGCGAGTGCTCCGTGCCCTCCCCGCCAGAACAAGCCCGCACCCTCGGCGGCACCGAGCGCTC
>VXBC01004244.1:219328-382212 GCA_013399945.1 Ploceus nigricollis
GCCCGGAGCACGGCGGCGTCCGCCTGGGAAAGCGGCTGCAAACAGAGCGCGACAGCAGCAGGCAAGGGAAGCACCGGGGGAACACCATCCGCCCCTTACCCGAGCGGACCCTCACCCGCGGCGCCGCGTCCCTTCCCGGTGCCCGCACTCCTCCCCACCACGTGCCGGCCGCCGCCAACCGCGGCGCTCCCCGCCCCCGGCCCGGCCCTGCAGCGGCACCGGCGCCGCCTCACGCCGGGAGCGCTCGGGCATTTGGAGCGGCTGGGGAGGGGGGGGTCCCAGTGGTGCTGCGTGGTGAGGCCGCAGCGACTGCCGCCTTTCCGTGGCAAATACTTGTCCTAACTTAAAGATGAACCTACGTGAGTCACCGAATCACAGAATCGATTAGGTTGGAAAAGCCCTCTGAGGTCATCGCGTCCAAGCCGTGACGGAATGCCACCATGTAAACAGACCCAGGGCACCGAGTGCCAGGTCCAGTCTTTCCTTAAACACCTCCAGGGATGGCGACTCCACCACCTCCCTGAGCAGCCCATCCCAATGTCTAATCTCCCTTTCTGTGAAGAAATTTTTCCTAATGTCAAACCTAAGCCTCCCCGGTACACCTTAAGGTTATGTGCTCTTGTCCTAGCTTTAGTTGCCTGGGAGAAGGGGCCGACACCCGCCTGTCTACAGCTTCCTTTCAGGCAGTTGTAGAGGCTGAAAATGCCACCCTTGAGTCTCCCTTTCCTCCTGGGTAAACAACCTCAGCGGCTCCTCATAGAATGTGTGCTCCAGACCCTTCACCGGTTCCACTGCCCTTCTCTGGACTCACTCCAGAGTCACTGGACTTTGTAAAACACAACTATTTAAATGTATTCTCAACTTTTGGAAAAAAATTGGTGGTAACTTTGATGTATCCCATGACGGCCTTGGCTTGTGTTTCTTGACAGTAGTTACTCTCCCTCCTCAGTTCCTGAATGTTCTCAGCAGATTTAAATGGATGCTCTGTCTTTCGGAGCCTATTCTGTCAGGTGCCCTTGCTGCACACAGTGGCTGGTCCACCTCTCTCCAACTACATTTCAGAGCCAGAGGAAGCAAATGCTATTTTACATCCAACGCAAATCAAGCTGCTCTAGTCACAAACCCTTTATCTAAGGAGCAGAAAAAGGCTTGACTACACACTTCACAAAAATCCAATAAACTTAGTTTGAAAAGTGTGCTCTATTTGTTTCCTCATAACCATATCTCTTGATCCTTTCCAACAGTCCCTAATTTGCCACCACTTCCACATTTTCTAAAATTGTAAAATTATGAACCAAACCCAGCTATTTTTTTTTATATAAGCATTTATACATTAGTAAATTTTCAAGTATCTGAAAGGAGCCTACAAGAAAGATGGAGGTAGACTATTTACAAGAGCATGTAGTGACAGGACAAGGAGAGGTTGGATGGGGCTCCGAGCAAGCTGGTCTAGTGGAAGGTGTCCCTGCCCATGGCAGGGGGGGTGGAACAAGGTGGTTCCTTCCTACCCAAACTATTCTATAATTTTATGATTTTTTAGCCAGAGAAGATTTTTTTTTTTAAGTTTTCAAAATCTATGTTCTGTGCCTTTCACAATCCTCCCAGGTCCCATGTGAATATAATGTATGTAATAAGTACATCATTTGCAAGTGATAGATTATCAAATGGGGACAGCCTTTCCCAAGTCTGTGAGTTGTATCTAGCAAAGATATACAACTTTTTCACTCAGTGTGAAAATGGTTATTGCAAAAGCGACTGCTGTAAAAGGGCAGCTCAACATAGCAGTCATGCTTCCATTAAAATTTAAGAGCAGCAATGTTTAGGTAAGGAAAAAGTGGAAAATATAACAAAACTTATTCCTTGACAATTGACTTTCACCCAGTAGTGATTTTCTTAACAATCTAAAGCAGCCAGAGGCCATTAGGGTCTGCTCAGGACTTTCAACAAACTTCTGGATCCTTCTTTAGCACCGAAGGTTCACAGTGCCTTCTGACTTCTGACATGGTAATGGCCAAAGGAATTGAGAAAAGGTTTAACCACAAACATATAAAGAAAGTGATTTGAGTTTTTCGACTTTTTGTGTTCAGCCATTTCAAGGAAACTAACACAGTTATATGGCATTACCTGTCCCAGTGACCTACTTTAAATGCTGGATTATCTTCAGCTCAAAGAGAGACTGGATGCTCTTAAGTGATTTAACCTTCCAGACAAATCAGACAATTATCCTCATCTTCACTTTCTGCAAGCAAAGTCTCCAGCTCCTTCAGCCCAGTTCAATACCTACATATTTTACATTCACTGTGATCCTCTTTCTACAGACTGGCCAGTTTCAGGAAACCTTTCCAAAGTTCCAGCTCTATGTATTCCAGCTCATTTTCTGTGACACTATTTCCAGTAACTTTCTCCTTTCTAAAAGAGCTTTGCTCTCCCCAAGTTTTTCCAGTTAGGGGAAACATCAGTGCCAGGGAGCTGTCAGGTAACACCTGAAGAATCCACATTTCCTAGTGCAATGAAAGCAAAGAGGCATCTAGAGAAATTAAATGATAACATGCAACACCCACACACGTCAATTGCTCTGTTCTCTAAGAGAACCAAGTTTCCAGTACTCAAAATACCTTACTCAGAACTAGCTCACACACCACTGTTCACCAGGCAGGGGTTATGAGGCTTAACTACCTTAAAAAAGGTAAGCCACACTGTTTTCATAATATCTGATCTGCTGGTAAGGAGCAACAGATCTTTGAATTACTGATGCTGTGGCTGCACTGTGCTCTGCTGTGTGCCACAAATCTTGCCAGAGACCAAAAAAGCCTGGTAACATTAGAAATTGCTAGAGAGAGAATGAAAATCAAGCAAGAATGAAAATCAAGCAAGAAAGCATCACTATGTCGCTACATAAATACACCTACAACTCAAACACTGCGTGCAAAATGTGGTAGGACTGCCACAGGTGTGAGGTAGGATATGAGAGATGGCCAAAGGTAGTGAGAGGCATCTCGCTGTGAAACCCTTAAAGTAAATTTGTAACTTACTCTGAAAGAGACAATGGAATATGACAGAAATTTCTAAGAATATTTGTCATTGTCTCTGCAAAAATTTAGGGGCAGCAAGTGAAACAAGCAGGCGATGTCTAAAACCAAATGAATTATTTAAACCATGGAGATCTTAGGACATTTTGGATCTTGAAAATTATGTTTGCTCAAAAGCAACTGGATTGAATCACAAGAGAAAAAAAAAAAACCAAGAAAAGTTTCAAATGACAAAACTTCTGGCTCACAAAGTCCCTGAACCTCTAGTGACTGGGACAGTATTCTGGAGTAATGACACTTCCCTGGGCACTGTCTGAGGACAACAATCAAGTGAGTGGGTACTGGACTGGCTGACCAGGTACAGCCATTTTCTCTAGGATGTCTCAACACATTTCTGCAATTCGTCAGAAGGCTTTTTTCCTAAGCACTGGGTTTATGCTCACAAACTTTACAGTTTTGACAAATCAACATCCACCATTGAAAATTCTCCTCAAAAGAAATAATCTAACCCACACACAGAAGCTTAAATGTTGAAACTGTAGATTCTAGCCCTCTCGAGCTATATCTGTGCCAGTAAGTAGAATATTTTATATTTTATGTTTCTTTCAGATGGAGATGATTATATCATCATTTGAAAACTCTCAGAAATTGATTATTTAGAGCAATATAGAATTTTACCACTCTGTGGCGCCAGATAATTAAAAAGCGGTTGAGCTTTTAAAGGGAAGCCATGGATCTTCTCATAAACTGTAGTTTTCCTAAGTAAAAAAAGTCTTTATTAGTAACTGAAGTAACTCCAGATTTTTCCATCCAAAGGTACCAAAGCACAAATACTAAAGATTATTTAGATAAAATGCCACTTTTCTGTCACTGAAAGACAAGTCATAGCCTTGAAAAGCAACACTTTAAGTCACCTCATAATAATAATAATTGAACAGGAATTATCTTTCTCCCTTCCTCTCCTCCACTTAAATGATACTTTAAAAGTTTTCTGTCAAGAAAGATAGTTTTAAATTAATTTGACTGTTGCCCGAAAAGGATCAATTTATTTATATCACAGTTTTGTAATTGCAACTGGTGTAAAAAATGGGAACCTTTTTCTCTATGGCAAGTCTCAAATATATATGTCACAAACATATATGCCACCATATATATGTGGATAAGAATCCACACGGAAACAAACTTACAGAAGACACTGTATGATCTAAGATTTTAGAATCACAAGATGTTTCCTGGCATATATGTCCGACTGTAGACACACATACCAATCTGAAATACCTAAACTTAAATGGTTTCAGTATTTATCTATGTGAGAAAAGACCAGAAAAAGCTCCTTTTGTCATGAAGGGGTAAGGTCCTGGTCCAGCATGTCAGAATGACATCCTACATACGCAGAAAAGTCTCATAAACCCAAAATTTTACATTCTAGTTGTAGATTTGATGACAACTTGATTGTCTCTGGAATGAAGCTAGTGGCATTTTTTGGATTAGCTTTCACACACCAGAATAGATGTTTTGCAATACAATGTTCATAATACTTTTTAACAAATGAGGTTACTGTTTAACAAGACAATCAGGAACTTAGAACTTACTTTCTTGCATTAAGTCAGTTACAGACAGGAAAAAATCTGCAACATCTTCAGCCCATGTGGAGGCTAATATTTAAAATTCACATTACAGAGAGAAATATTTCTTAATGTTCTGACTTTGGTTCACTTCTGCAGGGAGCCAGCTAACAAATGATCACTCCAACGTGCAAATACCTTGCAGTTTGTTTGTACAATGTACTGTGTATCAGTTTTTTACATTTCTCCACATATTTTCAGGAATGTGTGCGGATTTATTACTACTTGCATGTACCTTCCATCAGCAACAACAGTAAGGAGGAAGAACTCTCTTCCTGAATCTGTGCTTACATGTACAATAGTCTTCTGTGTCTTTGCCTGGAAAATTTATGGCTTTCCCCCTTGCTTTCTATTTACAAAATAAAGTTGTATTTTGTCTTTTTGTACTTTGTTCGATGCATCCCAGTTGTTCTACTTGTAATTCTATTTCCTTCAGTGATGGAACACAGATTCTAGCCACCTCTACATCACAGGTAAGGGCAGTTGAGAGAAAATCCTGAATATCCCTATTCCTTCTTCCAGAATATTTTTTCAAGCCTCTTTCTGTATCAGTATCGAGAGCTCCATCACTGCAGAGCATTTTTATTACTTTGAGGGCAGTGAAAATGTGAATCCACCAGACAAACTGAAAGAAACCCTCGTTGAGCGAGTAGGCTTTGCTCTCCCTCTTGCGGTCCGAGCCCGTCATTCCCGCAGCCTCCCCCAGCTCTGTCACTCTGGATTCAAAGGCTTTGCGCACGCTTGGGAGTATCCAGAGAGCGAGCGTGTCGCTACTCGAGCAAACGATATGGACAAAGTTTTCATTGAACGCCAATGCTAAATCATTGTGTATAGCTCTCGTTAGGAACCAGATGATGATTTTGATTCTTTTGGCTAAATCTTGTAATCCAAAGAAAGGTTTTTTTCACCTCGTGTTTTTAATGCAGCGAACACTCTAGACAGGAGGTATCGGGTGGAACACAATGCACTCCTTGCTAAAAACCAAGCGTGTTTTTAACACTCTTTTCAGCGACCAGTGTTTAAAAAAATACATGAAGCACTTAGGAAAGTACCAGCAAATGAAACTGTTTCAGTGAAGTTGTTTGGATACTCTAAGGTCACTGCAAGCGGGTGGAAAATTGGAGTCTGTACTGAACTGAATAGGAAAAAATGAAATTGTGTGTATAACCAGATGGGGAATATTTGAGCTTCTAAGACCTGGGTTTTTTTGGGTTTTTTTCCCCCAAAAGAAAAAACTGCACTTTAAATGACTCACAGATGTGAACAAGCAGTTTACTCTGCACATCTACATTATAAATAACCCCCAGAGGAATGGTGCTGTGTGGTTTGTTTATGCACCAGAAGAGTCTGTGAAATATTTTGCCTCCATAAATCATAATCCAAACAAAATAGAATCCTTAAATCTGAGTCCAAATGAACACGTATGAGGAAGATTCCTCTACGTGTCAGGCAACACACTAATTACTTCTTTCAGATACTTTGTAATACTTCAGTCAGTCTTCTAGAAGAGACAGAGACGGCTGGTTACCTGACAAGTACTCTCAGCACATTTCAGCCGGAGGGGACCAAGAGCCTGCTGCCAGCACGACTCAGCAGCACATGCACCTGCTGCTTTATCCCGGCTAGAACTCAAATACAAAGTGGGTTGTTACCTATCGGATAGGGCAGCTCAGCGAGACCCATTTAGACTGTAATATCCCCAGCACTGCCCCGGGGACCGCACGGTTCCAACCCTCCGGTATGTACTTGACAAATGACCTTTCACAAGACGTGCAATTTACATTTCAGTAAGCGCCAATGTTGGAGTCAAGGAACTGCAGAGCAAGCGGATGCTTCTTCCTAGCATCGTCTTCGAAACTAAGAGGAAAACTTCCTAATTCACAAAGGAACTTTAAAAACGGCGATGGGAAAGGGGTATGGGCAGGCTGTCTCTTCCTGGGACCCCTCCGCCAGCCTTGCCCTCGAAGCCCTCCGGCCGGGTCCCACCGCCCTCCGTCCGGGCTCCCGCTTCCCGGGAGGCCGTCGGGGCCGGAGCACGCGGGGTGGCGGCCCCGGGAGCGCATCCCACCGGCAAGGCCAGCCCGGGAAGGGCCCCGGCTCCGGGCCGCTCCTCCCGCCGGCTGCCGGGGCCGCAGAGCCGCTCAAGCCCNCCCGCGGCGTGCCTCAGGTCGCGTGAGGTCCCGTAAGGTCCAGGCTCCTCTCGTCCCGTTGGCAGTGCCGCTGCCGCATCCCTACCGTCCTCCCAAATATAAATATAGAAGAGCGAGAATAACACGACTCCCAAACAAACGTTTAAAACTACGACACTTTTGAGATACCAACACGGCTAGCTTTCAGAATTTCAAGAAATTAAATTGGGACGTAGTGTGGCGTCACACTGCGACTTAAAAATTGCTGTCATCAGGAAAAGGACATAAAATGATCTTGCGTGCTTTAATCTTATTTGCTGCACGCATTTGACACTGGGAAGCCGAGCAGGCAGCAATGAGCTAGGAAGGGGCAGCCTGGCCCCTGAAATCGGCGTTTGGGGGGGTCTGCGCCCAGGGCTGGAGTGGGCAAGCACTGGCTGACTGTGTCACTTCACGGGAACAGCCTCATCAATACCTAGGAAGCAGCAGAAAAAGCATTCCTACATCAGATTTTGAAGGAAGTTTTAAATAGCGCAGGCAACAGTTTGTTTGAATAGACAATTATGCAAAATGAGTCAAATGGAAAATAAAGTTACCAGTGTTTGGAGGTGAGTAAGGGCCTTGGCCAGCAACAAACCTGAGAATGACTTCCTTGATTCCTACACAGGTCCACTTTGTGTCTCATCATTTCCCTTCTCCAGTCCAATCTTTATGGCACCAAAAATATTTGTAAGTGCTGAGTTTGGGTGAAAAGATGGAAGAAATGGACTTGAAATTCAAGAGGTATGGTCCAAATGCATTTAGGCCAGTAAATATTTCAGGATGGTGAAGGGAATCCACTGTGTACTGCACAAACCCACGCCTGTTGAAACAGAAGAACTTTCCAAACTTTCTCCAGCAGAGAAAGGACATCCAGAACATACGGACAGAATATGAAGTGTTTTTGTTAAAAACAGAGGAAAACACTGACAATGTGATAAGGAATATGTAAATTTTTTTTAACACGCTTCAAAAAGGTAGAACATTGTTCCCTCCCCCCTGAAATGTATTTTGATAATTTCCAAGCAGACGGCAAAGAAAAGGAAATTATATCAATCCCTTTGGGGAGAATGTGACATTCTGACTCCTTGAAGCCTAGAAAGAGGTTTATAAACTTAAAAAATGAAAAAGACAAATTTAATCTTTCCAGACTTGTCAGACTTGTCTCAATTAATTTTTGATGACATAATTAGAACTTAAGGCTTTAATGTGCACTTTTTTAGTTTACTTTTCAAAAGATTTAACTTTTTAAGACTCAGGGGAAACGGAGGGCTTTGCGGTGGGAACTGGAGCAGGAAGAAGGGGCGGACTCTGTGTAGGTTTGAGTGCTGATTCAGAGTACTCTGTTAAGCCAAGAGAAGATGAACTCATTTTTATCCTCCCTTGGGGAATCAGACAAGAAACAGGAAGTCATTGATTCTAAGTAAGATCATTCACTTTGCAAGTGTAAACAGTGTGTTATGTGCCTGTAAATATTTCCAGAACCCATTGGCTTGTTGGAAAATACAAAGTAAATTATTACAATCTCTAGCAAAGAACCCTCAATAAAAAGAGTTATTTTCAATCTTTTTATCCATAATGTTTATGCAGTGGAATATTAATGAGTTTGGACATTGGGAAACTACTTGGCTGGACACACTGTTCACTGCCAGAAATCCATCTACTCAAATGTTTTGTCTGTTGAAAGACAAACATTTTTAACTCCACCCTGTAATATTGCACCCTATCAAAAAGCAAAAATTCTTTCATTACTTGACCCGTTTGTGTTTTCACTGCCACAAACACTGAAATATCCCACTGTTAACCAGATGTTGGCCTCGTCCATTTCTGTTTTATGTAGCTGCAATAAGTTAAAAAGGAAAACCCTAAAATACCCTAAATAGTCTAATAACTATTAGAATCCAGATAAATCTGCAGCTGAAACTACTTCTCCCCTCCAAAACAGGAGAAGCTGCTGCTTGGCAGTGCCATCTTCCCCCCTTGAACAGGGGGATTCTAGACAAGCAGAGACAATCCTGGGTTAGGGACAGGACTACAGCGAGCAGCTTGCTTCCCTGACAGTCCAGGGAATTTTCTGCTAAGCTTAAAAGGAGAATGGCAAAAAACACCAGAGGTGTCTCGGTCACCTAGGAGGACTGCAGTTGAAATGCTTGTGTTTAGAATGTGGGTGTTGTAGGATCGGCTCAGGAAACTATTTTAATAATGTTCTCAAATTCGAGTGATTCCTTGGGGATTCTGGAGTGGGAGATTCCTGAAAAGGGATAGTTGTAACCTCTGGTTTAGCAGCTTGAATCCCAGCATGCAGGACCAAAGGAAGAAAGAGCGAAAAATGGAGCAGTTATCTTCAGTCAAGTGTTTGTGGCAAAAAGTTACAAACCTCAGTTTTTCTTTCCTAGTTTTCCTTCTAAATTAAGGTATGGAATGAAAGAAACAAGGAATTTAGAGTATGAGAAAGGAAAGAAGGTTTTGAGCCAGGGTTTTTCACCTGTTTAGTTAAAATGAATTTGGGAGTCACATGAGACATGAGAATTTAGAAGAGAAATAGAAAATATTACTGTAGCAAAGAAAAATGAAGGACTTTTTGGAATCTGGCTTATGACTTTGATCTGTTTTGTGGTGCTTTTCCTTTTTTGTTCCTGTTGTCAAAAACTAATGGAGAAGATAAATTCATAGGTGTTTGGTCTCCAGCTGAGGGGTTTCAGGTGGGGCTGCCTCTTCCAGTGCAGGGAGGAAGGGAAGTGCTTGAAGCTGGGCTTCTGGAGGCCTGGGATAGTCATGGGAGGAGGGCTCTCAGTGGTGTCACTTACTCATCCGTCTGCGTCAGGACTTGCAGTGTGGAGATCTGTATTAGCCCTAATCTTCCTGTATCAGCCTCCTTCATCATACTGAAAGCAGTGGCTACTTGCCTTTCCTCATCCATGTCCTACTGTTCAGGTGACAAACATGCAATATAACATTATCACTTGTAGTTCTTTCTTTCCAGTGGCCTTCCACTGAATGGGTTTTTTACATGTTTATTATTATTGAGATAAATTGGATACTTAGGAGCTATTCAGGCTTTATTTTCAAAGCCAAACCTAAGTGTCCAGAACCCTGCAAAGGCCAGGCCTTTACTTAGCAAGGGAATTTTGGAGTGAATGGTTACATTCAGCCATTCACTTACTCTATTAAACTGTCTACGAATGCTTGGAATACAACAGAGCCCAGTCCTTCTGCTTACATGCAGATGATTTTCTTGGCTTCTCAGACTCAAACCATGATGAACCAGCTCTCATCCTGAATAATTTTTCCAGAAATGCTTGTCCAGAAGGGCACTGAGGCTAATTTCCAGAAGGCACGAGCAGTTAAATGTGGATAAAAGCACAGAATTGAGACTGAAACATGCCTGAACTAGGACGTCCTGAGATCTGCAACAGCTAATGCAAAAAGGTTTTTCACGTGGGGGGCCCATTAGAGACCATTTGCTCACCCACCTTTACATTTGGAATCAGAAACTTCCATCTCGTTAAGGATATTGAATTTTAAAGGCAATTTGATTAAGCAGAATTTTAAAGGACTTTTTTTAAAAGAGTGGTCTGCCAAACATTAAACTTGCATAAAACCAAATGTGTTACTAACTCACAGGCAGTTACATCTATATAAAACATTTGCTAAGCAAAAGCTTGGTTCCCTACAAGACACTCCTGAGTAAGAAAGGATAAATGCAGTAACTGAAGATTAAAATGTGAGATGTGTCTCTGCTTATCAAGGAAAAATAATTGCAGCCATAGGATAATTGAAGAAATTAAAATACAATAAACCTCAATATAATCAACACAGATTTCAGAACTTGATAGCTATGATAAGGGCCTCAGAAAACTAACATATTTTACCATGTTTTATGAAACTGTACTTGTGTAAAATTTGGGGGCATTCTTGAGATTTATATAAAATAGGTTAGTATGCATATTAAAATAAAGGCATACATTAAATACAGATTGAAATTGACATGGGGATTTTTTTCCCCTTCTTTTTTCCAGCATAAATATGGCTGAACTTTCAGAGCCAGAAGGTACTGTTAACTGGAAGGAAAGATGTTTAACTTTGGAGTCACAGTTAATGAAATTTCGTCTCCAGGCAAGCAAGATCAGAGAACTGTTAGCAGAAAAGGTAGGTCTCATGGGATGAATTTTAATGATGTATAAATTATTTTATTTTACTATGGGGGTCGATCACAAGTCATGGTTTGGGATTACAACTACTGAGATTTTTTCAGAAGGGGAAAAATAGCTTTTTACGACAAAATATATGGAAACCATTTATGTTTTAATGCTGTGAAAGAATTTTAGACATCAGAATTGCCAGCAAGAAATGTTCGTTTTCAAGTAAGAGCACGCTGGCAACGCTCCTGCAGAAAAAAATATGTATCCAGTAATCACTTTTACAACACTGAATAATATTTAACACATTTATTAAGTATTTGAGATGTGATTTAAGACACAGAAATCATCACGGAGAAAATCCAGAAGTATAATTCTCCCCAATATTCTTTAATGTATCATATAATTTACCAGACTTCATTTTCTTATAAGAAGACATCTCCAACTATGGCTCATCATCTGAGTCTCTGGATCCCGAAAGTTGAAAAGTATTGTATCCTTTAATTTGAAAAATATTGTTTAAATATTTACTTTATTTTTCAGTGGAGAAACATTTCACTTGGCATATTCAAATATGTGTATCTCAACAATCAGTTTTAATTGAGCCCATATCTGAAATATAAAACCCGCACCATTTTATTTACCTGGTAATATTTTGAAAGAACAAGGCAATTAAAAGTGTACAAGAGACAAAAGATTTTCGAGATTTATTGGAACTATGTCATCATTAAGACTCACTTCAGTGAATTTCTAATTAAAATGTTTTATTTTAATAACTCTTCTATGAGCTAAATTTTCCATCAATTGCTCCCCCTAAAGAAAAAAAAATTCAGATAACCTGAATCTTGATTTTGTTTAAAGCGAAAATACTTTATTTTTCACATGTAAGTTAATTGTTCTTTTTGGTGGATTTATCCATTCTCCCTTTGCAGCCATAAATACATTTGATCTCCACATTTAGTCCTCTGTGAATCATTCCCACTTTATTATGTTTTGGTGGGGGCAAGAGCTAAATAGTATTAAAGCAGGAAGAAACAGATATTTTTGTATTTACAAAGAACTCTGGATGATGTACAAAGTTCCAGATGTGTTCCAGTCCTTTCCTAATAATCCTTAACATTGTTCTCCTTGACAGCTAAATTAAAATTAACAATTGAGTATGTTTCCATGGAGATACCTATGTTAATTCCAGGATCTTACTCAAAGTCCTTTATATCCCTATGTGTCATCTATTATTTTATTGACTGTCCATTAAATCTTGTTTGTCAGAAAGCTTCTCTTATCCTGAATAACGAAATACCACCAAAAACTTTGTCACTTCACTGCTCAGTGTCCGTTACCAAATGTCTCCCTTGAACAGCAGTGAGCCCTCAAGAGATCTCTGCAGATCTCCCCTGATAGCTGCTGGTCACTGTAGGAAGTAATCAATAATGTCCTATTTTTATTGAGCCCTTTTTGTAATTCATGGAGGGACATTCCCTCTTACCCTATGGCTTTTTATTTCCTTGAAACACTTTGCAAAATTCAAATAATTATAATAACCAGACCCTCCCTATCTTCAGCCTTGGTGATCCCCTCAAACTTCATTAGTTTTGTAAGTAAACACCTCTCTTTTCAAGGGCCACTTTAACTCTTTCTTTACATATAATACTTACCCACATGCACCCAAATTTTGCTGTTAAATTTTCTACTAATTTACTTACTACAGACATCAGACTTACAGATCAATAGTTGGTTCAACTATGTCATCCAGTTCTTGACTGAATAAAACTTGGCAATTTATTACTATTCATTTTATCTATTCAGGGCCTTATTTGTTCTATGGAAGCACCCAACCTCAACTTGAGATGGAAAAAAAAATGGAATAAAGAAATTTAGTATTTTCTGTATTAGACTTATTTCCATTAAGTAGGTATGAATGTTTACATCAGTATAAAAATACTTCTAATAAAAAACTTTTTTCAAATAATAATAATTATTATATTCCAAATTCCACTGAAATTGTATTCGTACAGTTAGCGCTCCAAATAGTTCTGCTTCGGCATTACTAAAAATATTGCTGTTAGAAAACAGCATAGTTGAAAACTCTTAATTTTTTCCAAATACTGCAATTTTTCTGTATGGCAAGCTCTTATTGAAGAGGTATTGCAGAATATTAGGTTTGGGAAGAATAACGAACTGTGCAAAAGCCATCCTTTGAAATTTCATTTAAGAATTAAAAAAAAAAAAAAGAAAACTACCTGTGCCTTTCATTGTAGTTAGCAAGGCTCAGAGATGAGCAAGTTACTATCATCAGTCTTGGGGGAGAATATCCATCCAAGAGCACAATCCTGGCTGCTCTGACACTCAGCAGATCATTGGATGCTTACACAGTCAGAGCTGTTAGGTCAGGGGTACCTGTTCTGTCTCTTTACCCCATCTGGATCACTGCATTTTGGGATGGAAAGTGGCTAAACCCTGGACATGACTTTCCTGACAACCTTCTAGCAGCCATGACTACCAAGTTTTATGCGGCTGCTGCTGATTGTAGTTTTGGCAACCAAAAAGTTAAGATTCATGAACAGCACTTCACAAAACTATGTAAGTTTTAAGAAAGATTTTAGAAATTTGAATGCTTGCTATTTGACTTTTCACTTTGTTCATTTACAGTTTGCATTTGCAGGCTCTTAACTGCTAGAAATACCCTCTTAAATTAATAGCAATGTATGCATAATCATATAATTTCAAATATCAATACAAAAAACCCCAAAAAAACAGAGTAAGATGGATAAAACCACAAGTCTTCAGCACTGTGCTCAAAATAAAGTATTCCAAGGCAAATTACGCTCTCATCTGTGAGAAATATGACTCTGAAATAGATAAAAAAAACTTCAGAACTTATGTTACTGCCCTCTTGTTTTAGTTTGCCTTACCTTTCTCAGAAATTTCAGAAAAAGCAAAGTGATTACAGGAGTTACATGAGAGAAACATTTTCTGTTGAAGACCACAGTTCCAACAAGTATTCAGTTGGGATAATTCGACATAATACTCTCCAGAGCAGAGCATTAGCAGACTTCATGAAAAATGATCTTTCTCCTTACTGTGCCACTTTGACTTTTTAATACGAATCTTTCACTCATTAACTGGAATTCAGCTGGGACATGTATCAAAGTCTGGTCACAGCTTAGTAAAATTTGATCACATTCATCTGCTAATTTAGAAATTTGGCACAATTCAAAAGCAACAATTTTCAAAATGGGCAGTAAAATCTTTGCATATATTTCTGAGTTGGTTTCATTTGCCAATAACTCAGTAGTTATTTTTTCATGTTTTAATTTTTGAAATTATACTGACAGCTCTCAGTATTGGTTAAAGGGAAGATATATTCCCACTAGTCTGAAATTCAACTGCGTGGGATTGTTACTCAAAAATATATTTGGGAAATAGTAAAGGGAGTAATGAAGACCCAATTGGCCAGTAGTTGACAGTCATCCTGATACTAATTACAAAATAATAATGCAGCTGATATCAGGCTTTATAGGTACTTTCTGGATATGTTACTTGTTATAGAATGAAACACATTGGCAAATGTGTCAGAAATAATTCTCACCCTTACTTTGATTAGTACAGGCCTTTATTTGTGGTTTTGTTTACAATCATCTCTACTCTATGAAATGTGTACTGAAACATTGAACAATAGTAGCAGACAGTGTTCCACTTGAAAGCAGCAACAAAATCACAGCACTGTGGTGTGACAGACGTAAAACCCTGTAGGTATTATACTATGTAATTGTTGTAGAAAACAGAGTAAGAATGATACTGTGACAAAAACAGGGAGGCTGTACAGGAAGATAAGAGAAATGGATTGGTGGTAATTCTCCAGCATTGCTCCTCTGCCTGTGTTTGAGAGGTATGTCTTCAAAACAGTTATCAGGGAAAGGAGTTTACATCCTATTACCCCATGTGTATGACGTGCCAGAAACTGCCACTGGGTTCTTCCTCTTGTTGTATAACTTAGTCTAGAATCAGATTTAAATAAGGGATGTCTTGAATCTAGCCATTTCCAATATTTGTGCATGACCTGTGCGAGCCCGTATATGTGTTCAGACTGGATTAATTGAAGTACTTTTCTTATACACTAGAAATCAAATACCTTTGCAAAGTTATTTTATTTAATAACGCCTCTGCAAATAAATGAAGAATTAACATGAAAAGTCTTGACTATATTATTCTAACAGATGTGTTGTGATTCAGAAGAACAAACTACTGACTGTGTTCTGTAAATTCAGGAAGTAGTCATCCTTGAAACTCAGTTGAGGAGTTGGAGAAATTTGCATTGTAAATGTGTTGCAGCAGTACAGCTACTGGAGCTTTAGTTTTTTATTCAACTTGAGGAGAAGAGAGAGAAGCAAGGGAATATACAGTGTTTTCAGAAAACTTAATCCATTCCCTGTTGTTTATTTTTATATTTTTTCCTTTTGCCAAGTAAAGTCTATATTTATAAATCTAACGTGCAAAGAAAGAGACCTTGTTGAAGACTCAAGCAGAAGCTGCTGCTGTTAAGTGGGAGAGGTCTTTACAGGAATTTAAGGAATGATGTTAGAAAGTATCCTAGTAAGCCAAATTTAGGATGGCTGTGAAACTGAGCTTTAAGCAGAAGCCTGTATTTTAATGCAGCTTGAGTCTTACGTATGTGAAGAGTTTACAAAAAAAGCCTTTGTTGAGTAAAAAATTACATATTTCTACTGCAAGTTTAGCTTCCAGCTGGCATTTAAAGTCACAGGAAAAGTTGGTGACCTTCATTCTTTTTCCAGTAAGTGCATTTTTCACCTAGAATATGCATCCAACATAAGGTATAAAGTTGATGTTCTTTCTACCACTAAAAAATCGTTTTAGTAGGAGAACTACATAGCTGTGTTAAATTCCCACTTGGGCAGCCTGAATTTCATCAGACCCCAGAAGGCCTGAATATGGCACTAACCCAAACGCTGTGTTATGGGCTGTCCACTAATACTTAAGCTTCCTATGAATGTCTCCAAGTTTGTTTCCTGCAGTGTTGAGGGTCATTATGTTATGCTTTAAGTGGTTTTCAACAAATATAAATGATTATGAGAGAGAATTCTTTTCATATGTACGTTGTTTTAACCTTCCACTTGGATATTCTCTGTATACATGCTCAGCCAGCAATGAGTGTGTACATCACAAATGTAATATTATTTACGCTTTCTGAACAGATCATGAAAATTGAATGGTAATCAATTTTTAGGCTAAATACTATTTTCAGTATATTCCAAAGCATAACACATTTTGGACTTTATCTTACAAACCAACAGCTAAATCCATGTCCCACTGTATTTTTATTCCTTTCACAGTTCTATTTATGGTATGTCATTTGACATTTGAAAATGAAGCAGATGCAGTCCATTTTGTTATCTCTGGCATGGCAATTTCATGTTTAATGTTTTTGGAGGAAAAATCAGTAACTCATTGGACTTATGCAGTGATTGCCAGTATAAAAATTGTAAAAAAGCACAATGAGTATTTCCATTTGCAGTCAAAGGGTTATGAAGGGTAAAGGGGAGCAGAATACAATTGAACAAAAATTATTCAGTTGAAGGTTATTTTTCAGTATTTAGTTGTCCTTAAAAATTCTTCTCATCATGGGGAATAATTCAGTTGCGATTAGGAAGGTACAAATAAGGAGAAAGCAAGGAGAGTTAAGGAGAATAAAAGTTTATATGAATGGAGCAGTAGGTTTGTTTACACCTTTTTAATACCTACATACGTTTCTTATAGTTTCATTTTTATCCCTTATCTATTATTAAGTTTATGCTATGCGTTTTTAAAATGGTGGAGCTTTTTTTTGTTTTCTTGTTTTTGTACATCTTAAAACTACATTCTTTCTAAGGAGGTTGAAAATGGAAAAAAATAATTTAAAAAAGAGAACTCAGGAAGCAATAAATTAGTTGTTCTTGTAGAGGCGTGGCTGGGTAATGGCATGAAGAGCACAGCCTTTGCTGTGAGGCCAGGGTATTAATATCTCCTCTCTAGTGGTATTCACTTCTGTTCCAGCCCACCTAACATGGGGAAGTTGATGGAAGTTGCGGAAACCGTGACAGTGGGTCCTGAGCCAATCTAGTACTTGTTTAGCATTTCACTTATAGGAGCCACAAAATTTTGTTCCCCATTTTTGATGGTGAGAATTCTTTTTGCTCATTTAATTTTCACTTCCCTGGGAGTGTACTTTCTTGCTTTAAATACCTGTTGTCTTGTCTTTAAAGTGCAACATGCTGCCTTATATATATTTCTGGAATCTCTTGCTCCTTTACCATGGGTTTCCAAAGTGTCCTATACACTTCAATGTCATGAATAAATTCCGTTTCAGTCAAGTTTTCTTTTTTTAAAATGTTGGCCACGAGTGGTACCTTTGTTTCTCAAGCCATCACCTCTCAGGCGATGGGACATCCTGTTCCAGGTGGATGTTCATGTTGTAGCTTTAATCAGAAGCCACAATTCAGGGAGACACAGGTAGCAGAATTTCCTCAATTGCAGTACAGTGATCAGTACAAAACAAAGCAGATGAACATACTCTTGATATATGTTTGTCTTTTTCATGTTAAGCACTATGTGAGACTTCTTTTTCTTTGCCTGCCAAAGGGCTTTGGTACCTTCTTCCCTCTCGCTGAACAATATCTTCACTCCTTTCATGATTTTGAATGCCATGATAATGTCTGTGCTAAGAGTGGCCATCTATCTAATTTGTGTTTGATCGTGTCTCTGCAATTTACCTATCAGGGTAAGATCTGAGTTGGGAAAGATGACTACCAGAAAGAGGGAATTTCCTAGTTTTTTACCAGGCTTAGGAAAGTTCTGTGACCGACATTGAGAAAAGCACAGTTACTGAGCCAGCACTGCATGCTGCTCAATTGTCCTTCACTACACTGCCTCCTCAAATCCCACTGCTGAAATTAACTTTTTAAAATCTGTATGTTTGCTGGCAGTTGTCCTAGACTACCAGTTCTGGAAGACTTCCCTCTCTGGACTTTTCTGTGTTATATTTTTAAGTTATATAATTTCCCAAAGAAATAATGAATTTTGCTACAATCAACTCAACTGAGATGTGAAAGATTGTTTTTTCATATGTACTTTTCACTCATTTAATGACCACCAAAAAACCTTTTGAGTTAAATAATTGTTAAAATGATGTTTAAGTATTGAAAAGAAGTTGAAAGAAATAAAATAACTCAGTAGTAAAACTGGTCTCATCACAGAGAGCAATAGAAATTTTGAGCCTGTTTTTTTTCATTTTGGAAACTGAGCAAATAGAGACTGATAATTTTTGGAGGTTTCATTTTGTTCTAAGGAAAGGCTTTTGTGCTAAGCACAGTTCATTGGAATGAGTTGAATTGCTAAAGAGGAGAAGGAAGAGAGGCTTGCAATTAAGAAGTGACTTTTGCCTGCCTAGGAGAGTGCCAGAAGTTGCTGCAGTTAGAAGTGAACAGGATTGCAGTTCTGCACATGCAGATTGTAGTAACTGCTGGTCATCTGCAGAAGTGGGTATGTGTCTATTTGTGATGTGTGCATGTGTATGCACATATAGATGCAACTTTGACATCAAAGAATAGAATTGTTTTTACATTCCCTACATTTGTGTGACAAAATAAAAAGGAATTGGTTAGATGGCAAATTTGCAGATGAATGGTTGACAGTGCTTTGTTCATGAGAAGAATTGTAACCTTTTACCTGTTAATTGGTATTAAAAAATGAAGACGATGGGAGAAGAAAAACCATGGGCAAGTGCTGAAAAGTGGCAGCTTGCAAACTGCCAGGTTGTGATCCTAAGCTATGCTGCAGTAGTCACAACCTAGGCGAGTATTCAGGTGAGATCTAAAGGAAATATAAAGCTGTAGTTTTCTGAATTTAATCCAGGTGACTAATTCTTTATCTGAATTTTTTTTCATGTAGGAAATAATAACAAACCATAAAACTTCATATACAATACATGCTTGGTCTATAAGTAGCCTAAGGACCATATGAGCCCCATTGAGACTTAGCCTTTAGCATTAGCCCTTTTGGGGAGATCTGTAAGAAAAAAAAAATATTAGGTTCAGAAAGCAATTCTTCATTTTGAGGACCAAAAACCGAGTTTCATATTGTTCTAGGGAAAAGTTACTGTGCCAAAATACCAATTTTTCACTGAAGGCATATTTAATTTTATAAATGCAGGTGGGTCTGAAGTATCATTTCCTAGATTATATAACAAAATGGATTTCTACTAGTAAGTTAAATGCAAAGCTGTTCAATTAAAGATAAATCTCTCTAATTATTGTATTCCCTTTGGGATAAAAAAATCAGTCAATAAAGAACAAAGTATTTCTTCCCCAAGGCATGTGCTCACTGTTTCTCTACAAATTATCTTCTTGTTTATTTTTCCTATGAAATGTTAGTATATTTATTTTACATCTCTTTTGTTTAGGTGTTTTGTCTATATGGCTTAATTGGTCAGGTCATATTTTAAAGTTTGTTGTAGCTTATAAAGATCTACCACTGCCCTTATAGAGAATACATAATACATAGAAGAGAAATGTCAAGACAGAAGGAATAACGTTGGAAAATATGGATGGAACATACCTAGTCAAGTTTTTAATAAATGAGTCACAGAACTAGGAGGAATATTACTGTACTTTCCTAAGCTAAACCACTAGAAGAGAGAGCTTTTTGTAAAAAGAGTAATTCATGCTTCTAGAACAGTTTTACCATTGCTTTTAACTAAAAAATATGCGCAAGGCTTTATACGATTGGGCACAGCGTATTGTAAAACATGAAAACTGGTTGGCATCAAAGCCATTGAGAAGCAGATTACTTGCTTTTAAGAAGTACTAATTTTTCTTCTGGAAATGCAGAGATTGTTGAAATATTTGGTCTAAACATAGGAATACAGAATAAAAAGGGGAGATCTTGGTTAGATGTAGTAGCTGGCAGGCATATTCTTCAAACTATTTATAAACTTACCAAGTATCACACACACACACAGAAACCTTCAGATCTTTTGTCTTCGTAGCTTCTATTAGAAGGCACTTCTAAAATCTTTTTTACTCAATGTGAAAAATGAATGTCTTCTAGTTGCCAGCCTGTGTATTCATCACCTGTTTACATCTACTGGCACCTTTGAAAGACAGTTGTAGGTGTGTTTATCCCTCAATTGCTTCTCCTATTTCTTTATTTATAGAAGCAATGATATACCCATGTCTCTGGTTTTGATAAGTCCTATGTGGTATGAGGACTGGTAGTTCACTGTATCTAAAAATGGACAGATTTACTGGTTTTTTTTGTTGTTGTTGTTTTTGTTTTTGTTTTTGTTTTTTTTTTAATGGGGAACATTATTTTTCAGCCACAGATGGTTTGGGCTTTTTTTTCAGAATATGAAGATTTGAAAAGTTGAAGTGCAAGGAAAACAACACACTCTAAACATATAATTCTCAAATGACTGGAAGTTCTGCATTCCATCAACAAACAAACTGTTCAGAAACATTAGATTTTAACTCATTTTTTCTTTTTAAAAACTTTGACCTATTATCAACATGGTTTGAAAGGCATAGGGAGAAGTGATGCTTTTCTTTTTGTTCATAATTGGTTGTATTTTTTCCTATATGTATTTCAAAAAGATTTCCAAAAAGTCTATGTGATACAACCATACTGTTTATGATATTAAAAACTAGGAGACACTATATTATGCACTGATTATAATGTAAATTTCAAACATGAATGGGATAAATTATGTTGAATATTGACTTGGATTAAAAATAGGAGTTTGTTCCTATACATAACAAACATTTTTCAGATTTCCAAAAGAAACTAATTACAACAATTTTCATTTTTAAAATAAAATGTTCCCTTTAAAATTGTTAAATAGCTATTTCAAGTAACAGGACAGTCATCACTTTATTGCTGTAATTTCTCTCTAATACACATGACAGGAATAATGATCTCTACATATATGTACAGAAATCAAAGTCTGTATACACATATATGCATACAAAAGGCGTATTTTTTAAATTTGTGAGTGATGACTTTTGAGTTTATACCCTTTGCTGATTTCATGTAATATGTGCTTTACTCAAATGAAAATTTCTTTACTTGCACAAAAATATGTATATTCAACATTTCTGAATAAAGCCAAGAAACTTTCAGGTGACCCTTGAAAAGGAATCACTTTATGATTTTCCTTTGTATTGCACAAAATTCCCAGTGACTGTGTGTTGTACTGCAATGTCCAGACCTCCAAGGCAGTACACCTCTGTTTTTATTGCTGCCATGTTTCTTCAAAGCATTCACTATTTATTCACATGTGGCATTTCTCTGTTCATTGTATGAACAAAAATAGTTCAATTTGATGAGTGTCAGATGTAGAGTAATTACTTCCTTACTAAGTTTAAAACCAAATCTGTTTCTAACAATAGAAACTGTTTTCTATAATTCAGTAATTGATGCAGCATGCACTAATCTGTTTTCTGGAAATTGTAAGAGGATTTTTTACTTAAAGACAGAAGGAGAAAGTGCAGGTTAAAGTAGCATCTGTTCTTCTGTACCCGTATACTTTAGTCAATA
Organism: Ploceus nigricollis; assembly: GCA_013399945.1. NCBI lineage: Eukaryota > Metazoa > Chordata > Aves > Passeriformes > Ploceidae > Ploceus > Ploceus nigricollis. The sequence continues at coordinate 240,877 of VXBC01004244.1, forward strand.
TGCATCTATTTTTTGTATATTTAAGACTGTAAAATAAAAACCAGCATAGATTATGACAGGACATCTCTGAATTCTTACTGAATTCATACCAATCCAATGTGGGTGTCAAGAACAATTCCTTACAAGAGGTGTGTTGAACTGGGGCATTATTTCAAGTTACCTTATTTAGGACATGATAGAAAATTAAGCTTAAACATATTTCACATGCCAAATGTTATCAATAACATGATGGCCCTCCATGTTTCTCCTGGGAAGCCAACTTTATGTCAGCTGAACCTTTACAGACTGTAGTTCATTTGAGCAATGTCTCACCTAACGGCTGATACAAAACATTTTGATCCAGCGATGCTGGCAATTTGCTGAGGTGTATACAGAAAGAAGTTGGTGGGACAGAGATCTGGTTCAACAGATCTTTTCAAATGGCGTTCTTTATATAGTCAGAGTTGGTTGTCAGTATTCAGGATGCTGCCACAGGTGAGAGTTCTTCTGCGTCTATTTGCCTCTAATCGTGGATATGGCTGCTGTTACCTGCCACATCCATCCTCAGGTTAAGGATTTTTTAAAAAAAAATTATTTGAGGATCTTAAGCTATCAATGCATGGTCTGAAATGGCCTTCATAGTCTTTGGGTACAGAGGATTTAGCACTGCATTTTATTCTTGATGAGTTCAAAGCATGACTTGATTTAAACCATTAGCTATTCGACCAGCCTCATATTTCCACCTTCTCTCAGTAATGCTGCAATCACTGTTGAGAAACTTGTCACTCACTTAACAAGAAGGTTTAAGGTTAGGTTTTGTTTGTGAAGAAAAATTCTTACTTTAGAAATTGTTCCAATTTTTTGCCCAGCAAGTTTGATATCCTTCAGAGTATTCAATGGTAGTAATTTCTTCTGTTTAACTTCACAGGCTTATAAACAAGCAAAGCAGAGTATAGATGTAAATCTAATTTTTCAGGAAAAACCATTTGGTGATTATTTATGCAAATGGCAAAACCATCTTTTTAAAGTTTCATTATTTTTACAGTAGACTCTGCAAAACAAACCTATATAAACTCTAAATAATGGGAAAATCAGGACTGACTTAGTAATTATTATGTAGCACCAAAATTATTGAAACACTGGCAAATTTAATTTTAACAGACGTGCTCATGTTTGGTAACCATGATATTTGATTGGTGATTTGTACCAATCCACTGTGGGTGACAAGAACGATTCCTTACAAGAGGTATGTTGAACTGGGGCATTCAGCATGTTGAACTGCTGAATAACATAGACTGCTTTTTTTTAACAGAAGTCTCCTAAAAGAAGCTGAAGACCCTTTAGAAATTTTGCAAATAAAATCTCACATTTAGTTGTTGCCAGGAAGCTGATTTACATATCCATATTGTGAGACCACACAAGGATTCTTAGCACACCTTCTCAAAACCTTCAATAGTTAACTATTGAAGAGGCAAAAACAGACTTTGTTCTTCCCTTTATAATCTTGGAATGATCTTTCACTTGGTAGTATTCTCTCAGCTTCTTTGGCTCCTGGCTTTACATCATCTTAGCAACAGCTTTATTCCAATCATATTCTTTGTCCCAGTAGTCTACATGAACATAATATTCCATTCCTAGTCCTGTGCAACAGTGTGTACTCCTGACAAGAGGTGCACTGTGCAGTGTCAGTGCTCAGCCGTGGGAGGAGCATGGGCCTTTAGTGCACTGGATTCTCCAGGACTCAAGTGGTTGTGTAGAAGAGCAGCAGTATACTCAGTGATCATGAGATGCTGCTGGAGAGGCCAGCTGTTTGCAGGTTTAAGCCAAGTTGGAGCTGGTTGAGCTGCAGTGGAAGCTGGGTGAACTTGGCAAGCAACATTTTCAGGTTTTAGTTCCATTTATTAAATCTGTCACATTTCTGATACTGCCTTACAGATGAAATGACCTTAACTTATGAAACGTAAATTGCCAGTTGCTGCCATTCATTTCCAAATTGCCTGTGAAAGTTGATGAACAACTTGCTACTCATCAGTGAATTTCACAATATAAATATCTGAAGTTTTCTGTCATAATATTATAATTTCTGTCACAATGTTAATAGCTTTCTGTCATAATATTAAGTCAGAACATTATAGAGTATTAGTTCATTATTAGTACCTGCACTTCGACTATGTTTAGCACAATGCCTTTACTACAGTGAAATGTTAGCTGACCATATATTCAGAAATAACCTCAATTTCTGAATCCCAACTCAATAAAAAATAAATGTCTGAAAAATGATATTAAAGTGAGTCTTGCAAACCAAACTTCTGTTTGAATGTAAAACTAAAAAGACAGATGGAAAGTAACCTTAGAAGTCAAAATTCCAAAAATGAAACTCAAAGTTAAAATGTTAATATGAGGTCATTTAAATATGAAATTAAATATGTGACCAGAGAGGAACAAAGAAGGCTTATCTCCCTGTCCATCTGGCAAAAGAATGACTGGGAAGATCATATCCTTAGAAGTGTTCTTGCAAAACGACTCACTGGGGACCTAACCATAACCATGTGGATTGTGAAATGTTTGTTGCTCTTGTATCAGTGGTGTGTTGTGGTATTATTATAATGTAGACTTTGGGGTTTTGTATTGTATGAGAAAGTACTAGAAGGTGAGTCATAGCTTTTTTTTTTTCTGTTTGTGAAAACTCATTTTCTCCATTTTCAGTTATTGATTGATAGAAAATGATGACTCTATCCTTGTATGGATATGATGCTAAAAGTTTCATGTGATTAGCAGCATAATTGGGAAGAGAAAAGAAAAATATGGAGAGTGCAAAAGAAACTGAAAGATGCCAGAAATTGAGTACAAACAAGACAGGATGAAGCTGATTATTTTAAAACCATGCAGTAAACTGAAGAAGGAATAAATGGGTTTCATTTGCATTATTTGCATCACATGCTTTTCTTAGAACAATTTTCAAGCTGAATACTGAGTATGGCAGTATTAATTATTTGATGTTTCATTCTCTTCAGATGAACTAAGGTCTTATGTAGATATTTCCTGAGAACCACTAAGTCCTTAAGTCAAGTCAATCCTTATGAATTTTCAAGTGTTACTTCAAACCAGGGCTGACTTTATAAAAAAATTCAGCAAAATCAGACTAGAGGGCTCTTTACAAAATGTAACAAAATGCAAACAAAGTATATCTTTCTGGCCTCTTCTGTTCTGTATTGTTGGGAAAGCCTTCAAAATAAATCCTGTAAAATGCAGGGGTTTTCCAAGGCCCTGGGCAAAGATTGAGCCCATGATTCATTAGGCATCACTATTAAGTAAGAGGTCAGGGTCTTCTCCTCTCAGAGGTGACTTGCACTTCTCCATGGACACTGGTCTCTGTCTTACATCCACTGCTGCTGTGGATCACCTGAGGCCACCGTGTCTCTTCTGCCCCATCCTGCCTTCTTTTGTGCAACAGTGAAGAAGTCTGGGACTTCTCCATATTTGTCCAAAACACAAAATCTTTCAACATCAGAAGGATTAGCAACCAAGTTCCCTCTACTCTTGCCTCTTTTGGAAGGACATGAGGAAAGTTTCAGTCAAAGGAACTTCTACTCCTTGTAGCAGGGGAGAAAGAGCAGTGTGTCATATGGCAGCCAGAGAATTAATTCTGAAAAAAGGTGTATATATTTTTTTCTGTTGAAAAGTATTTACAATGTTTTAATACAGTCGTGATGGTGAATTCTTTTCCCAGTCTGACACACACAGTTTATCCTTTTATTTTTATGCTCCTGCCCACCACGTGTCCTTTCCTTTTTCAAAACAGACCATGAAAATTTATTTTTCTGATGAGAGGCAGAAGACATGGCCATTTAACTATATGTTTTTATACATCTACAGATGCAGCAGCTTGAGAAGCAAGTTATAGATGCTGATCGTCAAGCAGAGAGAGCGTTTCAGCAGGTATAAATGGAATAAATATCTCCACTAGCTGTGTGCATGTGGTACTTTGATGAGGTGGAATTCAAAAAATTGCTTTATTTTTGAGTACTTCTAAAAATGGAGAAGATGACAGTTTCCTTTAAAGTTTATTGATTTGTCTCAACAGGGTTCTAACACCTTTCTTTGCTCACTATTCAGTTCATTTCAATAAAGTCAAAGCTAACATCACAAATCAAAAGTAGATACATGGAATGAGCTTCTTCATTGATGCATCAGTCACGAGTCTGATATATGATGCATGTGGAACCAAAAGGGAGAGGAAACAATGATCTGTTTTAGACGATTGTAAGAAAATAAAATCAGGCTACCCAATACAGCCTCTAAATAGAACTGTTCTGTGTTGTTTGTTCCTCTTGTAGAAGTTACATCATTTAAAGAATGAGGTCGTGGCTAAATATTTAACCAAAGTTGCCTTTTGATTCCAAATGGCAGACTTAAGCTACTGTAGACATTTTATGAACATACCTCTGGTATTCCTGAAACATTCCTCATATCTTACTGTGAGACAGACAGAAACTGAAAATCATAAGACTAAAATGTTAATGTACTAATTTGGAGTTAGAAAACATTCCTGACTACAAGCCAAGTATTTTTAAGCAATTTTTTAGAATGCTACCGATAATTTGCTGGGGTTTTTTACAGTGTGCAATTGTTTATTTATTAAAACATTGTTTACACTTCCCTGTAGATAAATTGCATTCTTCCCATACTGGTGTTTCTAAAAGCTTCTGTGTTATAAAACTAGAAGCTTCTCAGATAGTAACAAAACCTGTGTAAGATCTAGTGTTTTGCCAGTCCTGTTAGTATTAAATGAATAGGGAGATGTAATGAACTGTGGGGTTTCTTCTCAATAAGGCTTCAAAACTTTGCAGGGTTGTCTTGAATCTTAAGTGTGGAGGCAATTTTAAGTTTATTTTGTGATTAAATTACCACCTTTGACTTGGAGAGTTATGTTCCTTAAACTTCTACATTTAACTTTCCAAATAGGTGCAGATCATGGAAGAGAAATTAAAAGCAGCAAATGTTCAAACAAGTGAATCAGAAACCAGGTTGTATAAGAGATGTCAAGATCTGGAGATCCTGATACAAGATAAAAATGATATAATACAAAAATTGGAGCAACAACTTGAAGAACAGGTTAGGAATAATGGTGTTACAAAAGAGAAACATCAATTCCCTTTTTAATTATACAAAAGGAAAATAAAAATTTAGATCAATGGAGGACAGAAAAGTTTAGCATTATTTCTGTTGTTTGATTAAAGAGGTTCCCATTGGAAGTATATAATTTGAATAATGTTTATTCCTTTTCAAACTAAGCACTGGCTTCCATTGAAAGAACATGTGACCTTTAAGAGGGGAAAGATGATATTCCTCTTCACTGTCCTCCCTGAAGAGCTTTCACTCTTACTAGAGGAAAGAGGAATAGCAGCCTCTGTGAAGACCCTGTTTCTCATTTCTTAAAAATCACCATGTATTACCCAGGAGCCTGAATTACTTCAAGCAATCTTAGGATTTGTGTCTGAAGATACTACTCAGGCAGATTATATTACTCAGTGAAAAATATGCTTATGTCAATTTTTTCCAGAAGCAAATAAGACTGCAAGAAGCAAAAATCATAGAAGAAAAAGCAGCTAAAATAAAAGAATGGGTGACAGTCAAGCTTCATGAGGTATAACTCTTGCTACAATACCTACACAGAAAATATAATAATGTGACTGGATATCCCTTAGACCTTTTGGCTGTTAAAGGCCTGCATGCTATAGTAAAAATTGCTTCCCAGTTTCATTGATTTCATAGTTGTTTGCTGGAAAGAGGAGAATTGAAAACAACGGCACAGAGAGCAGAATGTCCATGTCACCTAAATTCTGATGTCTGATTTGGTCAGCCAGTATGATCTGGGTCCTCCTTCTGGAGAAAGGACCCAGCACTGCTCTCTGAAAGGTCAACTTCTCCACTAGTTGAGAGAGCTTTGCTGGCAAACTGAGCTTATTCAAGCAGATGCCTAAAGTGTGAATAATCCCCAGAAAGCCAAACAAGCCTGCTGGGGCCTGGCAGAAAAAAGGCCTCGATCATTTTTTATTTCACAATGCCCACACTACTCTTAGTCATGAATAGTTTCAGGGACACCAGCTCTAGTTTCAAGAGACCAGTTGTCTCCCTTTTTTCTCTGCTGTGGTAAGATAACCATGTCTCTGCCCTGCCTAAGGCTGCCAGCTTTGGGGTGTAGCTGTGCTTTCTCCTCCCTGGGTGTAGAATTTAACGTTGCCTGTAAAAGTTAAAATCTTACTCTCTTGTAGTTAACTGGAAGTTATACTCGAGTTGAAAAACAATTAAGTTATTGTTTTTGAAGTAAGAAACTAGAAGGTTCTTACATACTTTTCATCTGTGAGGGCTAAAGTAAATTATTTAGAAATAATTTAATAAAAATGCCATTAAATTTAGCTAAAATTACCATGAAAAAGTTTGGACAAAATCAAGCATGACTCAAAGTATTTACTTACTCTTTATGGAAAATCTCAAGCTAGTTTCACAGATGTGACTAAGTGTCACTCAGTGGGAAGTGGAATTGCTGGCTCCCTTCTGCATGACAAGGGATACTCAGATCCAAATCTGTTTGCCTAATTTGGAGCAGTAGTTTGAACCAGCATCTTTTACCTCCCAGTGGTGGGCTACAGCAATGGATTGTTGGTTTTTTATTTCCTGTACAAAGACTTTTGCTTTGTATAAAGTTTGTTGGCACCTATTTTTTTTTTTTAATTTTTGCTGTGGGATGGTAAGGAGGTATTAGGACCAGCATTCCCTCTGATTCCTCTGCTCACTCTTGGTTTTGCTAAGTGGCACAGGAGTTTGTAATTCTAGCCTTCTGCTTTTATTAAAAATGCCAATGCAGTTTTCTTTTTCTCTTATTTATTAAGGATTTTTAAAGCAGTCATGGGTTTGCTTGGTTGGGACAATGATTTTGGCAGAATTGAGCAAATAATCACTGCAGGAAATTTAGTTGTTCAGAATAAAGAGATGCATAGACTGGTATTTAGAGACATAGCAGAGAGGAGATTATTATTTGAACTAGCTCTATCCTTAGATAAGCAGAAATTCAGAGAAAACATAAAAGATGTAATGACTTTAAGATTTGTTTCTCCAATGGATGAGATTACATTTATATGCTTTTAGTTAGAGGTGGAAAATCAGAACCTTCGCTTGATCAACCAAAAGCAAACCAAAGAGATGAAAACAGTACAGTCTAAACTGCAAGGTAAATGTACAAATCTTCTGAAAACTTCTCTCTATATGGCATATTTCTTTCTATTCCCTATTGATCTGTGCATCTACACGATTGAAAATATTCTGTGAAATCACAGATTTCAGAGAGTATGAACTGACATCAGAGTGACTGTACATGAAGGTGTTAGGAAGGAATCATTTGGTTTTATGCTGAAAAGACACACAGACAAGGCACAACTGGTATTAGTGGGGTGAATGGATACCACTGTTACTTAAGAGGTTCTGCAAGTAGTAAGATTTTACTGGATTTAGGACAGATCTTTGCTTTCACATCTTTATAGCACAGGTGGTCATAAAACTGTTAAAGAATACATGAATGTCAGTCTGCATTTGCTTTTTCTAGCAAATGGTCAGCTGGGAATCAGAACTCCAATCAGATATTTTTAGTTACTACCTCTGACTACAGTGATCCAAAATCTTAATTTAGACCCACTATCACTAGGTTCCTCTCCAAATGGGTACCGTAAATTTAAAAATCATAAAGTGTAAAACACAAAGAGAGGAATATCCCCTCCAAGGAGCATTATTTCATATTGATCAAAGTTGAGTTTTATTCACCACCATGTTGCCTGTTAACCAGTTTTTCTTAAGTGTGTCTGAAGGTTCCCATTGTCCTCTCCATACTTGGTTGAGCTGACAATTTACTATCATATGAAAATTTTGTTAATTTGCTACCTAGCTGTCATTTCTTGATAATGTATCTCACATATACATGTAAATACACAGATATTTAGAAATGATGTGTAGAGGAGTGTGTGTGTGTACACACATAATATATGAAAATACAAAAATTTACAAATTCATATACAATATAAAGTTTTTAAACTAAAATGCACTTTTCTGTTAATGAAGAAACTGGATAATTTTGCTTCTTTGCTATCTTTTGATAAGTAGCAATTCCATACACTTCTAGTATTCTCTTCTGAGAGATCTATTTAAAGGCTTTTTGAGACCCTGTAGTTTCCAACACACAGTTACTGATATGCCCAAAAATATTAAGAAATTTAATACCATCTGCAGTGTCCATGCTGATGACAGGCTATAAATTATGAACACGTGGTACTGTTTTAAGCAGTTTTACAGGTAGGATAAGGGCCTTTTGTTCCTGGATCCGCCACAGGGATTTTTATGAACAGGGAGGACAGATTTCATGTTTGAGGCAGTTCATCAATTTCTGCTTTCACTTTCTCTTGAAGTCCTTCTAAACCTGGTAACTTACTCTTCTGTATTTCCTATGAAATCGTTAAAAGATTTTTTTCTATTGTTATATCATTTTTTCGGAGCTAGAAACATTGCTCTGGGTTTCTCCTGATATGGAGAGATGTCAGGTAGCTTTTTTTGCCTATAATACATTTTTATTATATTTTTTTCTAAATTTTAGTTACATTTTAAAAAAACTTTGCACTATAAAGAGAAGAGTTGCATAGCTTGTTGTATCTCATTAACACAAGATTTCTGAATTACTATTCTTCAGAATCTACTGGTAAGAAATCTGTTACTTCAACACAAAAACCTGGAGAGTGCCAGCGACTAAGCAGTTTGACTTTTGGATGTTTTTCAAATAGAGCAAGGAGTCCTCAACCATCTCCTAAGCTTGAAGAAATAAGCAAGGCTTCATCTAAAGAGTCAAACTACCCTGAAGGCAAAAATATGTCAGGTACCTTGTCATCAACACTGCCATTTTTATTCTGACACAAGTGGAAACTAAAATCAACAACTCTGCTAGAGCATCCCAACCAGCTGTTTTCAAAGTGCATACCAGTACTGTCTCCCTCTTCATTGCTACTCTTCTATTACTAGGAAGAAATCATCCTGTTGAGCACTACAGTCTCTGTAATACCACTAATACATTATCTGGCAGCATGAAGAGGCTCCTGGGTGCTTTGGCTGAGAAGTAAAGATGTGGTTGTGTCCTCTGTCGTTGCTCTGGTCCTTTACTCAAATCCCTTATACTGTTTATGACTTCAGTATTTTCTCCACAGTTAATCACGGTATCCAAAATGGCAAGCTGAGGTGTTTTGAAAATCAGAAACTGACAGAGATCCTATTAATATTTTGTGTATTTATATTACAGCAAGTTCATTATGAAGGTGGTTATTACTTCTATTTTTACAGAGGAGGGAATTGAAGAAAGAGTGATTTTTTCAAGAGAAAGGATAAGACATAGAACCATAGGCTTGCCTAGATGGAAACAGATAATTTTGGGGACTTCATTACTTTAATGTGGGTGAAATTAAAATCTTTGTCTTATTCAGTCCACTTTAACTTCACACAAGTTTTAACACAGACTTTTCCAAGTATCTGTGTAGAAAACCTCTAGTTCTTGCATCCAATTTAATTTGGGAACATGCAGGCCTCACTAACATGTTGCAAGCTATAGCTCTCTCTTGTAAAACCAGGTAAAAGCAAAGAGCAGGAACAAAGCTATTTTTAACACAGCGTCTTTCCTGAAGTACTTTCCATGAGACTCTTGTATATTTTAAGCATTCACCATTGGGAATACAATAATAGCTTCCAGAATAAATTTCTGTGTATAGACACTGTAGAAATGCTCAGAATACTTGATTTGTTAATGAAAATCCTTTCTGACAAGCTTTATTAAACTTTAATTTTCCTTAGATTTAATAAAGCAGCTAAATTTGTATGCCCTCTTAAGTAGTTGGCTTTTTGTTAGTTTTCTTTGTTTGTTTGTTTTCACACATACATGGCTTTAAAATATGGCTTCAGTCTGCCTATCTTTATATTTATTGACATTTCTACTACTACATTCATTGACTATTGACAAAGTTCAGCTAGAACTTTGAGTAACGTGTATTACAGTTTTTTGGCAAACTTAATTTGCATTCAGTCACATTAAAAATTTATAATATTTTTCTTAATGTTTATTATTTACAATATTAAAAAACATAAATGTTCTCATGCATTTGAAATTATTACCTACTTACTACTTGCAGGCATGATGACAAAACCATTTATCAGTCAAGTTTGCTAAAGTAATTTTCTCATGTTCATTATATTTCTCCTCCAGAGAAGGATATCCTGGAAACTACCTTTGCTGGTCCTGTACATGAGACAAATAAAGGCCAGAAGTCATTGCAACAAAGTTCCTCTGGTTCAGAGCAGAACAAAAATGTGAGAACAAGCTGCTCATCCAAAGACATAGACAGTGACATGTCAAAGAACTCATGCACTACTGGGAGTGACTGGAGCTCAGATGAGGATGGAGGAGACAATAAAGGACTGAAATCCAGGTGTGCATCAACTCTTTCAAGCCACACATCTGAAGAGAATGCAAGGTACAGTAGAGTGGGAAGTGAAATGTATTTGACAGCATCTGATGACAGTAGTTCTCTCTTTGAAGAAGAGAGTTTTGATGTTAAGAGGACTCAGCAAAAGAAGCTATACTCATGGCAGCAAGGGTCCCAGAGAAAAGGCCTGAGCAATCCGGGTGGAAAGTGCAACTCTGACTTCACAAGGAAAAAGAAAGACCAAGATAGTTCTTCGGATGAACTGAATAAGAAATTTCAATCACAGAGGCTTGATTATTCATCCTCATCCAGTGAGGCAAATACCCCAAGTCCAATTTTAACTCCTTCTCTGACACCCAAACACCCAATTCTAGCAACTTCTGCAGGTTCTCAATGCACAACTCCATCAGATTTTCCCTCAAATTTGCTGCATCCAAAGTTACGGACTCCTAATGTCTTTAGTCTAAATTCAGTGTTAGCAAAGAAACACCTAAGCCAGCCCCAGCTGAGTTCTGACAGAATGTTTGGTAGAAATAGAAATGCTATAAGCATGATCCGTCCATGGAGACCTCAGGAAACAGACATAGATCTGGTGGATGGAGAAGATACTGATATTTTAGAGAAAATGGAGATTGGCTGTGATGAAGGAGTGTTTACCTATGACACCACTGAAGCACAAAATGCTGAAGCCCAGGAACTTTGTGATACGACAAAAAAGGGTGCTAGCAACAAACCTCCAACGCCTCCATTACATCGATTTCCTTCCTGGGTAAGTGTGCTTATAGGTATTTTTCTTGCTGGCAAAACTAACTTATTTTCATTACTCTCTTCTGTTATTTTTGTTGCCTCTATTTTAATTACTTTCTGTTTATTGACAAGACAGGGCATTACCTTAATCATAACTACAAGCTCAGAATCTAGTTTTAGTTTCAGCACAGTATTCCTGCCACTGAAAAACATAGTCTGTATTTTATAGACAAACCTCTTTTTTTTTATGTGACATCTAAATTATGTATGTCTTTTTGAGTGTATCCAAGGATGTAATGCTTATGACTGCATTTATTTATTTATCTGAACACTAACACAGCCCAAGAATGGTGGTGTCCAATGCCCTTGCTGTAACCACTGTACCACTCACAATCTAGACAATGAAGTTAACAGCAGACAACTACAAATTACAGAAGCAATTGATCACATTTCCAAGTAAAATTTTAAAGCCATCAGTCAGGATATTAAAATAGATATTAATATGTCTTACACAAAATCCAAAATTAACTGTGTCAAGGTTCACTAATTCTGCATTTTCAGTGTCAGAGATTTATTAATTAATAATTTATTAAATATATTTATTAATTATTATTCAGGAATAATATATGCTGTAACAACTTCTCTATATTTTAGTGAACTTTCTGCATTATACATTTTGTTATTGTAGCCTTTTAACACAAAATTTGTGGTCAAAAAGTTGTCTTCTAATGGCATTTTTCTGCTCCTAACACACAATCTTCCATTAAAAAACATTCTTAATATAGCTTCTTTGGCACCTGATAATAGTATTTTTAAGAATAAGTTACTTACATTGTATGAAAAATGTCGAAAAAGGCTATGGCTATCAGTGTACAGCACAGAAAAGAAGGATGCATTTTTCAGCTGCTATTGACAATGTCATTTTATGAACCACTTTATCACATATTTGCACTAATACAAAGACTAGAAGGCTAAACAGAACAAAAGTAATTGTTGTGTTTTAATTATCTACTATCAAATCCATTCTGCTTGTATAGGAAAGTAGAATTTATGCTGTAGCCAAATCTGGTTTAAGGATGTCTGACGCTTTCACCATGGAATCTCTTAATAAAAGTAAGTGGTTTAGCTGTTCATTGTCTCATTGACAAAAGTTCTCTTCTTATGGTGATTTGTGAGCAAAGACCTTTAAAATATTTTTAGAAAGCTTTAGTTTAAACAGCAGTTTAAAACCTAGAAGATCATTGGTTATCTTTCCATTGTCTTCTGGTACCTCACATCTTGACTTTGTGCTGAATTTGTACTTTGTTCATTCCAGTTTACTTTGCATTTCACTACTTTGAAGAATCTATACCAGGTACCAATTTTAAAAGGGCTAATGTTCATGACTGCAATTGTATTTATGTCTTTAAAAGCACTGTAAGTTTCAAAATGCTATGAATCTCACATCCAAAACAGTCCAGGAGTTAGTCTGCTTTTTACAGCAGTTATACAATGCAAAAAATATTAAATTTTTATTTTGTTAATTGGAGGATGAATGAGAAAGGCAATTTATACAATATGTTGCTTTTTTAGATGCTGTTTCACTAACTTCATGCTCCATATCTGGATTATACACTTCTCTGATATATAAGAACATGACCACTCCTGTCTATACCACTTTGAAAGGGGTAACTATATTACTGTTTAAAGAAAATTTTTAAATACCATTAGGCTTCACATCCAGGAACTTGCTATTTCACATTTGATACTACCATGCCAATATGTTGTAAGTTGATGTATAGAGATCAAAGACCCCCAGAAGTAATAGAAATGTCAAATAGCTGGGGGAAAAAAATACTGCCTATAAAATGTTACTGGCCTAGATCAATTCTTCTTAGGTTCCTTGCTGATTTTTTCCCAAAGGCTTGTTAATTATTAAGCAGAACCACATGGTGTTCAATGTCATAATTAAAAGTGTGTGTATGTGTAGAAATGTCTTTGTGTCAGTGCCAAAGCTGTTTCTAGTCACACAGCCAGCAGTCAGTAATCACAGCATTGTTTGTCTTCTGGCAGCCTTTTGTGATTTGGAAAGACCCATGCCTTGAACTACCTCAGGTTTCTGTTTTAAAGTATGGGTGTGGTTGAGTATACAGAGAGCAGAGGGAATTCAGTTTCATGTTAATATTTTTGTGCCAAAACTCACAACCCAGGCAAGAACAGCTTTGAGTATTATGAAGCCAGCAGAGCCCTGCCACAGTACGAAGGAAATGACTGATACCCTTTATGCAAGGTATCAAAGGATGTTGTGTTCATTTCTGCAGAAAGCAACTCAAATAAGCAACAGCCCGTTTCTAGACGAGTCGTCAGGATCTGAGGAAGAAGACAGCTCTCGGTCCAGCTCAAGGACTTCCGAGTCTGATTCTCGAAGCAGAAGTGGTCCAGGGAGTCCTCGCGCCATGAAACGAGGTGGGCAAAACTGTAAGAACAAGTAACTTCTGGGAACTTTGGAAAACCAGGCAGTTTACATTATTTTCTTAGGAATTGGTTTCTTCGCTAAACACTTTGGACATCTAAAATCTAGGCTCTCAAAGCCCACATCTATTAGTCAGGAGAAAGAAGCCCACATCTATTACTCAGTCAGAAGAAAGGACTGTTATAGATGGGTTTATTTTTATTGCTGTTATTATAAATACCTTTTTAAGGCATTCATCTTGTAGCTGGCTGTTGTCGTGAGGAAAAAGTGACTTGTACATTTAAAGCAAGAAACACCATTCTATCTACACTCTGTCATGCCAAGGACTCCCTGTGACTTTTAACTGTAGAAAAATAAAAATGACATAGAAAAAAAATTGCCATCAGAAAGAAAACACAAATATATTCAAGTTTATAAAACAATTTCATGTGATCAGAAAGCAGGTGGAAAAGTTCCCTCAATAAATTATTTGGTTCTGTCACCTCATGCAATAGAAGACTTCTTTCATTTTTACAGTGAGTGTCTTAAGGTCCTGTGCAAAGATTTAGTTAGAACACTTGAATCGGGTCATGTCCTGTGTTTTGTGGAAGACAAATCTCACAGTTCTAGGTGAATGTGTTTTCCATCTGCAAAATGGAAATAATATGCTTCAGAGTATTGAAAGATACAGTCCTTCCTCATTAGGTGACATTATCAGTGTTACACCTCTGTAAGTATTTCTTCACTGTGTAAACCACAGGAGACCAAGATCCCAGTGAGGCCAAGTGTTAAGATTCCTCATTCTATATTGCTTTAGAAATGCTAAATAACATTATTTGGTAGTCTCAATTATACATGCAAAAATCCCAGTTACCAGGAGCTCCATTCAGTGACCCTGCAGTAGAGTGACAGAGCCACTGGTCCCACTCAATGTTTTCCAGTGGCAGCCACAGCTGGAGTCCACTCCTGTTTCCAGTGATGTAGTTTTGCCACATTAGTGTGAAAAGGACCCATAGATCCTGCTTCCCAGCAGCCCCATCCTGCTGAGCAAAAACCAGTGCCATGGCTGCAGACATATCTCCTGTTACGTGCTTACACAACAGAAAAGTTAAATTGGGTAATTTAAAAGCTGGTTTCACCTGCACTTTATATCTGCGTCTGTAAAATGGAACCATTCCTTCTGTTTGTACTTTCTTCCCATAAAATGGTCCTTGTATTGTTTCATGTGTGGAAACCTTTCTTAACCACAAAACACATATATACATGTTTTTGCTGAGATCACATTCTTTAAAAATCTAGGCAGTCACACATTTCACCAAAAGCATGATTAGCTCACTGCAGTTTGTTATGAAAGATCCACCATGAGAAGAGAAGAACCCACTCCAGAAGTCTTGGTGGCTTACCAAAGCAATAAATGAGAAAAGCCTTATTTAAGAATAAAATTGGCAAATGAGTTGGGAAATTATTGAAACAAAGGAAAAAAGGCTTTTCATTTCAGTTTTGGAGAGTATAACCTTGCAGAGTATAACACTAGTCCTTACAAAAGAAGATGTTTACATGCACGAAAATATTTCTGTAATGAATGAGGGAGGAGTTTAAATTTTTATTACTGATTGACTAGAATTGAAAGCAGGGTGCATTTTTTTCAGGATTAAAGCTAATGAACTCTAAAACCCCCCTGAAATATGAAAATCAAACTTATAGAAAACCTTGGTATACAAATCCATACTGATTGCAAAACACAGTCACCTACAGCTTCAACATAAAGCAGATTTTGAGTATGACTTCTTAGTAGCAAGCAGTTGCCTGAGAAATCGGGATGTTATAGTAAGTGAGAAAAAGTGCAGGGGGAAGGTTGCTTAGTTTAATTAAAGATCCTGGGGTTTTTTTCTAGACAGTGAGTATGATTCATGGCACTAACTCCCTCCTTAAAGAAGCTGTGGTAATGTAACAGAAGGTGATAATATACAGAAGACATTTTTTGTTGTTCCATTTACAAGGGACTTGAACTGTTTAATTATTAATAAAATGAGAATTAGCACCGTGCTAATAGTTCAGTGTGCTGATATTCTAAAAATCCTTGGTTCCTGATGGATTTATGTTGATACTTATGTTTGCCTGTAGATTCTATTCAGATGTTTTTTCTGCATGGCTATTCTAATCTCAGTTGTTTCTAATGTAATAAATAAATAAATATATAAAGAACTCTCTTTTTTTACCACAGGTGCATCTCTGTCTTCTGTGACCTCAGAAAGTGACTATGCTATTCCTCCAGATGCATATTCAGTAGATACAGACTATTCAGAGCCAGAGCAGAAACTTCCTAAGACCTCATCCTCATCTAGTGATAATGGAAAAAATGTGAGTACTGAAGTTCTGTGAAGAAGTGCAACTGAGGTACTGTGTGTATATTTATATTCAAAGACTGCTACCAAACCTTTTCATTCAGTCTTGCTGACTCACAGACTGCCTTATGAGTACAAACAGCAAAATAGACCAACAATGTTAGCCAAGAAAGACTGTAATTAGTGAAGGAAAGTGGAAGATAATTCTAAGCTTTCCTATATAATGAAGGAAAAATAAGTTGACAACTCCAGAATACAATTCAAATTACTTGAGATTTCCTTTCTGGGAACCAAGTGTGGTATCAGACAGCATATGAAATACTCAAAACAATTTAAAATTATTATTTGAATAGTTAGGTAAATAGAAGGGCATTCCAAGGAGGCGCTGAAGTCATCACTGGAAATTGATGTGCAGTAATAAGTTTCTATCCTCATACAGGGAAAACATCAGAGAGATCCTAGGTAGAGTAACATGTGAAGACAAGCCAAAGAAACCAAACCATTGGTCAGCCTCCAGGAGCTTTTTAATGGCTTGTGTTTGTAGTTAGTGTCTTAACATACAAGTGGATTGACTACCTGCTGATGAAGATTATTTTAGGCTTTCTTCACAGAGCAAAAGTGTGAACTCTATTCTGCAGATGTACACACTAGAGGTTTGTCTGTGAGGAGCTCAGAACTACAGTGCTTTATATCTGGTTTTCAGGTTAGGACCTGGAGCTGGGAAAAAAGAATACATTTATCCTTAATTTATCATGCTCCTTGTTTTATATAAACAACTAGAAAGTAAAATCAGAAATCATCATCTTCTTCATTCTTTTCTATAGTTTGGGGCACTTACTCTCCTTCATGTACTATAACAGTAAGTAGGGATATTCAGTAGTTATCCCATGTGCATGACATTTGTCTTAATCAATGCCTGTAAAAACATTGTCCTTGGATTAAGAGTTTCATCAAATACTATAATTATTATTTAGCATGCTTTTAAGTCATTAATATATCTCTGTGTGTGTATTTCTACCTGTTTCTGAGGAGCAGAGGTATATATGTGTATCTAACCACTTTTTATCTAACTTCTAAACAACCAGGAACCTTTGGAAAAATCTGGATATCTGTTAAAAATGGGTGGTAAAGTAAAGACCTGGAAACGACGGTGGTTTGTGCTTAAAGGAGGTGAATTGCTATATTACAAATCTCCAGTAAGTACATGTAACTTACCTGTTGTTTTGTATTAGATTGTTTACTGATAATCTAAGGCTGCTTGAAGGAAAAAAAATGCACTTCTGGTTTCTGAGCTGTTAGAGAGTGATTCAGTACTCACTTCCTCAAGAGGTGTACAAGGTACACAATGTCTAACTAGAAAGTATTTATCAAGATTAATGTTTAAATTAATCCTATATTAATTTATTGCTGTTTGTTGGTAGATTTAAAATACTCTTTTTTCATTCTTTCCATACCAGAGTGATGTTATTCGAAAGCCTCAAGGTCAAATTGAGCTAAATGCATCCAGCCACATTGAAAGGGGTGATGGAAAACAAACAGTTCAGGTGCCTGCTATTCTCCTGTGTTGGTGTTTCAGCATTCCCTCCATCCCCAATGCCAAGCCCTTGTTCCAGTCCCTGTTGCACTAGAAGTCCAAGTGTGGACTTGGAATTACATAATCAGTGCCTTTCATTTGAAACCAAAGAATTGTTTCAGAGACAGAAAATATAAAAAGGCCTACCTGGAGTCTTGTTTGTATTGCCACAAAGGTTAGATCATCACATATGGGATAGAATTAAAGAGAGCAGTCGTGGGGTCAGCCATTGGGGTAGAGAGAATTTATTTGACTGAAAGGAGAATTGAGTTTTCTCAACTTGCCGTCCTGGAATGTCCAAGATAAAGATTTAGAAAAAGTCTCTCTGTTCTGTCTGGTCATGGAATGTTTCATTACTAAAAAGTATTTCAAGGAAGATAAACTCTCTGAAGTTGTCAAGCTACATTGGGTGGTGTATGTTACAAATCCCACACTGTGGGGTCAAATATGTAAATTCTTGAAGCTCAAGTCACTTTGTTACTACACAGCTGACCACAGAGAAACGAACATACTACCTGACTGCAGATTCCCCCAACATCTTGGAGGAATGGATCAAAGTACTGCAGAATGTTCTTAAAATACAGGCTGCCAGCCCACTCTTTGTACAGTCTGAAGTCAAGCCAATCATGAAAGGATTACTTACAAAGGTAGGAAAACACTTCTTCTCCCAGTCTGCCTTATTCCAACACTGTTTTCTGGTATAGATGAGCATCTCATCTAATGCTCTGGTTCTTATGCCCTTATTAGAGTTTCACAGTTTAAATTTTATGTCCAGTAATGTGGATAGGAATTTGAACCAAAACATGCATTCCCAATATCACCAAAGTTCAGAGATGGTGAAAATAGTCGGTATTTCTCTGTGATTATTACTGATGTTCTGTAATTACAGGTGAAACATGGATATTCCAAAAGGGTTTGGTGTACCCTAGTTGGAAAAATTCTGTATTATTTCCGTAATCAAGAAGACAAGGTAGGTCCCTTTCTTTTTTCTTCAGAGAATGTAGACTTTAAACAGAAACCTACAGCTTTATTAAGGTACAGTTGGCCTTTGTATTATACACAGATTGTCAACTTGGAAGATTCTGTCTAATAGCCAGAAATCCAGACCACACCCCTTGGTCTCTTTCTACAGGATGTGATACATATTATGCATGTTATCCCTAGCTGAAGGGGAGCACTGGTTTGCCTGGAGTTCAGGTGTCCCTTTCTGACAGGCATCAGAAAAGACCCAGCTGTCATGTAGTTCTGGAAGCAGACCCTTTCTTATGTCTCTTGCAGTGGGCAGTGACTGCAAGTTTCAAGAATTTAAATATTCTTTCTATCCCTCAGTCGACTTCCAAATCCTGTTCTTTGGTATGTCACTGTATGTCCACTTGCTCCCAAGGCATTGTATTTTGTCACCAAGAAACTTCTTTTTAATGGAGGCAGGTCGGAAACAGGATTTTCAACAGTCCACTGAGCCATTATAAAAAAAATCAGTAGAAATTATCATATTTGTACTTCTGTTTTAAGAAGATAATCACACTGGAGTCAGTAATTCATAGCTTTTGTGTAGAGCCAGTTATTCCCTTTGTTATCCTTTCCTTTTACAGCCATTTTAAACCTCAAGGAAACCCCATTTCTAGAACTGTATGAATAAGATAGCAGTAACCATCCATCAAAACATTTTATTTTAATTGCTCTTTAAAACAATGTAAAACAGGGTTTGGAAATCAATTGGTTAGAGTATAATCTCAAGCTCATCCTACAGAGACATTAAAATTAACTTAAAATTTCTCCTAGGGAAAAATCTCTATGTTTAACATATCTGAATTTATACATTTTTACCACTGAATATTTGGCATTTTAGCATGCTCTTTAGTCAAGAATTTTGCTGGATTCTTGTGAATATTTCCCTCACATCTGGAAGAAGTTTAGCTGCCCTTTTAAAGTAAAATTGAAACGAGTTTGCTAACTTGGAACAGAATGAGAATTCAGCTTTTGTAAGCAGAATATGTATGAAAAGTTTTCCAAAACTACTTTATTTCTAATGTTCAACAATTTGCTAATTAAAATCATGTTTTCTGTAGCTGACTGTGTCTGTGCAGAAATAAATTACACAATCTGCAGTGGTTAATACAATAATGGAGTCCATTTAATTGACCTCCTTTCAAAATGGAATTCAAACTAAAAAGCCAGCCAATTGTGTTTTAGTTAAACTTGGTGAATAAATCAATCTTGACTACTTACATGTGAAACAACATTTTTTGATTCTCAGAATCTTATCTTACTCAAAAAGTTGAATGCTTCAGAAACACTACAGAAAATACAAATCAACACGTCATTTTTTAATCCTTACCAGTGGCACTGTGGGAAAGGAGGGAGTTTTGTGTAGAGTAGCCAGTCAGCCTCTCTCAGTCCTGTCACCCAGCTGTGAAGAGATTTCATGCTGTATTTATGTTTGTTGAGGCTTCCTGTTGATAAGGGCTATGAAATAATTACTTCTGTGAAAATTTCATCTTGAATGGCTTTTTTAGATAAAATATTTCCTGCTAAATGATGCTAACTACTATCTCAACACTGAAGCTCTGTGATCTCTCAGACTGGAGAAAGAAACCAACTAGAAGGTCTATCACACAAAACATTTACCTTTTGAATTTAGAGTATGAACAAACCAGATACATCAACAATACATTCCTGTCCTCTAAAATAACGAGATCATAATTAAAGTTCTAGGCCTGACACAGGAAATTTTTGCTTGGAACCAGGTTTGGGAACTCTGAAGAATGACTTCTCTCACCCTAACATACATTTATTGCATTAGCTATATATAGAGGCAGATCTGGAAAAGAATTTTTGAAAACCTCATTTTCAGACTTTGGCACATATCAGTCTCATTTTGCTCTCTGCAACATCTGGCTTATCTGACATTCCTTGGCAGGACTGAAAATGAGTAAATACAAATGGGTACGGATGGTAGTTCACGTTTTAATTTCTATCTGCAGAATAAGAAAAAATTGTGTATAATAATAAATATAATAATATATAATACAAAATCAGTGTGCACTGAAACAAACATTACCCCTCTCACCAATTTTGATATTTACTTGCAGTTTCCTCTTGGTCAAATCAAGCTTTTTGAGGCAAAGGTTGAAGAAGTTGATAGATCCTGTGATTCTGATGAAGATTATGAAGCCAGTGGTCGCAGTTTATTATCAACCCATTACACTGTTGTTATCCACCCCAAAGACCAAGGACCCACTTATCTTCTTATAGGATCCAAACACGAGAAGGTAATAAATGGATAGTTTTATTGAGTTTCAGTAGTACATCTATGAGTATGATGCTGGGATATGAATATTTCTTGAGAAGGAGAAGGACTACAAGTCACCTGGCTTGTATTTTGATATAATAAGGAGAAGGTTTTGCTTTATTAACATCAATCAGAGTTTGTCTGCAAATCGATGCTAGTGTAGGTAATCCTTGTTAAAACATACAAAAATATGCAGGCTTGCCTACATAAGTAGATGGTGCAGAATATCTTATATGTAATGAGAATTTTGCTTACATGCAGTTAACTTGTAGATAGAGCTGTAGCTGAGAGGTTACAGGGTACTGGTATCCATTTTCACAGACTTGCCCTACTGTAGTAAAGGAGCAATGAGAGGTGGGGTTAAAACCATTTTTATTATTGTTGCTTCATTCCCAAGTAATCTTGTAGACCTCGTTTTGCTTTCTGGACTTACCCCAGGTTAGTAGGATCTGGCAGTGATAAAAAATGATTTATGTAAGCTTTTGGAAGAGGAAAGGAAGAATGCCGTGATAATTAGACATGATTTCTGAGGGTAAAAACTTTCGGAGAGCCTTGTCCAGTCTTTCTTGCTTACTATTTGTAACATAGAGACCATGAATGTGTGTTTATTCAACGAAAGGCAAACTTCTCTGGGCTTCAAAAGGAGTACATGGTAGGGTTTCAAGTTGAGAGCAGAATCCTGATGACACAGCTCCTTCCAGCACAGAACGAGTGAGCTGCTATGTTTTTCTGCTTTAGGACACGTGGCTTTATCATCTGACAGTTGCAGCTGGAAGTACCAGTGTAAATGTTGGATCTGAGTTTGAACAACTTCTTTGCAAATTATTAAATGTGGAAGGTGATGCCAGTAAGTTTATTTTCATTTCAACATAGTGATCTTCCAATGCTTATTTAGTAAATGTACTTATGAACTGAATTAATTGCAAAATGTATATATTTTATCCATTTAGCTTCTCAAATTTGGAGACATCCTACCCTTTGCCATAGCAAAGAAGGAATTACTTCCCCTCTTACAACACTACCATCAGAAGCCTTGCAAACTGAAGCAATTAAATTATTTAAGGTAAAACCATAGCAGATGCCTTTTTTATTAACTGACTATTTTAACTCTTTGCTAAAGAATGGCTGTTAGTTGGCTTACTAGAGAAATTCAACAGATAAGAAGAGATGTTTATCTTCAGTGGAGGTAACTAATGGAGAGCAGCAAAACGTGCCCATATTACCTCACCAAAGACTATCACTTCCAATGTAAAGATGACCTTTAGTTGTGAGGGAGCAATTTAGGCTTCAGCTTTTGGTGTTCCTACTTATTTGATAAGTTACTGATAAAGTGCAAGTTAGAAAAATCCGTAACCATCATGAGTGATAATTATTTTACCTTGAAGTTCATAGCTCCAAAGAATCGAACAGCATGGACAGATCTCTGCATTCAGAAAACTGTATCTGAAATACTATTTTTTCAGTTAGATTCAGAGAAAAAATCATAGGTAGAAGTTTTGTTGTAGATACATTTAAATCATCTGGGAGATATTTTAAAAATCAGAAGAAAAAGAAAGTAAATTTTAAGTTTAGGCAAGTCATGGATTATTTAAAACTGAGATAGAAAGCAGGGATTGTACTGCTCTTTTTAATAAAAGGAAGTATTTTCATATAAAGTAGCTATTCTTAAAAGACCAATTATTCAGTAATATAAATAGAGAAAATATTCCATAGAAAAATTATTAAAAGTATTTCACAAGAGTTGAGTACATTTTTAAAGATTCTCACAGATATTTAAAAATACACATACATATATAGGTCCCAGTGTAGTAAAAACACTTTATGTTAGGACACACATACTGGTTCATAAGTACTGAGCCACAGCTAAGTTCTTGAGAAATTTTGTGTGCCTTACAGCTTTCCCAGTTGAAGGCCAGGTAGGTAGATGATGCCTATGAGAGGGAGTATGCTGCAATGCCATTAACCTGCTTCCAGGATATAAAGGCTAATTCATAGACAAAATAAAATTTGCTGTTCTTTTGTCTGTACGTTGTGAAATAAATTACAAGTTGGAAGGCACAGAGGTTGGATAAATGAACTTTCTCCACAAAACTTACACGAGTCTAAAGAACAAATTTCGTGAAGCATCAACTATCTGGAGAATTTTGATGTTATGTTATGGAATTCAAGACAAGCACTGTATGTTTCATCATGGACTCTTTTAGGCAAACTTTCCAGCTTGTTTCTCTGGGATGTTTGAAGCACTTCAATAAAGTACATCCATCTTATTTTCTGCAATCCTGCAGCATGAAAATTTACAAGGAAATGTACTTCTTTGATAAAAACAAATTTACATCTACTTGGAAGTCCCTTTTCAGACCTAATTCAAATCACAGACACTTGCCTAAAGTAAATAAATTAGAGATTACTTGTATGACCTTTATTGAAACCTTGCATAAATCAGCTGAGAAGCCAGGGAATTTAGAAACAGCTCATGTCATGTTTCACTTATCCCATTCATGATAAAAATAGACTAGAAGTAGATTGGGCTTCCATCCACTTCTTGTATTTTTGCTTATACCCCTTAAAAATTCAACTATCGTATACAGTAAATGCAACAAGTGATATATATGCTTTCTTCTAACACAGCACAACAAATGCTTAATGTCTGGCTTTCCTGAGACAGTACTGGGTATAGGAAAGGGCATACTTAACCTACAGTAAAAATTCCATGGAAAGCCAAGATGTAAATCAATGGCTCTGAGTTATGGATTTTTTATCTGTGTATATGCTGCTGTGTTGTGCTCGCTACTTAAAGAAGCATTTTACATTGTCTGGCACTGAGAGCTGTAGACATTGAATTTCCAAGTCCTGTAGAGGGGTGAGCTGTTTTCGGCATGTCCTTAAACTTGCCTGCCACCACAATTGTTCCAACTCCTGTTACAGTTCACTGTCAGATACAGAGTGAAAAGCATGGGTTGTAGGAGGTCTTTTATCTCAAGTCTCTCTGTATAGATTTTCATTCATTCTGGCCCCTTTTCATCCCATTTTGCAGAACCGGCAGAGTTTTCCAAGTCTATTGGTAAACTTACTAATTGTGATTTCAATTAAAGTACACTTTTGATATACAGAACATATTAAAGATTTGCTGAAGCTCCTTTGTATGTAAACTCACTTGCTTATTATTTTATATCTAGACCTGCCAGTTGTTTATAAATGCTGCAGTTGACTCTCCTGCCATTGATTACCATGTATCTTTGGCCCAAAGTGCTTTGCAGATCTGCCTCACACATCCTGAACTTCAAAATGAGATCTGTTGCCAACTTATTAAACAGACCAGGCGTCGTCATCCACAAAACCAGGCAGGACCAATACAGGTAACCCAGTATTTCTTTTAAAGGTATTGACTTCAGCAGCAATGAAGGAACTACACAGAGTGTTTAGGATGGTAAAGAGGCTCTGCTCTTCTGCAGCATCTGCTGAGTTAAGATCCAATTCACTGCTGCTGTGTTTTCCTGAAACAAAGCTGATGCTATCCTCCAACAAAGTATGTGTACCTGGTGGTAGAATATATCTCTGCCCATGCTGTTTGTAAAGGGTGGACATAAAACGGGCTGTCTTCAAGTCAAATGTCAAGTAAGAATGTAAGAAACCTAATTCTTTTTTACTGCTTCTTTCCTAAGAGAGGTGCTGCCTCAGGAAGCTTGGTGTGTTAAACCACATAGCAAATGACTCAATAGCATGAGTGTGAAGTAAAGCTGTGGTGCCATGTAGTGGAATTTCAGATAAGGCTCAGGGCTTCTGATGTCCCCTGTTGTGTGCCATGCTGTTCTGCATGCTACATTATTAATAAATACTTGAAATTCTTCCCTTTGTCCACTGCCAGCTATTCACTGCTATCCAGATACAAAATGAATTGAAAGGAAAGCCAATATTTGGAGCTTGCATAGAATTAACAGAACTGGAACATTACACTTATGATGGAGCAATGCCTACAGAACTAGGAGATTGATCAGAAAATGAGAAAGGAAGTTACCATATCAAAGCTTCTGTAATAGACATGTTTTTCTCTTACCACAGAAAGTAGCAGCCATACGTATTAGCTAGAAACAGCCTGTACCTGGGAGATGGCTGATGTGTGGAGAGGCACTGGAACAGGTTGCCCAGAGAAGCCCTTGCCCATGGGTGCCCCATCCCTGGAAGTGTTCAAGGCCAGGTTGAATTGAGCTTGGAGCAACCTGCTCTAGCGGAAGGTGTCCTTGCCCAATGCAGGGGGTTGGAACAAGATGATCTTTAAGGTTCCTTCCATTCTATGATTCAATGTGTGCATTGCTAAAACATTCACAAAGCTTTTATAACAGACATGGTACCTTCATGTCAATTAGCACACACTGAAGCTACATATGGCTGATGGAATTTAAACTTACTATAATTCTTCTTTGGTTCTCTTCTTACCATTGGCAAGGCCTTCCCTCTGATGCAGATAAATAAATTTCTGTTATCCTAACCCCCTGGAATGATTTCTAAGAGTTAATACATGCAGTAAAATGTTTTCAGCCTTACACTAAGTTTTTAAGTCATAAATTCCTGCTGTAGTCTCCTACCCTTGCTTCTACTGCAGTGTATACCTTCAACAGAGCCAATGCTATCCTCCATCAAAGTACAGATATTTGATGAAAGGGAGTATCTGTGCCAGTGCTGTCAAATTTCTATTTAATACCAGGCAAGTCAGATAAATCAAGATAGAGAAACACTGTTTTTTAAATCTCAGTGTGGAGCATTGATATACTGATTGTGAGAAAAGTAGTTGCAACATTAGTAAGTGTATATCAGGCTACATGAGAGCACTCTCTCTTACATGAAACCAATGAATACATACTGAGCAACAACAATATACCAAAATATTGAATAATTGTCTTTTTCAATAGTTACTGTAAATTTGGTAGGAGAAAAAATGTCTTATGTGTTGCTCCATAAGATGTGTAACAGGAGAGCTGAATTAAAATTGCACAGGCTTCTCTTCACATCATAATGCTTGGCCTTGCAGCCTTAGTATTTATCTTCCTTTGTATTAACTGCTTTTTATACAAACTCAGCTGCTTTCCCATTTCCAGCCCCAAAAGAAACGTGGTGTACACATGTAAATAGATAGAGAGTATTGGGCCTTTCAATGAGGTGATATGCTTGTTTACTCAGCTTTTTCTCTGGTTTTGTCATTCCTATTTGAGCAGTCTCAACTTGGCACAGTAAGCTGCACTGCTGGCCAGTAGCCACAGCAGGAAGTTTTATGTTGTAGGATGTTTAAAACAGTGAATGTATTCCTTTTGTTCAGGGCTTGCAGCTCTTGGCCCTCTCCGTTGGACTCTTCCTGCCCCAACATCCATTCCTTTGGCTTCTTAAACTTCACTTAAAGAAGAATGCAGATTCCAGGTGTGCCTGAATATTATTACACAGCTAGTTAACTGGTCTTTCTGAAGTACCTTGTTTTTTGTTTTCAGTCTTTCCTGTAATATATCAGATCTTTTGACGTATATTTTAAAATGAATTTGAGTAGAATTGCTACTAAAATATAGTACATGTTACTTCTGTCCATCAGTTGGGAAAGTTATAAGTTTTTAAAAAAATATATTTTGCAGTGCATACTCTGACTGTATGTTGCAAAACTGTGAAAACCAAAATATGGCAGTTACACAACACACCCTGAGCCATGTTCATCTTTGGCACAATTCTGCTGGTCTCAGTAGACTAATTCTCTTTCTAATTCCATGTGCAAAAAAATGTGTTGGAAATCTCAGAGAGTGAAATCTGAGTGCTCCTCCTATCCGGCCTCTCCAGAAATATTCACTCACAGTTTAATATCCTTTCAATAAGTCCCCAGGAATTGCCTTATTTCTCTTTTTGCCACAGGACTGAATTTGGGAAATACGCTATATATTGCCAGCGCTGTGTAGAACGTACCCAGCAGAATGGAGACCGAGAAGCCAGACCTTCCAGAATGGAAATCCTTTCCACTCTCCTCAGAAATCCCTACCACCATTCCCTGCCCTTCAGTATTCCAGTTCATTTCATGAACGGCATATATCAGGTAATGTCAGGCAGGCCATGAAATCTGAGCTCTCCCAACCCCCTGCTGTCAGCATATACATGAAGCAGTACATCAAAAAGAGTAAGGTAAACATGGCTCAAGTTTCATCCTGTGCCAGTGGCAGCAATGGCAGGCACAAAGTACTTGTGATCTGATTTGATCAACTAAGAGTAAAGGTTTGGGGGAAAATCTTGAAGAGAAAGAAAAAAGTAAAACCTTGTAAGAGTGAGAACTGACAAAACTCTGTTTCTTATTTAACCTGACCACCAGATGAATGAATTAGACTGAAGGAAAAGGAAAGGCATTAAATTCCACTTCCTTTCATCAGACATCTTGGAAGTTCAATACCTCAGTGAAGGCCTGGAAGCACAGCTGTAACTCCCATTATCAGTCCTGAAGGATAACCATATTTGTTACAGAACAAACATGGCTCCGTTCTTAACTCTCTGGGGACGTCATTAGTCAAAGCCCCTAGGAAACATTCCATGGGCTTCCAAGCATGCTGCTTCACATCCTGGTTTATGTTTCCAGCTGTGAGAGATGGCTGAGAAGAGTTGTAACAATTCATAGTATTCCTAGATAGAAAGCAACTTTTTATATGAAATCAAAGCTATATCAAATAAAATTTTTATTTCAGATTGTCACACAAGTACTTTGCATTTTTTCATCTCTAAGTTTCTTAATTGCTTACTGCTTGCCCAGTAAAACAGAAAAAAAACCAATATACTTTAAATCATCCTAAAAGGTTTCAAAATTGAAATTTGGAGAAGAAAAGGAGTAACTGCTCATTAGTTATTTACTGCCCAAAACTGTATAGTTACAAAGGCTAAGAAAATTGTAATTAAATACATAAATTACTTCAGTGGGATCAGCAAATAACAATTATAGTGGTATTAAAAACTCTTGTATTAATCTCTGAAGATTCATCAGATTTTTATTTTAATGCCAGCCACTGAGAAGTTCAAACAATAGTTCATGATCCATTTTCAAGATATTTTTTTTACCAAAACATTTTCAACATGTAAAATACAGGAAAACACTCTCAATACAGATTTAAGTGAACATCAGCCACTGCTATCTGTAAAGGAGTTATTTGTCATCTCTTGCTAAAATGCTTCAATACCAGTCACAGCAAACAGAACTTCATATTTGGGGAGGTAAAATTTAGAAGGTTCTGTATATTACTGACCTGTGTAATAGTGACAAAGCAACATTCATACACTATTTTAGATCTGCCAGTGTAGATCTGTCACCTGATATTCCTCTAAAGTTGCACATGATGAAAAATTATTAATTGATCTCCTTTGCTTCTGCACTATATTGAAAGGTACAGGAAATTATAATCTTCATTTTTCCAGTAGTATTTTTCACAAAAAGCTCAGATACTAGACTGCTATCTGTCATATAAATTCTGTAATAGAATTCCAAGTGTAGCAGGTGCAAGGAAAGCAATTCTACTGAACTGACTTCCCATGTGGAAATCTTTTTCAGGGCCTTTATGGTAATTTTTAATTTCCAATTACAGTAATGGATGAAATGGGTCTTATAGTTCCACCGTTATTCTGGAAGTATTATATTTCAAAATCTTAGATTTAAAGGGGGAACAGGTATGAGTTTGATAGCAAAATACATTTTGGCTTCTTTTTTAGGTTGTTGGGTTTGATGCCTCTACCACAGTAGAGGAATTTCTGAACACTCTGAACCAAGATACAGGGATGAGGAAACCAGCTCAGTCAGGATTTGCACTGTTTTCTGATGATCCCTCTGGCAAGGATATAGAGCACTGTCTTCAAGGAAACATCAAGGTAAACAAAAGACTTTAATGCGTTGTGCATATAAAAAAAATAAAGAATCTTCATTTGACAGAGCTCTTTTCAGACAATGTAAAGGAAAACATTTTTCAGGCTGAAAACTGTCTTTTTTTCTTAATGTGAAAGGAAAGATTTTTTTTTTTTTAAAGATCACTTTTTCAGTTGCTGAAGTTCATTCAATGAACTATAGTTAAAAGCTTTCTCCAAGAGATCGGTATTTTTCTGAGAAGTAACAGCTGTGTTAAAAAACAAAAAGTAAGCCATTACAGTTCTTTAAAACTAAGAAGCATTAGAGTCAAACACAGATTTAGAGATTTCAGTCAACATTTCTGATATAGCTCCAAAAGATGACCATGTGAGGTCCAAGAAGTCATTGATACTGGGGTGAAAATCCTGGGAAATGAAAAAAAAAGAAATGGTTCCTTCTCTAATATAGAATAGGCTTAAGGCTCAGTTTAAGAAATTTCCAATTTTTGGCTTGCCATTGTCCTGAATTCTAAATTTTAGCTCCCTCTATTGCTAGAATTAAATTCTTAGCAGTAAAGAATGACAAAACGCAATATAATGTGTGCTTTAGTAAAATATTAGATACTTTCCAAGTCTTTTAGCAACTAATGAATCATTAATTTTTTGTATTTCTACCAAGTAGCTTTTTGCACCCTTTGGCCAATGTTCACATTTGCACTTTTGAGTTACAAGGTGTGGTACAACCCGGCCTTAGTGATAAACAAGTGGTGGCACCACGATCAGAAAAATTACCATATGGAAAGCAAAATTTATAAAAGATGTACTTATTTTCTAGGTAACTATAACTTTAGAAACTACTCATATTACTGCTTCCAGGAAGTTTCTTTTATGAAGGAATGGTGACATGAAGCCCAGCTGGGCTCCTAGGATCTCTGTTCCACCTCCTCCCCATCTGCCCACCTACCCACCTACACAGCTTGTTGTGAACCACTTTTGGTGCATTTTATAACAAACTTCATGCCAACTTTATAGCAGTTACTAGAAAGGACCTGAAAAACTCTGGCATGCAGCAGAAGGAGAAGGCAGAGATCAAAGGCATTTGATTAATTATATAACAACTCACACTGTGTTATTACACATTCATTGGCAGCTGCTAAATGAAGTACCTGGCCCTTCCATGTTATGGCTTGTTTCCAAAGGTAGTGCATGTGTTGCAGGATAAACAAAACCCAAAAATGTTAATTATTAAACACTTTGACTAAGAAATACAAGTAAATTTATACTTCAGTGAGTTTAAAAATTCAAGCTGTGTAGGTATCTAATAGGTGATAGGTAGAGGACATTAAAATAAGTTGACAGTTTCTTTTCAAGGTGTTTTCAAATAGGAAGACATGCCAAATCAGTTTTGTATTGCTTTCCTTCTAGATCTGTGACATTATTTCAAAATGGGAGCAAGCTTCCAAAGAACAACACCCCGGGAAATGTGAAGGCACAAGGACTGTCCGCCTTACTTACAAAAACAGGTTTGTTTAGCAAGTATAATATCTCTGCCTTGTCCTGAGATTTGTTTTTCAGTTCCTGCAGTTTCTTCATCTGAGAAACACTGGCTGACTTGAAGCATGCAACAAAAATAGTAAATGGGTGTAACTGGATAATTTTTTTTAAATAACCTTTTTTTAGTTCTTAAGAGGTGAGCAGGGCTGCAAAAAATCCCCACTAAGTCAGAAGACTGACATTAAATATTTACCTACTGGTTCAAGTACAAGTGTTGCTCTGCTAATGTGTATAAACATGTCACATTCAGAGCACATACTGCTAATCCTCAGGGCTAATGCATTTCCGTATCTTCTTTATTTAATAACTTTCTGTCTTTTCTGTAGGCTTTATTTTTCTGTTCAAGTTCATGGGGAGACAGACAGAGAGAAGCTGCTGCTAGTGTATCAGACAAATGATCAAATAGTCAATGGACTTTTCCCTGTAAACAAAGAATTAGCGATGGAATTGACAGCCCTTTTAGCTCAGGTAATCTTTATGCATGGATAACTCACACAGCAGTTTTTCAGGAGAAAATCTTAAACAAACTGATCCAGGATTGCTTGACACTTAATTGACCTCCACCTTTTACATATGAGTGTGCAGGAAACAGACTGGGCTGGAATCTTTGTGTAAGGCAATTCTTAACTGGAGTGGAAATGCTTTACAGCATTCGCTGCTGCTGGCACCACTATGGCTAAAATGTGTTTTCCCTCTTACACAGCAAGGCCCTCTGGCATTTATTATCATGTAATCATGTACCATTTCTTCATTCACTATTCCTTCCATGATTTCTGCAAATTAATTCTCCAAAGTAACAGCTCTTCAATGAAAGTCTAAGAGTCCTTTACTAGACATGGTCTTGATAAGATGTTTGATTTTTAAAAAATTAAAAGCTCAAATGAAGAGTTTTGGGAAAGTAATTTGATATTGTTATTCAATAAATGTAAACTGATTTGTGTCAGCTGGAGATACAGAAATCTAAGAGCAGAAGTAATATTATGTCTATACAATTTGTGTTTGATATTTAACTTTTTCCATGGTAGATAGGAAATAAGAAAGAGAAAATCACTAGTGTGATGTTTTTATCAATGAAAAGTATACACTATTTGACAAATTTGTTTTCTTTTATACTTGGTCAAACAGATCAAAAGATAGTTCATGATATCCAGCTAGAAAATTAATCTAGAGTAACAAAAAACTTTTTTCATGGACTTCCCCTTAGGTAGAGATTGGAGATTTTGAACGGCCTTTCTCAACTCCAGCAGGGCAAGTCACTTCCCAGTCCAAGTCCAACCAAACACTAAAGCAAGTTTTGGAGAGATTCTACCCTAAGAGATACAAGCAAGGTTGTTCAGATGAACAGTTAAGGTGAGATGGGTTTTTTCATTCATATTGTCTAAAGATCTAGGAGTGAAACAAGGAAGTTTTAAATTGTCATTGGGAATAGTGTATTGTTGAGCTATATTTGTCTAAACCTGTGTTTGAAACTCATTTTCTTGCTAATCTAAACAAACCATTTCCTCTGCACATCTCTAATCTAAACAAAGGACCATTATTAATAACACATCCCAGCAAAAGATGTAGCAGTTACTACACAGTGTTACAAAACCCAGTGATCTTGAAATTTGTATTTTTCTTATACAGCAAATCTAAACGAGGTCTGACTGTGCACAGACTGAAGAGTTATTGAAGTAAAGGTCATGAGGACGTGATCTGTTTGTTATTCTAGTGTGCAATCTCTGGCAGCCAGTCAAATTGGCAATGTGTAACTTAATGGACTTACTAGTAAGGTATCACTTTATTTAAAATTAATAACCTGCAAGGCATTTAAATCAACACCTACTGACATGAAAATGATCAGAACGGTGTAATAAATTATCCAAAGTCAGTGATACAGCAGTTTTGAAGTCCAGTAAATATCATAGAAATGTTCTTCAGTACAGAAAATTTTCAGGTTGAGAAAATTTAAAGCTATTATTATATGCACATAGTAACATTATTACATACTCAGAAGACAATGGGGCATTCAGACTTACGCAATTAACTTCAAAGAACAAATTATAAAAGGTCTCAGATTAGATTTAATTCAGGGAAGAAAAGTGAAACATCTGTTGAACTGTTTAAGTAGTCCTACACTACCAGCTGGCAGAGCTGGAGATCTGTGGCATGGGAAGAATCACTCTGCGCCTGCCCTACTGCCTATATTGTTTCTGCTAAGGGTGCAGTTTGACTTCATAAACAGTAAGACTAAAGCTGCAAGTGATGGATCTCCCTACACATTAGCCCTCTCTTTTCTTGGGCTACATCTAATAACCTTATGGCTGCTGGGTAAGTCAAGCCTGCAGGTCAGTGTCCTAGAAAGGTATTCTGGGCTGGGGTTTTTTTTGAGAATTAGTTTTTCCATAGCATTGAACCAACTTGCAAAGGAGCCACAAATTCACAAAAGGAGCCAGAAAAAAAGCCCCAGTGTGAACACACTGTGCATCAGAAGTAGCATTCTGGGTAGCAGTGCCCAGACACACTAAAAGGGAGTAGTGCTAAGCCACGTCTTTCACGCCTCCTACCAGCCACAGGTAAAGATATGTGCTAAGCTGGATGGATTTTTGGAATGACAGCTGACATAGCTGTTGAGTACTGATAAAGGTACATTGATTCTCTGTAGAGACATGCTAAGAGCTGTCCCAGACTTTCTGCCTTTATGCTGCAACTGCTACATCAATATTTAATCATAATGTTTCAGAAATTAGAAGATACTTCATAATTTTCATGTGCATTAAAATACTAAATGACACTTTGGATTTATTTAATATTGTATCAGTGATAGTCCTTGTATTAACTGAAATTATCATTTTAAGAAATGGATCCTTTTGTTGTTTATTAAACTTGCTGTGGGTAAGCATTGGAATTCCCTTCAGTAAGTAAATTCCATCCTTCATTTCAACAGACAGCTTTGCCAGCGACTGTCGACAAGATGGATGGCTCTCCGTGGGCACAGTGCCGCAGACTGTGTGCGCATTTACCTCACCGTGGCCAGGAAATGGCCTTTCTTTGGGGCTAAATTGTTTGCAGCAAAAGTGAGACATTTTAATGAGTTTGATGGGGGGGGAGGAGGGGCTTAAATATAAATATAATTTGCAAATAATAGTACATTTTTGTTGAAAATAACTGTGTATACATGAGCTGATTGAATCTCCTGTCAAATTACTTTTTAAGTCATATACTGGTGAAATATAATCGCCATAGTACTAAGTGTATCATAATAGTAACTTTACAATACACTTACTGCTTGTTTTACACTGTTAATCTGTGTTTTCATTTCCTTCTATTTTAGTTTGAGATAGCCTTTTAGGTTTAGACTCTTTTTATCTGATAACTAATAGAACATTGAAAAGGTATCATTAGCTGGCTGTGGAAGCTCAACCTTGCAGAAGGACTAAATGTGGTTAAGGGTATTTAGAGCACTCCCTTCTACGCTGGCCTCTTCTCAATTTCTCTTTACTACTGGTATCTTAACTCTCTTGATTCAAATAACAGCTCTGTTAAACAGAACTGTCACCTCATGCCTTCAGNAGATATAAATATGTATGAGCTAGTGGACAAACTGTAAGACACCTATTTTATTAATGAGAGTGTATATTTTATTGGACTAAGCACCAGGGTAGGTTTCGGGTGTATTAGTTTGAGTTCATCGTTCTGCCACTGGCCACCTACATGGCTTTGGGCAGGTGTTTCAATTCCTTTACTGAAATTTACACTGAGAGGGAACTGAAGTGAGAACTGTGGATGGAGAGAGGTCTGTAACAGCTGAGAATTAATAATTATTCACATATTGCCTCATTTTGAAGTAGTAACTAAAGAACATTTCTTTTAGCCTCTAGCAACAGCCTCAGTTGAGAAGCCCTTCATATGGTTTGCTGTCCATGAAGACGGCATAAGCATCCTGGATTACAGCTCCATGGTAAGTGAAATTGCTATTTTAAATTTGGTCAAGATAGATTTTAGTACTAATTATATGGAGAGATTCACCACCATACTATCTAAAAGATGGCATTAGCTTTCCATGCTAAGTTATCTAGTCCTTCTCTTAAAGCAAAAATTCACTCCTTTTAAAATGCTTTAATGTTATCATCATTACAGTAGCACTAATAATAGAAGTAATGAATTCTTTGCACAGAATTTATTTTTGTTTATCAGATACCGTTTTTATATCATTTAATGAAATGTTAATGTTTTAATCATTCAGATGTCAGGAAATCCACAGTTATTGT
The DNA here is from genome assembly GCA_013399945.1 of Ploceus nigricollis. Taxonomy (NCBI): domain Eukaryota; kingdom Metazoa; phylum Chordata; class Aves; order Passeriformes; family Ploceidae; genus Ploceus; species Ploceus nigricollis. Next base: position 275,398 of record VXBC01004244.1, read on the forward strand.
AATGTTATTACAATAACATTAATTTTCTTTTCCTGGAGACTTAATTTTCCAGTATTATTCATAATACATACACTCTGCAAAGAGCAGTTACTTTAATAGATTGTTATTTTCATTGTATTATTTTTGTTTAATAGTAGGTAATATAACCCAGTGTTATTTAATTATGTCATTTTAGGCTCAGATTTTTCTTTGATTTGCAATACAAGTTTTCATAGAAAACTACTCATAATCAGTGTAAAAAGCAATGCCTGAGAAGATCCCTGCTTTCATTTATATCCTGCAAAGAAAAAGAATGGCATGCTGCTATTAGCAAGTGCTAATATTGAATATCAGAAAATTAAAATCTCAGCTTTATAATTGTGCTGATATGGGCCTTTTCATTACACTTCTTTGCAGTTAAAGAAATAATAAAACAAAGAGCATGAGGAGAGCAAACAGCAGCTCTCAGGGAACAAGCAAAATGTGCTTGCACCAGACTGCAGAGAGCTCTACAAACACTGCTCCTGGAGCTATGGCATTTCTGTAGGGCATTGACAGGTTAAGTACTGGCAGGCCTTACTTGATATTCAAGGAATGCTCAGCTTCCATGGAACATTGGGATTTTCTGCGGGAAGGATCAGGGATATCAGAAATTATGTTGGAAGGGGTAGAGATAATAGTATTTCAAAACTGGGGCAAAACGAGGTTTACGAAGGAAGGACACTAAGTCAGCTATTGTACAAATGTTGTCTGACAATGAATTTTAAATGCAAACATCTGCAGCAAATTAATGTCAGGTGTAACAATAAATTAGATGCTGATCTTAACTCAAAGGCCATTATTGTGGTGTTAAACCCTGAACAGTAAGAATCAAGGGATGTAAAGTTGAGGAGCCTTGAAGAGCATTTGTGTTTCATCAGAAATGTGAAAAAAAGAGAACAGAATTTCATTTGTGTGTTTGCAAAACATATCACTGCACAAAAAGAATACCTGGAGTTAAATTCCTTCAGATGTCTCATACTCTGCCATTTAATTTATTTAGATACTGCTTCAATTTCAAGTGGAATTTGTAAGATTAACTTCTTTCAAAGTCAATCAAGATTTGGGTAAATGGAATTACACACTTGAGTTGAAATCTTCTTATATCTTTTATCTAATTAATTTGGAACAGAGGTCAAACTTAGAAGAGTTATCTACAGTGAAAATTCCTCATCATGAAGGTCTAAATGAAGCTATCCCAAAATTCATAGTTAATTTCAAGATTCATAAGAGGCTACCTCCAGTGAAAAATATACGTGGAATTATATTTTTAAAAGAAGAATTTGTCATAATCTGTTTTTCCTGCATTGTCCTGCTTAACAGCTTTGTGTTTTGTTCTGGGGGTTTCTTTTTTTCAGCGACTGACAGTTACATACACATATAAGAGCCTGATGACTTTCGGAGGCTATCAAGATGATTTTATGCTGGTTGTTAACAATGCTCAGACAAAGGACAAATCAACTGAAAAACACCTTTTTGCCATGACAAAGCCAAAGGTTGGTCTATTACCTGAAACAGTTTCCATCTGCTTTTGTGCTCTCTCTAGTGGGTAATCCCTAACAGATGTGAAAGATGAAACACCTTTTTTAATTCCAGCCTGCTCAGATTACTGGCTTTTGCCAGATGATTTTAGATAGCAAATAATTAGTAATGTCAGGGCTAACTGTGACAGTAGTGGTGTGTTCCTATTCTTTTCATGTCGCTGTCTGTAACATTCCAAATTTTTCATAGAAGGACAAAGAAGGCTGATGAAGACAGAAATTACATGCAGTACCTAAAACCTAGTCTGTTTGCCTAACCAGCACCAGAGGTGATTTTTCAAAAAGTACATTTGGGATCTACAGTGAAATTGTAAAACAAAACATCTGAAAGATCATTCACTTCTTAAAAATCCTAGGATATTTTTACTTTTGGTAAAAGAAAAAAGGAAAAAGCCCTGCTTTTTAAATCTAGAGTCTCTCCTTTACTGGTAAGACTGACTATATTAAAAGAAAAAAAAATGAAAAAAAACAAATAAAACCCCCAAAAAACCAAAGGTTTTGCTGTTAGTTTGAACAAATTTATGAAATAATACAAAATTCCACATAGAAATTTGTTTCAAAACATGATTCTTCATACAAATAAGCATAGTAAAATACACATGTTGAAGTTTCCCTCAGATTCTCAGACTGTGCCCTTCTAGAATCACAGAATGGTTTGGGTTGGAAAGGACCTTACAATCACCTAGCTCTGACCCCCCTGCCCTGGGCAGGGACACCTTCCACTAGATCAGGTTCCTCAGAGCCCCATCCAAACTGGCCTTGAACACTTCCATGGATAGGGGGCATCCACAGCTTCTCTGGGCAACTGTTCAGTATCTCAGCAAGGCTCATTTGGGTCACAAAGCGAAAATATAATAAAAACCTCCCCAAAGTCTTTATTCCCTTCATCTACCCTGTATCTTGAGTTCTCTGAGCTCTCTGGCAAAACTTCTCAGGGTGTCATCTTTTGGACTTCAACATCTCTCTCAAAATTAAAGAAGTCATCTCTGAATCATTTAAGACTGTGGAAGACAAAGTATCTTTGATATGTCCTGATGGGAATAACATTACATTATTTGAAGGAGCAATAAAAAAAGCTTTATTAGTTATCTCCTCTCCCCCCATCATTAATTTGTTAAAGTACAAGTACTTATCCAGTTGATGGTGATTGTCACTTGCTAAAAAGTTAGCTATTTTTTCAGCAGTCAAAACACATCACTGTATTTTTCAAAGAGTTTTGTATGTTCCTGTTATAGATTCTTGAGATCACTCTACTGATTGCCAGCTACATTAACAACTTTCATCAGCTGAAAGGAGTTGCTCATCACCTCTCTGCTCCAGCATTACTGGCACCTCAAAGTGGACAGAAACTCAAGGAGATGGGGAGCCAGCCACTTCTCGCAATCAACAGACCAACTAAATGTCCCACTTTGTTATGAAAGGATTATATATCATAATAATGCATCCTTGTTACAGGGTTTCTACATGGACTGAAAACCTTCTCATGTACAAGATGTAGAGCATAAGCAGTTCCATAAACAAAAGGAAGGTAGACAGGTTTACATTCATTCAGTTGCATATAACAGGAATAGCCCTTAAATTAAAGCTTTGGCCTGAATTGGAAAGATGATGAGTCAGTTTAAGGGTTATGATTTACTGGGGGTGGCTTGTGCCTACAGCTCAGAAAAAAATACATCTGTTTATAATGATGGAGAAAGGTGTCATTGGAAAAAACTGTATAGATTTTACAGTTTTACAGATATCTACTCAGGGACCAAACTGTCTTCAATTCTTCATCTCTATTTTTCAAAATTAGACCAGTTTTATAACTTTAATTTTGAAAAGGAATTTTTGTTTAGAAAAGCAGTCAAATACAAAATACTCTGCACTTCCAGCACCATCCTTATTTGCAATACAAGTATCATGGGACTAAAAGGAACAAATTGTGTATAATTGTTTCTTCTTTGAAAAAAACCAAACACATAAGCACATCATGTAACTATTACAAATTTAAAGAGTATTCTCATGATACACTCTAGCTGTTTTACTTGGCAAATCTTCAGCTTTGGTCTGGTAAATTTCTAAATAAACCTTCTCTGCTCCAGCCTTTTGAAAAAATTCTAAATTGGATAGGCACTGTATTTAGTACAGTATTGTTAATTGTACCTAATTTCTCCTTTAATCCAGAATAATAATAAAATAAAATGGCAAGAATGACTCACAATTCAAAACACAAGAACAACAGAGAAAACCATTGACTGAAATGTTGTGAGTAAACTTGGAGACCTAAAATCCATGTACAATATGTATTATGTATATACATTGAGTCAGAATAATATTTACTTCTTGTTTTTAATTTGTATCTATACATTTCCTATTATAATACTAATATAATGTTTTTGCACACTGAAGACATGATGCTGCATCTGCACTATTGGACCTAGGAGCACTTTCCAGTTGCCTTTTTCAGGTGCAAGCCTCAGTGCTACATAGGTCAAATGTATAGAAATTACATCCATTGCTTTTCTTCCAGTCCTCTCTTTTTTGTTCCAATGCTAATAAACCACTTCTGCAGGCTCCGAAATGGATCAGCACCATACTCATAGATAATTTAGGTACAACCATGAAGAAGGTACTCAAACATAAATCACTGATTCATGGACATTTTACAGTTTCCACTTCGGCTCATGTTAATGATCACGGATCATTAATCCTTTACAGCCAGTCCTCATTGGTTTTCGTTTGATTATTACTTAAACTGAAGTAATTTCACAATGAAAAATCTCTAGTTTATGTTCTTTAAACATTTCAAATGCTTATACTGAGAGAAAAGGAATTTTCAGCTTTTTGCCCTCTATTAAAAGCAGGGAGTATCCTCCTAAAGAATTAAAATAGATTGGAAGGGAGCTACAGGCCATGAAGAGAACATGGTCTTAAAAAGGGGAAAGGCAGACAGGCAAGCTGGCTTTCTTTAAAAAGCTCTCAAAGTCCTGCCACAGCTACTGAAGTCCACAGGACTCAAGCACCACTTGATGAATGCTACCACAGGCCAGTGCCTCCTCTTGAAAATTACAACCAAACAACACACATACTATATCCAGATGCTTTCACTTTTGCAAGGCAGAAAGGGCTTCCTGGTAACTCCCACCCTTTGGTGGTGGTTGGGGCACTAGACCCTTCTCTTTCCATGAGGCAGGGCCACCAGCAGGAGGTTTTACCTCCTCCTAGGCAGCCAGTCCCCTGCCATCATCCAGGGAAGCACCTTAGGAGCTACAAGAGACCAACGGCATTACTTCTCGTGTTGCACCCCATGGGAAGTGATAGAGATCCCATGGTGAAATTAATTTAGGAATTAACACCCCTTTGCAATCAGCAGAATAATTAACTTTCGGATTTGAGGGGATAAGGGTGTTTAAAAATACAAACATGTTACTGCATCAGTTAGGTCACAGTATAAAGCTTCTCAAATATGATTAAAAACTTCAATTTAAAAACACAAAGTCTTCTTGTAATCATGAAATTATGATAACCTGGAATACTCCAACTAGTAGTCTTTCCTAATTGTCCAGTTTCAAATGAATGTGGCAGATCACCTTCTGTTATTAGAAGGGAAAAAAAGTGGAGCATTTTGCTAGTGAGCTTGATAATGTAGTTTTCAAAATCTTTGTTGAATTTTGAGACATCCTGATAAAAATTACAAACAGCTGATGTGCATTTGGAGATTTCATTAACAACATTACAAACAGTTGTTTTATAAAGCCCTGTACAGTCTATGAAGCAGAGTATGACCTTCCTGCCTGCCTTTGGGTAGGAAACTCTAGACACTGCTTTGCTTTTTTTTGTTGAGCTCTTGCTGCTGCAGTATGTCCACACATCATAATCAAAAGCAATTCATGCATTAGTTCCCTTTGTTTGGCATGACTTTCCAGACTTACTAACTGCTCATTATAGGTCACCATTAATCCTACACAGTCACATGAGCAGAAATGCGGTGTTATTTTATGAAATAAATGCACTCACAGTTACCGTGACAACACTGTGTTAAACAATGGAGCTGCTTCCAGTTTGATTAGCAAGAGTGAGGTTTCTGTAGTGACACTAACCTCAGCAGACACTTCCCTTCAAGGTAACAGGGTCAGCAAGTGGAGTCCCTTTCATGTGCAAGCACACTTCCAAACACAGCTCTGCATAGCTCGGGGCCTTGCTCTATGGTAATCAAGCTCCAGAGCTACTTAAAGAACACCACACAATGCAAGACAGCCAGGCTGAAAATTTCACAGTCCAAGAAGATAATCTGTTCTGCCTTCCCCACCAGCCCAAGCCTCATGAGTGATCCATATCTCAGTTATAACCTTAAGTCATCCACCAAACAAATTCATACTGTGCTACCTAATCCATGACTAAAGCCCAGGTAGGAACCTGACTTTTCTCACCTCAGCAGTGATGATACTGTGGAAGCTGTCAAAAGAGCAGCAGTTTCTGGGACTGTTGCTGGAAAACTTCCCATGCTCAAAGCTTGCAGAACCTAGGTTGTAAAAATATTGGCAGGATGGGATTAATATGTTAGCACATGCAAGGAGACTTCACCTTCTACCATGAACTTTAGAATAATTTTCGTGCTTGCTTTGAATTAGTGGTCAGAATCAACAATCCGTGTAAGCGATCAATGAATCTGAGCTTGACAATGACTGAAAAATCACTGGTAAATGTCTGTATAGACAATCACATTGCTTTGAAAAGACTATTTGCAATGCAATGTAAATTAATATATTACTTGAACTTCACTTTGCCTTGTCAATTTTTGAGCAGCAGTATTAGCAAGAGAACAGCTGATTTCTAGAAGCAAGACCTATTTTCTCCTGTAGCACACCAGGCAAAGGATAAAGCTTTAAGGTTTTAAGACAATCCATAAGTTTAATGGGTTTTTTAATATTTAAATTTTGTTTAAATTTGAAATTAAAGCATGTCTTTCCCTATGAAAGAAGGCTGATAGGTATTTGGTGTTGAACTTCCTTGTCAGACTACCAGTTTTCATAGGTTTTAATGGTTCCTGAAGGAAGAAAAACATTCTTGTGAAAAGGAATGCACCACTTAAAGCTTTAGGTAGAGCTTTAATAGTCCATACAGCTTAGTGCAATCCATTAGTTTGAGTTAATTTTAACTAAGATGATAAGTAACTCAATAACAATGAATTAGGGGAAAAAAAAGTTTTGTGTGTGTGTGTTGTTTTGGGCATTCTTTAAAGTTTATTAGGGCAAAAGAAACATAGAAAGTTGAAATATAAAATACTGAAAACTCCAATTTAAATTCCAGATTGGGTTTCAGTACATTTACTAACTGTGCACACTTTTACTGTGCTCAGATCTGCACTGCAGCATCTTCCAGATATGCCACCTCTGACAGTGAGTAAATCACTGTGAAAATACTTCACTTTTTATACTCTAATTGTTGCAGTAATGCCTGCATAGGTCATAGTGCCAGGAGCAATTCCTACCATAGTTTTTGTCTGTCTTGGGCAGAGCAAGAGCAGCTTTGTCCAGGGATTTTGCTACCTCCAGATGCTGATTACGTATCAGCACTGGCTTCATATATATACACCAAGATATCAGAAGTGTTCTGTTGAACTGAAATTGATGAAAGAAATGCACTTAGACAGACATCAGCATGATCTGCAATGTATAACACTACATAATTAAGTTTATTTCTGGATTTTAATTAGCAAGACCATGGTTTTCATAGGAGGTCAGCAAATTCCTGATAATATGCATGCAAAAACCTGGAAGTAATTAAAAACAACAAAAATAGCCATATAAAGGCTCCTGGAACTGAAACAGAGTAATTATGCAAGCTAAATTTAGAAAAAAAAAATTTAAAGAATGAACATTACTTAGGGTCAGTGTTAGGATACTCAGCCTTCTTTGGGTAAGGAAGAAGGAACAGTTAAAATGAAATCTGAGTTAATCATTATGAATGAGGCCATTTTCCTGGCTTTGATCAAACAGGTAACTGAAGGATTCTAGTCAGGTTTTTCTGTCTTCACTCTCTTAAGATACAAATCAGCTCCTCAGCTACAGAAGAGAGCTGTAATTGCTGTCCTGGATTTTTGGCTACTTCTCTGATGTAGGACACTTGAGACTTGTTGGGTTCACCCACATCCTATGCCCCTTTCATACTCAGGGTCATCCTGCTGTTTTACTGCACCCTGTAAATCCTACTTGCTAATTCAAGCCCAGCATTTTTGGACTTGATTTTTGATAATCTTATTTGACATAATCCAGCCCATGTTTGTTACAGTGTCTTACTCTGTGTGCCCCTTGTAACTACAAAGTCACAGAAACCCAGAATGGGTCAGGTTGGAAGGGACCACAGTTGGTCATCTGGTCCAATCTCCCTGCTCAAGCAGGGTCATCCCAGAGCACATGGCACAGGATTGTGTCCAGATGGTTCCTGAATACCTCTGGTGAGGGAGACTCCACAGCCTCTCTGCACAATGTGTTCCTGTGCTCGGTCACCTGCACAGTAAAGAAGTTCTTCCTCGTGTTCAGGTGGACCTTCCTGTGCATCAGTTTCTGCCCATTGCCTCTTGTCCCTTTGCTCAGCACGACCGAGCAGAGCCTGGCTCCATCCTCTGACACCTCCCTTCAGATGCTGACAGACATTGGTGAGGTTCCCTCTCAGTCACGTTTCCTCGAAGCTGAACAGGCCCAGCTCCCTCAGCCTTTCCTCCTAAGAGAGATGCTCCAGTACCTCACCCACCCTCGCTGCCCTCCGCTGGATAATAAAATAATTACACAATAATTTTTGTAAAATAACTACACTTACTGTGTGTTACACAGCAGTTCACAGGGAGCACGAACTACTTAGGCCTCGCTTCACTCCCCCCGCTGGTAACAAAGCTCTCTGAGGGACCATGAGTTTATCAGGAGCCAGCGCTTAGGGCCGAGGTTAAATAAGACTCCCGGAGGTGTTGTTTACTTATCCCTGGCTTCCAGTATTTTGTCCCCTCACAAGAGCGGCTACAGTCGAGACCCCCGAGCGCCCTCACACTCCCACCGGTACCGAGGCGTGGGAACGCTGAACAGAGAGGCAGCCGCGGGTCCCTCGAAAATGAGACCGGGCGAGACCCGGGCGGAACGGCCACCCGGCCCCTCCCTCTGTGGGCGGCCGCGGGGCGGGCTGGGCCGAGCGCGGGGTCAGGCCGCTCGTCCCTGCCCTCGCGGAACTACAGTTCCCGGCGTGCCCCGCGCCGTTCCCATGGCCACGGGCAGCCGGGCCCGCACCCCGCGCAGCCATGCCCAAGGCCAGGTACCGGGAACCCTGCACGGGCTGGAGGCGGCGGATCGCTCACGCTGCCCTGGGGGAAGGGGCCGGCGGCCAGAGAGAACAGCCTGGAAGAGGGAGGGAGGCAAGAAGGGCTTAAAACGGGCCGTTCCGGCCTCTACCCCTAAAGCGAGCGGGGCCGAGGGCAGGTGGAGCACGCTTGGCCCTTGTCCGGTTGCTTCAGTAAGGGACCCCAAAAACGGGGTGTGCAGGTGACCGCGGGTGGACCTGAGCACGGGGAGCCCTCGCTGCCCTCGCAGCAGCTTCCCGGCACACCGAGCGCGGGTCCGGAGCTCTCCCGAGCCCTCCGAGCCGAACCCGCTCCGCCGCTGCCGGCTCCAGAGGCTGCCCGCCTGCCACTGGCTCCCGCGGGAAGCCTGACACGCCACACAGCCTTTTAAAGGTGTCCCAGTACCGCCCTGGGCTGCCCGGGGAAGAGGTGGAGTGACCGTCTCTGGAGGTGTCTTAAGGAAAGCCTGGACGTAGCACTCAGTCACCACTGGACTTGGTGGTGTTCGGTCACAGATGATCTCAGGGGTTTTTCCAGTCTAACCGATTTTGTAATTCTGTGATTAAATGTACTCCAAAAAAGCCTCCTGCTGTACAGCTGGTACATGCTAAGTATGTGCCACAAGTGGCTGCTGGGGTTATTGTGGAATGTCACTTCAGCTGGTTTGGTTAGAATTACTTCAACAAGCAGAGAGCAGGTGATGTGAAATAATAATAATAATCTACACCACAATAACCTTAATTTAGCTGTTTTCAGGAACACCTAGGGCCTAAGGTGTGTGTTTTCTCTAATTATTCTCTTCTTACTTTGTTTTCTTCCACCTAGTGATACTTTATGGGATCTTGCTATAGCTGAAGTGGAGAAGAGAGAAAATCCTGATGATGATGATGATGTCAAGCCAGGGGAAGTTTGGGAAAAATCAGTATTATTTATGGGAAACAAAAATGGGGTAATCTAAATACTGTACAATTCTACACTTCTCAAACATAATTTGTGTCAGGGAAAACATCTAATATTTTCAGATGTTAAAGTTCACTTAATTTTAAAGACGTAATACCTCATGGTCTCATTCTACACAGGTCTAATTGATCACTAATGTCTGTTTTAAGTACAGTTTTCCTATTACTATATTTGTCACATCTATTAGTTTATAATAATGGTAGAGTAACTTGATTCTGATTGAAAATTGGACTTGAGTTTCCACTATAAGGCTGCAAACAGTTACATGCATTTGCAGCTTTCTTGTACTTTATTATTGGAATGTTACATGAATTTGACTTAGTGATACAACTTTATGCTTTAAAGACAGTACAGTAGAGTTCCTCTTTGTTTTTAATTTCTAGGGAAAGACCACTATCATACTGAGATGCCTTGAGAGGTATGTGTTAAATACTTTAAAGCAGTTTTCAGCTGTAGATTAAAAAACAGTCATGTTGTGTGATAATTCATAATACATGTATGCAGATGTGTTCTGGTTGATTACTTGGGAATGAACTTATTTCCCATCATTATAACCTCTAAGGTGACCCTTTCAGTCCTTCTCCAGTGTTAGCTGAAATTACTCATTTCTTTGGGCTGGTGCTGCTGCTTCTCCTATCTTCAGTACCTGACACCTCCTGTCTAAAAGTGTCCTCTCTGTACTGCTGTCTCTAAGCCAAATTCTGACTGATAAATACAATTTTGTAACCGTAGAATTAAGTTCCTTTCTTTAGAAGATCCTGACATAATTCAGTTACTTTTCCTTTAGGGAAGAGTCTCCAAAGCCAACATTAGCTTTGGAATATACTTTTGGAAGAAGAGCAAGGAGACACAATACAGTGAGTATAAAGTATAATTTACCATATCTTTATGTATATACACACACCTGAAAATAACATAAAGAAACTCTTTTGCAGCCTAAAGATGTAGCTCATTTTTGGGAATTAGGTGGTGGAACCTCATTAGTGGAACTCATTCGAATACCAATCACTAGCTACAACATAAGGTGAGTGTAAATATTACAATTCCAGAGTTAATTTGAGCTTTCCTTCAAACATTAGTAATCTCTAGACTTTTTTTTTTTTTTTTTGTGAAAACCTCTTTCAAAATGTAAGATAGAACATTTATGGGGTTTTGCTAAGAATCACTGTAATACCATGATGCTTTGCTTTAGTCTTCCTTTCCATGCTTCTGTCCTAAATAAGTTCTAAGTAATCTCAACAAAACATGGAGGAAGTAGATTGGCCTTAAGTAGACAGAACAAGAAATACAGAAAAAGATAAGACATAATATCTTTATGCTTAGTGAAGAGCAAAAAAACAGACTTGGGGACACATGAAAAATAAAATCTTGCTTCCTACTTCTGTGTGCACAAATAGATGCTCTTTCTGTGACTAGTATTTTAGGGTGAAAAAGAAGGCAAAAAATTGTAAAAAAAAAAAGTCTCTGGATTTTTGGGAAATGACCTTTTAATAAGAAAGTAATTTCCCAACAGAGAGATGACATTTCCAGGAGAAACCAGAGCTACAGAAATTATTTGAAAACAAAAGGAAACAGAAATTTTGATCCAATTAAGAAAATGTAGTGAGAAAAATCCATTAAAGTAATGAATAGCATAAGAAGAAACATATGAAAAATTGCATGAAGAAATGACAAGGTGATAGGGGGTGCTTTTTAAGGTTTTTTTGTTAAGGAAGATGGGAGTTGAAAGGGGAGAAAAGGATCAAAAGATAAGTTTTGTATTATGATGTATTGCTTTATTTCATTGGTATTGAGCTTTAACTTCTATGGAGAAGAAGAAGGAGGGATATCATTTTTATCAGGTATATTTGCTTCTGTTTTGACTACTGAGATAGTGCCATTATTTGCTGAGAGACTAAGACAGAGGGGATAAAAATAAAACACTTTATGGCATGTGAAGCTCTTTGTCTCTAGAAGAGCTTGGGAGAGAAAAATTAAGTATAATTTTTCAGCCCCTGACTAAATTAAATTAATTGAGCTCTACCTCCATCAGTCTTTTCTTCCTTTTTTACTGATAAGAGATTTTCTGATGTGGAGCATCTTGTTTGCTGGGATAGCAATCAATGTTCTGTAAGAACAATTCATTCTGTTCACAAGGCAATATTTTAACATGCCAGTAAAAATTCTACTATTTCAACAAATATAAGTGCATTTTGCTGGTTTTCTCATCATTGTACTCAAGCAATTTGCTTATTTAAAATTTCCATAAATTTAATCTAGTTTCATCAAGAGACTTTTCACGAGATATTTCTTCCCCACAGCATTTTAAAATGAAATTGAACACTCAGTTTGATTCGTAGCTTTTGTAATACCACTCTGGTCTGGAATCCCCTTTTTCAAGTCAGGCTAGAATGAGATAGAATGATGGCATCCATTCAGATTACTGCATTTGCAATGATCTTTACAGTTGCACTTAAATGCAGCTGGTATTTTGGGAGGCAAGGTTTTAGAAAGAGAGGACTTCAGATGTAAAACATTTCTCATCAACAATCCACCTTTAAAAGTCTGGTAGTAGCTAAGGATGTCATAAGTACTCTTTTATCTTTCAGAAGACTTTTCTCAGGCATCCATTCAAGGTTCCAACCAACTGTCACAGTCCATGACACGGAATATTGTCCTTAACCAGGTTTTCTTCATTTCATACTAGAAAAGAATAATCAAAGTAGGCAACTTTCCCACGTATACAGGGAATATAGGTAATAGTTAGAAAAGATCCTAGTCATTGGCTAACATTGCTTGGTCTGGGGTTGTAGACTTATGAGATGGCAGGGATACATAAGAGCAGAAATCCTCAGTCATATAGGAAGGAATTAGAGGGCTGAGGATATTTGCATATTTTACTGTTTGAAGACAGTCCCCAAAAACAATGCTTGATTGAAAGTTGCCAAAATAACAGTTCTGAACAAGAGACAAGGGAAAGGTTTCTTCAGAGTGCAGAATATCCCCAAAAGCCATCTTGCTTTGCTGTCACATTTAATTCTATCTTAGCAAGTAGATGTTCACATTTGCACTACAGGTGTGATTTTGTATGAAAACGGTGATGCCTCATGCGCTAAATATGTGACCAAATAATGACTATTTAATAGGTCATTTGCTGTAGTTCTGGTATTGGATCTCTCCAAACCTAATGAGCTCTGGACTACTATGGAGAGCCTTCTGCAGGTCACCAGGAACCACGTGAACAAAATTTTAACCAAACTAGAAAAGACAAACCCTGAAGTAGCTGCTGAAATTAAACAGAGAATGTGGAACGATCTGCAGAGGGATCACCCTGTAAGTTACTTCTAATATTTTCTCCAGATGTCACAGGCCTTTATACAGTTAAAGATAATGCTTTAGAAAATCATAAACAACTCTTTTAGATTTTTATGCATGACTGAAAATCCATTTGATGTAGATGAACCTGTTCACTGGAAAATTATAGCAATTTAATAAAAATTCAATAAGAGCAGAAACAAGGAAAGAAGGTTTCTTATATCTTTTTGTTAGATATCTAATGTGATTGTTATGGCATGTTACACCAATCAAAAGAAATAGTTTTAGAGTAGCAGTTTGCTTTTTTTCCCCCTCATCTTTTTAAAATGAAGATGAAAACTAGAATGTACAAAAGTCATCTAGCAAGAGACTAGCTGAAGGTACAAATTTAAGCAAAGAATATAGTTATAACAGCCATCAACATGACTATATACTTTGCATTTATTTAAATGTCTATCACAAACTCAATGCCTTTTGATAATCTGACAACTAATTAAATTATAAAGTTTCAGAAATGTTAACATCAGTCCTTTAAACATAATTGCTAACTAAATCTCTGGAAAAGCTAAACTAGATAATGCGCAATGGAAATGAAAAGTCATTGTGCATTAAACCTCTGCAAATGTTGTGTGTATATAATGCATAAATAAGTATTCAACAATTCAAAGACCTGGCATGTAAATCTAGTTACTGTAACTTCTATAAAATACTTCAATACAGCAAGTGCTTGTAGAGCTCAGAAATCTAAAAGTAACTCAAAATATATGAGAAAGCAACATACGCAGCACTCTGTAGATTTGGCGTATGGGATTTGATATTGGGATTATTTTAGGTTTTACTTTTAGAGAATGTAATCCACAAAAAGATAACACCTACCTGCACGCCTGGCAATAAATTATGACCACAGTGTCTAGTTTCATATAGGGGTTTACATATCAGAAAATTGCAAGCTTATTGCAATAAAGAAAAATAATTATGTTATTATTTGTTAAGAAAACTTGTTATTCTTGCACTGTAGGAAACACAGTTTTACCTTCTGAACTAAAATTTCTGTTTAGCTTCCATTATCAAAGATATCAATAATGCAAACAAAATATTATATTACTTCTTGGTTCTCTTCTTACTTTCATCATTGTTCAAAGAAAAATTGTATCAATTTATTAGAAGAAAGTATTATCTTTTATAGTCAAATTAAATGACAGTTTATGGAGATCTTTATTTGCCTTTTAGTGGCTAAACATATTTTTATCATAAACAGGAATCAATGAAATACTTATATTTTAAAGGATTAAGATATATTCCATCAGCCTGGCTAAAGAATTATTTGCTCTGATGATAAAAAATACCAATTGCAGACCCTGTTTAAAAAGCCTGAATGCATGTTAAGTAGTCCATAGTCAAAAATAAATTCCACAGTCAAAACATGAATAGGGTTCAATATGCTAGTTTTAAGGTTTTTGATGTTATCCGAAATTTTTTCTTAGTTATGAAATGAAAACTATTTTTTCAGTTTTATATTCTATATACTCTAAGTTATGATAGTTTTGCTTAAAGCTTTTTCTTTGACAGTGTATGAGTGAAGCCATTATTTCTCGTCTCCAAGCAGAGGATTTTCAGTATGTGCAGCCTTCTGTCAACATTCTGTCATTTAACTTGTCTGTGAAATACCTGGGGTTAGGAGGGAGCAGTTGGACGAACCTCTGCTACAACACATCTTTCTTGCACTGCTACAGCCAAAGCAGCTTGAATAAATAACTGCTTGAACACATGAGGGGATTATCTCATTTCATATGGACTACAGCAAGCCCTTCCAGATCACTTGAGAATTCTTGTAATTCACTTATTAAAATTTTTATCCCACATTAGCTATTTAGCACATAAGTCTGCACTCTCAGACCTGTTTTCCTCCATTGATACTGATTCACATTTTCAAGACTGTTGGATGATGTTTCCTCTTTGTGCTGATATCAAACCTTTGAAATTCACATTAAATATTGTTTAAGTGTTTGGAAAACATGATGTGGGGAGGACAAATGTGTGACACAAGCAAATAATTCAATTTATTTTTCTTGAGATTTTGTCTGTGTTCCTTTAGATTTTATCCAAAGAAGATAAATGTGTCAAAAAGCCAGTTCTACTAATCCAGCCAGGCAGGTGTTCAATGAATACATGAGGTTCTTCCTCTCTTCCTTTCCCATCTAATAATGTAATATATAGTGTAAAAGCCCTTTTATTCCAGTAAGTGTTCTAACTGCTCAGAGGGATTACTTCCTGACCATTTATGAAGTAAATGGGAAAATGGTAGAATATAATATGGATATTGCAATAAAGTTGATTCCTCTGCCTTAAAGTTTGGAAAACCTTGTCTTCTGTGAATTTATTTTAACCTCTTTCAGTTGCTTTAACAGTTGCAGTCTTCTACAGTTTGTTTATAGAGCTTAATTGTCCTATATCTTTTTAACAGGACAGTGCATTAGTTGACCCTTTTCCAATACCCTTGGTGATAATTGGAAGCAAATACGATATTTTTCATGTAAGTAATACTTAAGTACCTTTTTAATAATTAAATTATTCCCCGTAAATATTCTATATACTAAAATTTCACTAATATAATAGTAATATTTTGAACTGAAGTGTGGACAGCCAGTCTTCTACCACAAAAAAAAAAAATCTTTCCATCCAACAGCATTAAGGAAGGCCTACTGTCATTCCTTCACAAAACACCCCAAACGATGATTTTTGAGATGTATGTAGAAAATGCTTCCCTTTATGGTCTGCAGCAACCTGTGTCTCAACAATAAAACACCCCGTGGATGATTTCCTTCTATAATGAGAGAAATCCAGCTCCACGTATCCCTTGTGACAGCAGCTGTAAGTTTATGGCAGTGAAAGAGGGGTGTATCTCAAGTCAGCTGATCAGATTTTTTTTTGTAATTGTGGCAGCTTCAGTCTGGAACTTCTTTTAAAGTACTTCCTAAGTTTCTAGAGACAAGTGAGGAATTGGATCTTTTATGGAGGGGAGGGAAGAAATGTCATAGTACTGCTGGTTTCTCTCCCAGGACATAAAAATCCCTAACAAATGCATACTCACTGCACTTGATCATGAGAAACTAGGACAGTATGTTTGATTTCTAGCAGTTGTGCTGGCAGCCTGTGCTTCTTTGGATGGCTACACAGTGCACTTGATACCTGGCTGACTCTGAGTTACTGAATTCTTCATTAATAAGGGACTTGCCTTCTCTCATACCAAAGCTTTATGTTGAGTCACGACCCCCTTAAATGGCTTGCATGTAATAAGGACAAAATACCAGCCTGATTCCTCTGGGGGTCAATGGATTGACTCCTGCAGACATCACTGGGACCAAATTTTCACCCATTTTATCCAGGGAACACCATCTATATGATCTTAGATGAAACAGACATGGATGAAAAGGTATTTTGATGCACCTTTCAAATCTTGCAGGTATTAGAATTTAGATAGCATATACCCAAAGATTTACTTAAATATTTTCACCAAAAGAAAAAAAAATCTTCTCGTAGGCAGCATTTCTACTGGTAAAAATTTAAAACAATATCAAACAAATAAATTGAAAATTAAATGTGCATTCTCAATTTAAAAACTTTTCCTGGACTAACATATTGCCTGAATTAGGCTTCATCTGTAAAAAAGAAACAAAGAGAAATTGTGACATTTCTTTTTAAAGTAGGCTGTTACTGATTCTGTCTTAAGATATAATTATGCTGACAGCTGAAAGCCTTATATATTGTAGCTTAAGTGCACTGCAGTTTATATTAAAAAAAGTTCTAACTGTTGTATTTTGTGTTTTTTTCTTACATCTATGTTCCACTATCAACTTTTTCAGGAGTTTGACTCTGAAATGAGGAAAATAATAAGCAAGACACTTCGAATTGTTTCACATTATTATGGAGCATCATTAGTGGTGTGTATATTCACTTTCTATTTAAGGATAGGGAAGATTAAGAATATTTTTAAAAATAGTACTATAAAACTCCTAGAGAAAATGGGATTTCATTGGTTTACACTAGCTTTCTTCATGAGGCTATCTGTTGAACAAGTCACTGTACTGGCAGGGGATTGATGGGCATGCCTCGTGAACAAACAAACTACACAATTCCCAGTATCGACAAACACTAAATGAAAATAGTTACCTGTTAGCCAACTTCGTTCCTGCATTGAGTTTCCTGCATCTCGGGCAATTTTTTTTTTTGTACAAGAAAGGAGAATGGGCAAAAGTGATTGCCTTAGATGGAATTAGAGAACTGGCCCTTTTGGTAGAAGCATGAACTTACATCAAGTGATCGAGCTTTCGTAGATTTAAAATAATTGGCTCATTTTCACAGTAGTTTATGTATACCAGATTGCTACACTTAGGGTGTTGAAGGAGGACAGGAGCTCCCTTACAAAAGTGGGTAGAAAGATGCCAACATGAGGATAATGAAGTATTTATTTTAGTTTGTCAGATCATTCTCTGAGTAAAGACAGAAACATGCATGCTGCATGCAGCAAAAATGCTGCATCTTGGGCTCACTGTGCATCAGAAGATGGGTCTAATTGTATCAACCATCATTTATGTAATAAATAATATTTAATAGTAGCTTAGTGATTATCGAAACAACTTATGTTTACTTTGAATACTTATAATCCCAGCATGTCCTTTTGCATTCACATAAAGCTTTTTCACTCTGACACATGAATTTGTCTTTTGTTAACTGAGAGTATAAATGTCTTGGTTGGGTTTTTTTAGTATTTAAGCATTATTGTAATTAAAAATTAGAATATAAATCTCTTTGTCTGCTTAATCCTGATTGTCATTGAAATGAGAGGGAGAAACCTAATTTCTCACAGCAGGGATCTGACTTCTTTCTCAAAGACATGAATCTGTTAGGATACAAAAGCCCTTAGACAAGAAGAAGCACGTTGTTTGAGAATATATTCTGAAAATTGCTTTCTGATAAATCTGTACCATTCTGCCACTTTGAAGCTGTTTTTATGACAATTATATAGTTATTCATTACATTTCTAAATGTTTATGGTATTCTGGATAATATTTAATGCAATTTAAAATCTTAACTCATTAGTCTTGCGGAAAAGACTTGTGTCTCGTGCATATTTCAAAAGTTTTGAATCAGTATTTTAAAAATTATTCTTTAATCTTTATTTATTCTACTTTTTAATCTTTCTTGATCTATATATTCAGTAACAAATATATTCATGTTTTTGAAAGGGAATGTGAGATTTTTATTCTAGTAAATTCAGTGACCAAATACCAAATTTATTTGGGTCAGGTATTAATTAGCAAGGCTCTATCCTCTTTGTAGATAGCAAAATGCAATGTATCTATGATGTAGATATATTTTGTAGATATATTATGTAGATATATCCTAATGTATATTTTGTTTTCTGATTAATTTAGTTTACCAGTAAATCTGAGGCTCTCCTGCTGAAAGCCCGTTCTCTTATTAATTACTTGGCATTTGGCTATGATAAAAGGTAACGTTATTTTTCAACTATTAAATGTCTTGCTCAGAGCCTATAATTACTTATTAAAAATATTTTGATCCTAATTTTTTTTTCTTAAATATTATCTCTGCAATATTTTTGTTCATAGACTTGGACTCCTGTGACTCAGCTGCCTATCTCTGCTAAGGACAGTGATAACTCCTTAGTTTTGATCCTAAAATCGATGAATGAAAAACATGGTTATCACTGGAATTGAGTACTATTTTATTTACATGTATTTGTAGGCACACCCCAGTAAGACCCTAGTCTTGGCTAGAATAGTGTTGTTTTTTGTTGATTGCTAAATTCTCACTTGATACGTTTTCCTTTTTTCTGTTTAGCAAGTCTGTATCAGTGGATCCCAGCAAACCTCTCTTTATACCAGCAGGCCTGGATTCCATGAGCCAAATAGGTTAGAACATTTCCTGTTCCTTGTTTGTTGCTTAATCCTTTTGAAAACAAGAAAAACATTTTAAGCAAATAGGTAAATTACAGCACATCAGTATCAGTTTTAACAGATTACTGAAGGAAATAGCTTATAGATTTTAAAATCATGATTCAGTATATTACTGAGAATTATTTGTGCAGGTTTGTTAGGTAGTTTAATAGAGGCTCTGGACTGTGTAAAATAGTAAAGTACCAATAAGCTTAGATCTGAAAGAAAATAAAATATACAAAACCTCTCAGCCCATTTCATGGTAGGAGATCAATGTTTTTTTCAAACTTGTTGCAGCTTGTCAGTGTAGAAGGTAAAATACTAAATTAGATGATGGTTCATTATGCAAAATTATTCTGTGATTTATGTTGTTATGACAACACACTTGTCTCATGTGTGCTGTGATCCTCAGGACCACCACCTGCATCTGACAGTGATCTTGGAAAGATGCGTGCCAACACACCTTTGGAACTATGGAAAAAAGTATTTGAGAAAACATTTCCTCTCAAGGTAGGGATGTATATGCCATGCATACAGCTGTTTTTCTCACAAAATAGCAGCAATACCCCTGCTCCTTTTTGTCTTTCAAGTCCACTGACTGGAATTTTAGCCTGACTTAGCAATTCTCTTTAATACATTTTTAAAAGATAAAGGTGTGTATGTAGTAGTGCTTCTACATCTTCAGTCACCTTCCTCCATTTAGAAATTATGAAAGATGCTCTTCTCAGTATAAAATGCCCCAACATGATAAAGACTAAACTTCTCAGAAACTATAGAGAAGTGTTAGTTTTCATGTAATTTTTCCTCATAGCCTTTAAAAACACAATAAACAAATGTTTCCTCCTGCACCCACCCCTCCAAGTACCCCCTGAACTCCCCCTGAAACAGCTGGAGAAATTAACACATTTCTCATCTTGCAAGCTCCATGGCTGTTCATCAGTGTATCAGTCTAATTAAAGATTTAAACATTTGCCAAATAGATTCACAGTCTTCTGTTTTGGTTCCACAGCAGGCTTTAAACTTTGAAGCTATTTTTATGCATTGTAAACTTCTTTTTCCATTGCCTCACCTAGGAAGTAGAATTCTGCTTTATTTTATTCCATCACTGGTATTATTGCCTTCTTGCTACTTTCCATTTGATATGATTAAGGAGAAATGTGCAGGACAACATTAAAAAGACCCTCCTCATTTGATAGTTTTTCTTACTATTAGTGTATTTGCTTCTTTGGAATTCANCATAAATGCAAGCTTTTAATATATTTGTATTAAAAGCAAATACTTTAATTTCTATAGTGTGGCTTTTTCTTATTAAAAGAAGATCAATTCTTCTATAGTGTGGCTTTTTCTTATTAAAAGAAGATNCTGCACCCACCCCTCCAAGTACCCCCTGAACTCCCCCTGAAACAGCTGGAGAAATTAACACATTTCTCATCTTGCAAGCTCCATGGCTGTTCATCAGTGTATCAGTCTAATTAAAGATTTAAACATTTGCCAAATAGATTCACAGTCTTCTGTTTTGGTTCCACAGCAGGCTTTAAACTTTGAAGCTATTTTTATGCATTGTAAACTTCTTTTTCCATTGCCTCACCTAGGAAGTAGAATTCTGCTTTATTTTATTCCATCACTGGTATTATTGCCTTCTTGCTACTTTCCATTTGATATGATTAAGGAGAAATGTGCAGGACAACATTAAAAAGACCCTCCTCATTTGATAGTTTTTCTTACTATTAGTGTATTTGCTTCTTTGGAATTCAAGTTATAGTTCGCTCAAGGCAAAGACAGCAATCAGTTTCTCAGCTATTGAAGTAATGCTTCTGATAACCAGAACTGAATTCTAGTTCTGAGTATTCTAGTTCTGAGTATTAAATAGTTCAGCAAGGGCAACCTCAACTGTGCCCTACCTTCATGGACCAGAAAGGATATTTTCATTTTGGTGCTCAAGAATAATAGCCAACCACAAGACAGGAATATATTCTGTCCTTCAGAATCTAGCTGCACTCTTATTTTTTCTTCATTTTACTGATAGGGTTTTTTTTTAATTTTTAATTNTTTGTCTTTTCTCCTTTTAGAGTTTCTGTGATTTACAAGATACCAAGGACCCTGCACAGGATAGTCAATATGCTGAGTATGAAGTGGATGTTATGAGAGCTCAGAAAAACCAGGTGTGTGGTAATTCTCCAAATGCTGTTCACAGTCAGGTATTCCAGAACCACCAGCACTGCTGAACTAATAGTATATACTCGTACCTTCCCTTTTTGCCCTTAAATAATTTCAACTTTAGATTTCAGCTTAGTAGTTGGTTGTGAGTTTTTTTTCCCATTGTTAAGATACTAAGCAGTAGATCATTGTTAGATCTCAAAGTTTTGGCTCTGAATTTCTTTAGAAATTAATAATTCAAATTTTCCCTCAAACTGTACTCTAAAATTAACTCACTAAAATAAACTTTGAAGCTTTCTTGACAGTCATTTCCTTGTTTCTTCGCTCTGCACTCTCATTTGAGTGTTGACTAACAGCAAGTGTAGGAAGCAGTATCAAGGTCTGTGGTGGGGACTGTTTATTTCTGTCTTTCTCCTTCAAAACTTATTTAAAACTGGAAAGGTACTGAGATGATAACATTTCTAACTTGAATTTGCAGGCTATGGACATTTTATCTTAAATAGAGTGAATGGAATTGTTCCACAGAGTGATGACATGTGGCTTAACCCCTGAATTCCAGGAAAGACCTTTAGTGGGGAAAGGGTCTTCTATTTTCTTATAAGTTTTGAAGTGTTTCTGCCTTTCTCTAGATTGGTGGGGAATTAATTTTATAGAAGAAATCTGTGGCAAACTAGGTGAAGGTTAAATGATTGCCTTACAGCTAACAGTACATAACATCAGCTGACTAGCAGTACTGTATATAACAAGTTTTCATCAGTATGGGTATGTTCATATGTATGGGTCTGTTAAAATCAAACCAAGATTTATCCACAGAATAAAGCAATTTCAAAAATCCCCTGCAGCCTTTGAAGCTGCACATTACCTGCAATATCGTGTTAATGTAGGTACCAGTTCTGAATTTCTGTCACATCAAGAGCAGTCTTAGAAATCATTAAAATTTGTAAAGCACGCTGCTTTTGGAATTCATAATACAAACATACTCAGTATAGCTACATATCTCAAAATAACTATATGGTGTACTAGGTTTGTTATTTTTACATAATAATGTGTTGCAAAAGAAGATACTGGTATGTATTGATTAAATCATACAGGAAATTATTAACTTCCTGTTTTTAAACAAAAGAGACAGGCTTTTAGAATCTTAATCTGTTCAAGGGCATTGCAAACCATTATAGCTTCTTTTTGTTGGACTACTACAAGTAATTTGAGCATTAAAGAGAAAATTACTTTTGTTATCTGCAGTTATTTCCTAAGTTTTTATCACGAAGTTTAATTTTCACAAGATTATTTGCACATTATTAAAATGTTTTATACCAAGAATTTGAATTGCACCAAGCTAGAAATATATATCTAAAAGAAAAGAACTCTCTAGTTGCAGTGTTTCTTGAAGTGTCCTTCAGTTTTCCAGCACAAAAATCGTATTTTTAAAGCAACTTTTTAAATTCATCATGTGTCTGACATTCTTTATAGAGTCTCATGGTACCTATTGCATAGGAGGACAGGTATATTAAGATGGTCAATATGCAACGTGTTGCTAATGAAATCATGGGACCTAATGCAAAATTAAAAATATCACGTGATGACAGTGAATGTTTTCATGTTATCATTTTTCTCAGTTACTTTTGGTTAATTAATGCTACTTTGGACTACAGATGATAGCCTATTTGCTTATTTATCTCAAAGATAAGCTTCAAAAGAAAAGAAGCACAAAACCAGCAAGGGAAGCAAAACACAGCCCCTGTCACTGCATCTGACAGAAGAACCTGACTGACTCAGTCCTCATCAGGACTGCTCGATAATACTGTAATAGATTTAGAGATAACTGTGGCAATACAAAGTTTAAATAAATCATTTCCAACTTCGAAATTCTGATTGAAGGATTTGCCTGCATTCTAGTAGAGTAAAAGATTGAATTCTAATTCTTGAGTATAAAATAAGAAAACAGTTAAAAAAAAATCAATGAAGTCCCTAGCTGACTCCAAGGTGCTGTTAGCCAGCATTTATCTGAGATGCTGTTTGGCTGTAGAAGTTTAGAGTCCAGCTCATCAGCATTCTGACATAACTCTTTTCTTTTAGACCAGATTATTTTGCCTCCTTAGTATTTTCAGAGTTAACTATGAGATGTACCACCTTCTTTCTAAACATTTTTGCTCGGGAAAGCTCTCTGAGGCTGCCTTTTCCTCACTGTGCCTTTCTTCAAGATGGAGCACATCTCTCTAAACTATGTCTTTTCAGAATTCTTTTCCTAGTTCTTGCCCCAGAGACATACATAGCACAGGTTTATATCAAATAGTGCTGTTGGAATTGTTTACTGCTTTTCATTCCCTGTAGTTAAGCACTGAGAGAGAATACAGCACCAGGGACCCTTTCGAAATTTATATCTCTAATGTAATTCTTAACTAGCAGATTTTCTCCAGGAATTACTGGAATTTTGTGGTTTTCACAGGGCTTTCAAGATTAAAAAAAAAAAAATCTGCATAATTATTAGGCCTTAAATGTCTAGGTTTTGGTTAATTCTTCATACATAAACCACATGGCAAACTTGTCATCCTCTATCCATTCCCTGTTAGCTTTTTGGCTTTTGATGCTTTCAGGTCACCTTAATCTGGTTTTTGGTACACACAAAACCTGAATAAGAGTGAGATCTTTTAAAATAATATTTCTGATTGGAGCTACATGTATACACCTGCATCAGTGAGCACCTATGGGGAGCCATGAAAGTCTTGTTCCTTAGTTCCTTCTAAATGTTTGTGGCAGTGAGAGCCTGGCACATGGGAATGTCTGTTCTCTTTCCTTTAGAAATGCTTTCTGCCACAGATGTAAGTACTCTAAGGTGTCTTTTTGGAGGTTTTTCTTTGTTTCCTGTTATACCTTCACTGCTAATACTCAAAATAGGTGCTTGGACCTTTTGATCTGGACATTTGACTCCAGCTTCATTCATTGATAAGGCTCAACCTTGAGCTCAATGAACTGGAGAGCCTCCTATTCATGTGCTTCAGAAATCATGCAGTGCTAAAGTTCACAGTGACTGGCCCTTGTTACACAGAGCTGTTACTTCAGGGATTGGTGCCAGTTCTAGCAGAAGCTCATGCCATGAAGTACGGTCAAAAAAGTAGATGCCTGGTGCCATTTGGTGTCAGCTAACAAGTCATGGAAGCAGACCTTAATGAACAGAGGTGTAACTGTTAAGACTTTAAAAAGTCATAAACACAAGAAGATTGTACATCTCACAAGGAAGAATAGTTGCATTTCCCGTAAAATTGCAGCAACCTAATCAACTCACAACCAAATGTCAGATCTGCAGCTGACATGGGGACTGTGCTGGCCAACAGACTGAGAGCCATATTTTTTCAGCATACTTTGCTGCCATGATCATATTGCTGAACTTCAGGAGACCATTTCAGTCACATTCTACAAAACAGAAGATTTCATACTGTGCCATGAACCCTTGGTCATACCATTGTTACTGGGCAGAGAAATACAACAGGCCCCTACGTTAACCGGCATAACAAAGCAGTACCACCTTTCAGCTTCTCCACAGGAGGACACGTGCTAGTCTTCATAAGAGAAAAAGTTATTTAGGATATTTACTTAGCTGCCAAGAACAAGCTTCCTTGTTTCACATGAAAGCATGTCCAAATGGGTAAAAAAGATTTCATTTTTAAACCAAATTAAAGAGCATTATTAGAGCACTGTTATTAAATTTTCTACTGAAGTTTTTGTCCTTAAGACTTCTAATTAGTGTTTCAGTACTTGGTTGCTTTCACCATGTTCCAGATTGAGGGCACTTCCAGTAAGAAACTGCATGAAAAGGAAAGTTGAAGCCCTATCAGTCACTCAGAACAGAGGAAATGCAACAATTAAGGCTTTTCCTACAATCTTAATTTTTCCTTCTTGTTTGTAGACATTGTAGTATTGTCTTTAATTACATGATCATATACTATTTTGCTGATGTCTCAATTCAATTGTTCAGTATTTCTTTTCATCATCCTTATTCTTTATGTACCTTATTTTTCAACCTGCCATTCAGACACTTCAGTGAACACAAAAGTATTAATTTTTTTTTCTCTGAGAGTGTGTGGTAATGTTATCTTATCTGAGTGCCTCACAAACATCAGTTAAGTCTTTCTTCCCAATCCCTTTATGAGATTAGGTGTGATCTTCCCCATTTGACAGATGAAGAATTTACAGAAACACAGAAGTACAGAAGCATTAAGGTTTAAAAAAAAAATTTAAGCCCACTTTATGCCAATGTTGAGACATCTGTGATAAGTTGCTAGCATTAATTACGTTTAAAGCGTTCAGATCACATTGAAAACACATTTAAATTGCAATTATTTTTTCTTTGTATATCTGATCTCTGCCCCCTACACTTGCACCCACAAAAGAAGCATAGCATAATGCTAGCATGAAGATTTTGGTGTGCTTTGAGATACATTCTTTTGTAAGATCTTCTTTTCTTTGGAGAGATGATCTCTTAGCTGATTGTATCATTAGTCTATTCCAGAATTCTGCTCATGTTTCCAGTATAGAACTTGACAAGCAGGAAGGGGCCTTTTTCAAGAGGGTCTCTGGAGTGATCCTTAAGTAGTGTTTGAAAGAATTTTGCATTACATTTCTGATTTATAGGGAAGTATTTTACTATTTTGCATAGAAACTGTGTAAGTGTGCTTTGCTGACATTTTCCCTCCTGAATCACTGACATTTGTTAAAAGTTTTTTTTTTCCTAAATATCCTCCCATTTAATAATTTTTTTTCATTTCACATTGTTTAAATGTTAGCCTTACCTAGATACACATCCAAAATAAATACTTACTTATAACTTTGTTCTGTACTTCTGTATGTAGTGGAGTAGCTATACAGCTTTAATATATGCTGTGGTTTGACAGTTTGCATGTTTGTATTGTTTTGAATTGCCTTTACACTGAATTGACTCCTAGGCTAGCTAAAAATGAGCAAAATTAATTCTGCTAAATTATCTGCCTCTTTCTTGAAAGAGTTTAGTCAGAGGATAAATCTGCAAGGGTAATTATTTAACCCTTAACACCTGTAGACATGATCCCCAGATGTATTGTCATTATATAAAACCTGGCTATCTAATTTTACCCCTTCCTGAAACCTTTGAGAAAGTTTTAAAATGAAATTACTTAGCAAAAATCAGGTTCCATGTGCTCCTTAAAATACCACAGTATTTTTTCTATTCCTAACTGTTGGCAAGCTTCCAACAGTTCAATATCTTCCAAGATCAAAATTACTTTATATTAAGAATGAGGGAGTGAAAATACTGAATAAAGACCAGCTTAGACATAGAACAGTTCGACAGTACTGGAGTTGTAGCTAATAATGCAACTTACTGGCTTTAGCCTAGACACAATACGTTCTGTGTCAGCCCCCCATGGAGTTACTTAACCCTACCAGTAGATTCCTACAAGCATCAGGAGGAATGTGCACAAACTAAAAATCTTCTCTCTGCTCATATAGCTGGGGTGCTTTCTGAAAACTGCACCTCTGACAAAGCTGCTGAAGTGACTTCCTGAGATAAAATTCCATTTATCACTTCCATACAATCTTAAAATGATGATTGCTTTGCTGTTCTGCCCTTTAATTTCTTCTTCTTCCCTCTGTGCTCTGGACTGATAGTTAATACTTCTGTTAAATTCACCAGGTGTCAATTTTGTTATTTTTGTCACGCTGATACTTGCATGCCTACAGCAGAACCTCTTACTCTCTGAAGTCTGTTCTATTAAAATCAAAACAACAATTGTAAAACACATGTCCACTTTTGAAGGTCTTTGCTACATTTATCCTAAGCACTGGTTTATGTCCACCTCTTTCCTGATGTAAGTGAGATACAGTGAGGTTTTGTCTTGCAAGCAGTACAGGGTTAGGTCTAAAAGTACCTCATTAAAGCATCATCTTCCTGTAAATTTGCTGGAAGCCTTACTCTGAAGTAAATGAAAAGGCATCATAATGCTTCCTAAATTATTATTTTTTGCTGAAAAAATTCTTTAGAAATTACTCCTGACAGTACACACCCCTACATAAAATTCAGTAGAGGAAACTGTTGTTTGTAATGGTGCTAGAAACTCCTATTATAGGCTTCAGTGCTCCCAGTTGACTGAGATGAGGTAATTTTTCTACCTTGCTAGTACTCTACTGATCTAAAGTACAGCCAAATGTAGCTTCCTACATGACAGCAAATGTGGCAAAATTCATAGCACTTTTAGGATAATTTTGTTAAATATAAAAATATAGTACACTTTCTCTGCAGTCGGGAAGTGTTTGTACATACATACGTTTGCCAAATAAATACATGAAGTTTCTGGAGACTTTAGTAATGAGAAAATTAGCTTAATATGTATTATTGTTTCTTTTTAGGAACTTGAACAATACAAAAGAAATGCCTCTAAATCCTGGAAAGAAATGGATTTTGACTCTGACTGATGAACTGCTGTGTCTTCAGTTTAACACCATTTACAAAATTATTTTTATAATTTTTTACATTATATTAACAATTTCATCTGATGCAGTTGAAAATATATAATATCAAACTATGAAGTTGGTATTTATTAAGCATCCCTGTTGTTATTTTTATAAAAGGAGCTGTTTATTCACTCAGTCCAAATTAGTTTATCTTGGCACTGGCAAAGAGTTCTAAAAAGTGGGGAGAAAGGAATTCTAGATTGCTCTCAGATGGGTTTGTATATGAAGACTGGCATTAGTCAGTTCAACCTAATTTATAACACATTATTTGATTTACTTTTGAATATTTCTACCCTAAGCATATATTTAAATATAAAGAAGTTTTCGCACCCAAAATATGAAATTGTGTAGTGTGCTAGGCATCTTTTTGTAGTTCCAAACAAAAGCTTAATAATTACTTACATAATTGTTTGATATATTTGAATAAATAAATAAATCTCAAACTGCCAGAATAAAGTGGAGTTAAAACCTTCTTTGACCTGAATTCAGAAGTGTGCTTTCTCTCTGTCACAGAATCATACAGTTTAATACAGGACTTATTTCTTGCAATGTATAATGTCACACAGAGTTTAGAAGATGGATGTTCCTGTCATATATTCAAATGCTAGGAAGTCAGTCTAATTAATTTGACAGATACTTGATTAGTGCTGAGAGTGTTATTGATTCACATTCAGCCTAAAGCAGGAATGGGTTTTTGTCCATGCACACCTCACTAGTGTGAGATGCACTGAATGTTCTGAGAATACCCAAAACAATCCCGATTAAAGCCAGAGGTGTCTCCTGAGAGCTCTGACTTGTCAGAGAGTGAATGTCTGAACAGTCACTTGGCAAACCAGATCAAACCTACATGCTCATAAAAATGGGGGAGACAGACTAATCTGGTATCTTTCCAGCTATTTAAAGCTATTTGTTATTTTTAACATATTCGTTCACCAGATGTTTTTCTGATAACAACATTTATATCTCAGAATATTCTATGTAAAGATACTGGAAAAATACACTTAAGTGGAAATACTGTATTACCTTGAGGATTGGATTTTAAATTCCTTGTTATGAACTACCTCATCTCAAAACTATCATATAAAACTAGCTATATAATTACAGAATTTTAAGATACAAATATACTTACCTCCTTGGAGAAATCTATCTCTCTGCAAAAACTGATTTCTTCACAGAACATGAAAATAAGATACAAAATTTAGGAATCCTGTGTCTGTTATGTTTTCAATTTTGAAATGCCCATGAGAAAAATTTCCAAAGATGAAAATGGCATTGCTGCTGACAAACAACTTTTATACTTTTTCCCTAGTTAAATTGACATTTTATTAAACAAAACCAAAACATTATTAAACAAACATATTTTTCCTTGTTAATTCATAAACTGCTTCCAAAACAAGATTAGAACTTGACAGTGAAAAGAAAGAATTGATATAAATAACCTGTCTTCACTGATTTACTATAATTTACAAGGCAAAACCAACTTGGGTAACTTTGATACTGCTTCAAGATCCTGTACTCATCAGTTGTATAGTGTGTAAGATTAAAGTGGAGTGATTTCTTGATTCTGGCTTTACACGTATTTGGTTTGTTTCCTTTCTACAGATTCCTCAAACAGTATCAAAACAAGGCATAAGACTGAAAATACAATCCTAGAAGTGAGATTTACTAGCAGTTGGACCCCTCTACTTACTGGTAGTGGTAAAAAATCAAAATAGTGGGGAAAAAAATTAGAGCACCATTGCTATGTTGTTAAAAATTGTCAGCAATAGCTGACTAAATTAAATCAGAAAGCTCTTTAAAACATGAAACACTGTTGATTATGGCTGATCTGGAAATCAGCCAGAAGAGAGGGGTGGGGAATACCAGTACCAGGAGTCATTCACATTCTTAAGAGAACATTGGTTTTCAAGGTGAAAACAAACATGAGAAGATGAATGTGTTTTTATATGTGTAATCATTTAAATTCTACCTAAAATCCAACAATATAAGCCTTCGACCATAATATAGATAAAAGTATAGTATTGGAGACTGTTGGAATTGCTACTTTTTCATTGTCAATAATTCTCTCTTAATTTGAAGCTTAAAACTGCAGTAATGGCAAGTACTGGTATAAAAGCATAGAGTATGAGGAAATCAACTGTGAACCGAGACAATGCCCCGGGATAGTTTTCTTCAATGAACCTGATGCCTTGAGAGAGAACACACGCAGCATTATTTGCAGTGGAACTGTTGGCTCCACCTGTCAAAAGAAACAATTTTTTTAGTAGGTAAATCAGTAAAATTAAAACTCAGACTCCAGTCTCTAACTCATGCCTTAAATACACCTCTTCCTGACATCACTTCCATGAAGAACCATACCCACAGGAGTATTTCTCATCACTGTGGAATAAAACCAGACAAGCTCTGTGTTTCTGCTGTTAATCCATGACATACGTTTTGAAGGGAAGAACAAATGGTCACTAGGAGCTCTCTCTTTTGTTCATGCCAAACAAAGATTTATTTATGGCTTTTCAGACACATTATCTAGAGTGGCATCAAGAAGCAAGTTGCCCCATGTGGTAGACTTACAGTGTTCATATGTGTTGAGGGTTCCAAAATGCAAGAAATGGTGACTTCCTTGCATTAAGAACTTAAGAAGGGCACATTAAAAATGAGGTGTTTACTGGTACTAATAGAGTCATGGATTCGTTTTCTAACAGTTGTTGATCTTGTAATAAAGAGGTGCAGGAGAGATTAATAGATAAAAAATATGTAGCCTTGGAAAGGAGCACAGACACCTGGCTACAACACCCTAAATATCTTAGGGTCAGTCCAAAGCTGTAAGTTTTACCCCACTAATGTATATTAGCTACCAACCCTGCCACCCTGATTTATTCTCTTGTTTTGCAGGTTATCTTGCTCAAAACCAGCAAAGCACAGCCTGACAGACCCAAGCTGCTCAGTAAATACCATGGAAACACACTTGAACTGAAGCCTCTCTAGTGTTAGAGGAGATACCTGGTCAGCTGTTTGTTACCTCTCAATATTCCCTCCACTGATGTTTGATCTTAGATTGTGCAATTCTCTTGATGCTCTATTTGTGTAACATTGCTCAAAAAAAAAATTTCCAGCCTGTAACAAACTTAGCTTCCAAAATTCCTCCAAAAAGGGGATAAGAGAACAGGTGAAAAAGAAAGATGAAAGAACTGGAAGAATGAGAAATGGTTGGAACAAAATAATCAAATTCTGCTCTAGCTTGCTGATGTGGCATTATAGTCTTTACTAATTAGTAAGTTCTTTTTAGCAACTCAAAAGTTACCTTTACCAGGATACATGTACATAGAAGGAAAATTAGCATCAACATCTCATTAAAATTATTTATAATCGACTTTTTTTTGAACACTTACCACATGTGAAGTTTAAGCCATAAAATTCATTGACTACAAGGACTTCACTGCTGTATTTTTGAAATGTAATAAAACTAAGCAGTTTCAAAGGTGTTGGCATTTCTTCAATGGTCCTTAAAGAAACAGAGAAGTTAAGTTGGCTTTTGCTACATACTAAGAGACCCCAAATTAAAACAAGCTCTCATTGTTTGTAACCTGTGACAAAAACAGTTCTTGTCTCTATCTGTAGGGTTTTCAAACATAAAGTCCAATTTTAGGGCTAAGTGATGAGACAACCATGAAGGCTGTTCCTGACTTTGGTACAGTGTCACAACATTCAGCCCTGACTTGTTTATGAACAGTCACAAAGAATTCTATGGTTGTTTGCTGTTCATATGGCAGTGATAAACTGAAAATGACAAGACTCAATATAAACCTTACTTGCAAAAATGTTTTGCTTTCAAAGTAAGAAACCACCACCCCTCCTTCCATCTTCAAAACCAAGTAATACTGAATAGGAATTCATTGCCGCAATAATAACAATGCAAAAATGAAGCAAAAATAATGACAAGAAACATTCAACAAGACAGGGCAATTTCAGCATCTACCATACTTCAAGACTTATAATTCAACAACAACAAAAAAATTAACAGGGAAAAAACCCAGCAACCTAAGTCTCAATGCTATTTTAATGTCTTTCATTGCTTATGAAGATTAATCAAAAAGATTCATAATATTAATGAGCAAAGTCTGTGCTGTAAAATAAGGTTAGAAACCACTCTAATGCTTTTTAAGTTATCATTAAGGCATTAGACTACAGTAGCAGGAATAAATGTCTTTCACTATAAACACACACCTTCCTGAAATTAGGCAGGGACCAAATAATTAAACATTAACCTAGATTTACATTGTAAGTATGAGCTGAGATCTACTTTAAAGAGACAAAGCATCATCAGCTTTGTGAAGATTCAGATGGTTTTCTTGAGGACAACACCAGGTGTTGTTAGGCTTACTTCATTTTCATTGGGAGGGTCTCAGGTAAACACATCCTACTTGCTCAATATCTTAGGAAAACTGCTTTTAACAATTACACATTTATTATGGTATGTCCCTCAAAAAAACCAGTAATTTCAGTATTGACAAATACAAGGGGAAAACTGTTCAAACTTCACACAATTAAAACAAACCCATTTATTTGCACAGTAATAGAGCAAGCAGATCACAGTCTTCCCGCATATTTACTACACTATTCAATAATTTTTATAGATTTCAGTCTGTATGGGTAGAAAAAGTGACTGAAAAGTTTACTGGCTAAACTGCATAATAATACTAGTAAGATAGTTGAGAGCAACTGTTTTTTTAAACCAGCATTACCAGTGTTTGATGTCATAAGTTCCAGCAGTTACTAAAAGATGTAGGAACAGGAATTTTTGGTAGGCTCCTTTAATGAGGACAGCATTTCATATCATCATGTCAGCATCAATAAAAGAATTCAGATGAGCTGATAGATATTAATTTTTCAGTTTTATCTTCAATGTATTTGCAAAAACTAGGGGAAATCTTCAATATCTTTGTTGATATCTAAAGATACTAAGTGTCTGGTTTTGTGTTTAGTACAAGACCCAACAAGATCAGGTAATTCTGCCTCTGAAGGAGCACAGCTGCTCTTGCTTTTCCATTGCTACCTGTACATTACTGGATTTCTGCAAAACCAACTGTTCTAGAAACTCTTCCACATCAGTGTTAACAGCAACACTGTAATAAAGTAAGATTTTTTCCTACCTTACTAGTCCTGTTCCCACTATCACACCAGCTGAATTAAGTAGCACAATGCCACTTTGGACTATATTTGGGTCTTGAACCATGCCAAGTATAACAAGTGTTAGTAGTTCACCAATCATGTGAGATGCTAGGACAACAGCAAAGAAAATTCCAAATCTGGAAGCATCAGGATACAATCCTGTAGTCCTGTACAAAGATGAGCAAAAGAACAGTTAAAAAACAATGTTTGGGTAGTAAACTTGGAAAGTAGCTTTTACTTTTGTTTCTATTTGGGTTTTTTGGAGTTACAGCTCACTAGGTGAAGAGTTTACACCTTAATCCTTAGCATATTGTTTGGAATCTTAACACAAAGGACATCCACTTACTATCATTATGTAAGTGCAGATACATGAGGTTTTCTCCATCTAGATTGAAGAGGGTTATGCAAAGATGTAATTATTGTAGAAACACAGGTTTTTTTAGGACAATCACTACAGCTTTTCAATTTCTTAAACTAACCAGCTGCTTCTTGTAAAGTCTTTGCAGTGGGAATCATTCGTGTAAGTCACATATTTAAAGAACATCTTTATGCAAGTAATTAACAGATGGGATTTTGCACTTCTGATAATATGCAAGCAAACATAAGTATGGATATACTCAATTAAATTAAAAACTAATTGAATTCACCACCCATGTAATTCATACCAATGCAATTTCCCCCATACTCCTGCATTGTTTAATGCAACATGCTGTTCTCAGTTTTCCTCTAGCTAACGCAAGGGAAAGAGTCCTCTCAATCTATACTCAAGATTAAAAACTTAAGAAAAGCTAGTAATTGCTTGACAAACTTAATTCAGCCTTATAGTGTATGTGACAGATGACAAAACCCTTTATTACACTGTGACACATTACTCTTTTTCCAAAATACCTCATACTAAAATTGCCTCACACTAGGTTCACACGGCATGCTTTGCTTAGTTCACAAGCTACAATTCAACATTAAATTTTCTTTTTGTTGCTCAGTGCATGAGGGTTTTTTTTAAATCCACCATGTTCAAATATGGTTTTAAAACAGAAGTATCAATTTTCTCATAGGCTTTTCTGTAGTGTTTTTTGTAACACCAGAATAATTTATAAATAGATGGATGAACATTGACTCTTCCAGCATTAAACACTCAGCAAGGTAGCAGGTATTTAACAACTTTTAAGTACAGATTGGTGCAGAAGAAACAGCTTTCCAAAGTCCTACCAGAAAACTATCACCTCTGAGCCACTCTAAAACTTTACACAGAGATATGGAGACACAGACTAGTAAATCTGGGGTATGAATAGAACAGAAGAAAGCCTAAAAAAAAAAAAAAACAAAAAACACAAATAAAACAAAACAAAACAAAACAAAAAACAAAACAAAAAAAAAACCAAAAAAACAAAAAAAAACCACCAAAAAAACCAAACAAAAAAACCAAACAAAAAACAACAACAACAAAAAAAAACCAACAAAAAACTGCGACCAGCCCAAAGAGAGAATATTATAGCAACAGAATAACAACATGATGTGAACTGTCAGAATATTTCCCAGAGGTATCTTCAGCTAGGAAAATCTGCACAGACCGGACATTCACTTGGTTGCAAAAGAGGATCTCTTTGAACTTGGCCAAACCTGCCTTGTGTCTGATCAGGTCAGAGTTTGGGTCTGCCTGACTCCACAAACATAAACTCTACGAGAAATGGCTTGTAAGAACACATGCCAGAGGCTGTCAAGGTCTCTCAAAAAGTTAGTCCATTTGGGAAAGTTCAGTCCTGCATAACAACTGCCAAAATTTCATCCAGAAACTGCTTGCCCTGAGAGATCTAAGAGCATTGTGAAATCACTTTGACACATCCCTTATGGCTTCCAAACAACCGCAATATTGGAAAGATAGTACCTGTAAATATTATCCATTAACTCCAGCCTCACTATTTATTATTTATTGTGTTTGAGCCAACCAAAACATAGGGGCAAAGTCTCTGCCTATGTGGATTCCCTGTTTTTTATGGAGTTGAGAGTGTCATTGAGCCTGGAAAGCTGCTTTCCAAATGGCTGTTTTCTTGGCACCAGTCACAAACAGAATGTCAGCACAGCACTTAGTGGAAGGAAGAGTAATTTCTGTCTGTCTGTCTGTCTGTCTGCGAAAAAAAGGCTTCTCAGGGAGCCCTGCCTCAAGCAGGTAGCACTGACAGCTTGCAGAAATAAAAGCCCAGGTAGCTAAGGGGATAAAGGTTACTACTTTTCATATCCACACCAAACTACAAAACAACCTTCCCATGCATGCAAGTCCTCACGCCTGGAGAGCAGAAATCTTCCTCTAAGGGATGTTCTCTTTTCACTGAGATTTCAAATGGAAAGAATTAAGTAAATGCTGAGTACTGTCCCTCATTGCCTACTGTAGACAAGAAGGAAGAAGGGAATAGTCATCCTTTTTTTCTGAATTTTTGCAGATGGGGGAAAATTGCAGAAATTCTGACTCAGAAATCCAAGCAATTTTGTGTAGCTCTACTTTATCCATTTTCCATCCATCTTACTAGAAAGTAAGAGCACTAACATGCACAGCTACAGCAGAATGGCTTCTGCACTTTAGCTCTTTTATGAGGGTATATCCACTAATCACTTTTGAACAGCTCATCAGAGAACATGCATCCACAACACAAACCAAGCCTTCTCATCACTTGTACACATTTTGCTACAGACTGCCAAATGAATGCAACTGTCCCAGGAAAACTAAAATTAACCTCGGTGCACTAGACATCTCTCAACATTAGAAAAGAAAAAGAATGAAGGACAAAAATTTGTGCTTTTCTCTGGAGGGTATAAGAAAGGGATCCAGATTTCATCATTTCCATATGCTGTAGCTAAACCCCAACATCCCAGGAAATAAAAGTTTGTTACTGTCACGTACCCAGAGCTGATATCCTCACATTGGGGTCTTTTTGGTTTTTTGTTTTTTATTTCCTGTCTTTCTAAATGCAATGTAAAATGACACTTCCTGCTTTCAATATGACAAAAGGATGATAACTCTCCCAGGTCCATTAAAACTTTCCAAGTTACCCAGAGAACAGGTAATTTACTTACTGGGGAAGTGTTTTCAGCTCTGCCTGAAAGAGAAGGGCTAAATTTGTGCCATCTTTCCTTACGCTTTCTGTGTAATCATTTTGAGAGACAACAGCAGGAAGCCATGCCAGGAGGCCTTTTGCTGACATGTTAACTAACAAAACCAAAATGACAATCCAACAGATGGTCCAAATGCTTACCAGTATATGAAGGTACTGAAAATGGCCACGCTGATGACACTGAAGGGCAGGAAATGGACTATATAAGCTACAAGCATTTGCCATTTCTTATACAAGCCGTCCTTACTTTCTTGGTCACTGATAGCACGTAGAGGTGGGACTGAATTAAATATATAAGAAATGAAGTAAATTACCATTAAACAGAAAGAGCAAGACTTGTTGTTAGCAGAAATGATCTGAAGCACAGGGACAACTTTGAGAATATATCACAAACATTCTGCCTAAACCACTCTAATCCCTTCTCCCCTCACTGTAAATGCAAAGCATGCTCCCTGCAGATTGCAAACATTGGTAGGCTTAATGAAAGAGGCCTAATTTATCAGCATGCAGGACAGCCTTCTCTTTTTGCATATACAAATTAAGGACATGAGAAAACCTCTGTCACTGGCCAGTTTATTGAGGTGCTCAGATTTCAAGCTGACGACAGCAGTGTAGGTTCTCTACATGAGCAAAACAGTTATTAGAGCTGTAAATAGAAACTACTGTTGCTTTCAGTATAGCACCTGGAAGAGAAAAATCCTTTAAAAAATGTAATCATCACATAATACTCATAAATCCAATTATGCTTAATTGCTGTCAAAGTTGTTTTGTATTTCCATCCTTTCCATGTGTCTGCTTTTGAGCTCACTTACATATTAGCTAGACCTAGACTTTGTCTTGCCTGTAAAATGCTACACACAGGGAAATCTTTTGCACAGTTTAGAATAAAGCCTTCATAGGCAGGCCAGCTGTAAAAAAGAAAGGCAGGGATCAGGGCATATTCCCTTAAATTCCATTGAATTTTGTGCTTCTGTATCAACTCTGACATTACCTAGACCAGTGAAGATCCTTTAAATTACTATCTTCAAAAAATACTTTTTCTTATTTAAGACAAGAGTGGCAGCACACCTGCTGCTGCACGTAAGACAGGACAGAAACTCACACAGGGCCACAGCATTGAGCATCCCTGTGTAGGGGGGGGCACTCACGCACTGGTAGACAAGCCCCACACGGTCCTGCACGGCTCCCTGGGCCAGGTCATTCCTTAGTCTAAGAAGGAAAAAGGCTACAAACAATCCAAATAACAGGTTCTGGAGGAGACGCATGATGATGCCTATCTTATCTCTGGAGAGATTTCTTGTTGTTCTCCTGATAATGAAACAAAACAAAAAAGGCTTGTTAGCTACAACTGAACACATGTTGGTAGGGTATTAAGCTTTGAATAAATCTTAGACACACAGTGTCCACAAAGAGCTAATATATTAAAAAAAGACAAGGGACAAGTGCAGTGGGAGATCAAATAACCAAGGAAGTGCATCTATACATGGAGGGGAAACCTGAAAGATTAGTGGAGAAGAAAAAAATAATTGCTTTAAAAGGGGTAGGGGGAAAGTCTTACCGTAAAAGTATCAGTATTTGGTCAAAGCCACTGGGTGAGTCTTTGTTTTTGAATGGTATTGGTGGCAGCTCCTTCATATACTTTGTTTTTTCAATGGCTTCCAGTACTTTGCTAAAGATCTCTGAGTTTCTATAGGCTGATACAAAGTCCTGAACCCTACTGTAGGTTTCGAGTTCGTGTTCCTTGCTTCGGGTGTCCACAGATGTCAGATCCACTGTAAAATGACAAAGTTTTTACTCTATATACACATCCCTTTCCCTTCATATCTTTTTTCCCCATGCAACTCACTTCTTCTGGTCTCCATTCTAAAATATGCAAAGATGAAAAGGCCACTTGAAAGTATTCAAGGCTTCTTTCTCCCTTCTGTTAGATGCAGCAGGAATTAATTAACTGTGCAGCCACAAGAAATCCTTGTTTTGTGACCTCTGTAGGACCCTGCAGTTCAGGTCCTTGATCTGGAAATGCAGGGCATGAGCACTGTGCTGGTCAGACCTTTAGCACTCTCCTTCCACAGCACAGAGCTGTAGAGAGCGAGACAAAGCACCAGTGGAGGAACATTTATGAAGATGAAGAGATTACTTATCTGGTCATATATTTCTCAGGTTTTCAGGCAAATGCTCAGACGCAGCTCCATGGCTCCCCCTTGTCCTCTGACCACTCCTCCATAACTATGGAGCTTTATTTTTTGCTTAGTGTGAACTCACACTGTAGAGACACTGCTCTTCTCTCCTTGAGCTGTTAATGCATTGTTGCACTGGCTTTCACCTACCTCCTTCGCAGACATACTTCTCTTTTAATGTGAAGTCAGAGGATATTCAGCTGGCCAAATTCCCTTAGCAGGCTCAGCCCAAGCTGAAGGAAGTATTACTGACTGCTGTGGAACTCAGGAAAGGTAACTACATCACAGGGTTAATGTTCCTTTCTAATAAGTCCACCTAAACATACTCCTGGCACCAGCAATTCTTTTGCTGGCAGATGGGAAATTTGTGTGTTCCATCTTTACAGGTCATACAGATTCAGTAATAGTGCCAGAACGCCTTAGAAATTTCCCTTTTCCCTAACAGCAATGAATTAGCCAAGGTTTTGAAAACTGGACTGTTGTTCTCAGCAATATTTGTTCTTACCCAATTTTATATTACTCTTCTACATCTGGTAAGATGTCTTCATCAGTTATTTATTCCTAAGGTTTCTCTCATCCTTAGATTTCAGTTTTGCAATGTTCTGTTCAACTTCAAAATACAAATTCAACAAAAGGAGGCCTTGTCCAAGATTCTTAAGTTTCCTCAAAATCTGAATTAGGCTTATGAATAGTTCCCTGGTGTTCTAAAAGCTGGAATTCAGCAGAATTGTCTTTAATGGTAAACACATCCAAAATTAAGCCTTTGCTTTTACAAATGGGAACATCCAAAATGCAGAAACACTTTTTAAAACTTGGCCAGCGTGACTTGCTGGAAGTCACACAGGAAATAAATGGCAACTGGGTGTGCTTTAAAAGAATTGTAACACTGACTACTAACTAGACCAACTAGCTAATGCCTACCATGCATTAGTACTTTTTACAAACATGTGACAGTTCAGCAATATAACCCACACTCAATACATAGGATATATTTTCCTCTGTTGCTGGTGTAAATGGTATCAGAATCTGTCCCTTCATTCATATCAAATCACACAAAAAAATATAAACTATCAATTTTCGAAAGACTAAATATTCTGATGATTCTTTGCTCTAATCTGCATTTTTTTTCCTTTCTTGTCATATTCAAAGGTTGACATTTGAAGAATGCAGTACTCTCTTTACCAAGCTTTTTTAAAAGTAGGTCTAAATCTCAAATCATCTATGCTTTTCAAGACTATTCAAATTCATGAAGGCAAAATTATCCTCACTGTCATACCAGTATTTTCAGCTTTATCCCGTTCCAGCTTCATGTCAACAACCATCCTCTCTTCTCACTGAGTTTAGAATGCCATGTAGACAATAGGAAAACACTGCCAGCTCTAAATGGAGCTTTTTGAATTGGTCAAATTCCCTGGTTAGTGCTCAGCTAGTACTGCCAGAAATTAACCTAACATGTTGGATTTAAATAGAGTTATGTACATGGCTGCATATCTGTACACATACAAACACACCCACATTCTCTTCAAACCTGTGCCTGTATGGATCAGGGACATGGATGTCCTGCAGCAAAACCGAGTCTCATTTCCAAAGCTGACCTTTTTTTTTCATCCTGAATTGGTAAAACAATACTCTCCAGTTTATGCCAACAGCTATCATCATCTTGCTATCATCATCTCCTGAAGCATCCATTCTGTTCCAGTTGTTCACCCTGGTATTAGCAACTCCCCAAACTTTCAGAAACGTCAGACTTAGAATTCCTGGAAATTGATGCCTCAAGTCATCCCATATTTATTCCACACCCTTCCCTCCACACAACTCTTTTAAGTTGCTTGGCATCACAGAGTCTGGAGGAGCATGGGATTTTCCACAGTTTTGGAATCAAATTAATTTTCCAACATCCAGTGCACAGCCACAGGGAAATGTCATCAGGAATCCAGAGGTTTCATAAAGCTGAGATTCTTTTTTTAGTGGTAGTTTACTGCTTTACTGCAAATATGGCTATTTTATGGAATCATTAGGAATGACATGGGGCCAGCCCTCTTTCTGAGCTGAAAATAACTAAAAAGTTGGAGCAGAATTCAAATACATTTCCATCTCTGGAAAAACTTCGACTTGGGAAAAAAACCCAAATTGTTTTACCAAAACAACTTAGACAAACTTACCAAAGAAGTCAAAAGGATTTGATTGTTCAGGACAAGAATAGCCACAGTCACTAAAAAATGAGATCATTTCCATAGGGCTCCCACAGAAAACCATTTCTCCAAAGCTCATGATGGCTATTTTATCAAATAACTGTTGGGGGAAAATTAATATATTAGCAGTATGTACTAAGAATCACAGAATATGCTGATTTGGAAGGAATCCATCAGGATCATCAAGTCCAACTCCTGGCCCTGCATAAGACACCCCAAGAATCACACCACGTGCCTGAGAGCATTGTCCAAAAGCTTCTTTAACTCTGTCAGACTTGGTGTTGTGGCCACTTCCCTGGGGAGCCTGTTCCCAACCACCCTCTGTGTGAAAAATATTTTTCTAAGATCCAACCTAAACCTCCCCTGTCACACTTCAGGCCATTCCCTCAGGTCCTGTCACTGGGCACCACAGCAATCAGATCAGGAGTGCTTTCATTCTTGAGTACAGCTACTATCTTGGTAATAGAAATGCTTTGATGGGAAAAATAGCTTTGACACATTCACACTTCCTTACTGTATTTCTTCCAAAAGACATTTGTCCTTTCTTTCACTCCTCTCATTGGTGGCTATGCAAAATGACACATCTTTAAGCTCTAGTGGTTTTCGAAACTGTCCATGACAACAGCATACAGAGGTAATCCACAAAAAGAGATGTGGCTTTCTGACTTCACTTCTAATGCACCTTCACTTACTGACTGACCCCCTTCGGTGCTTTATAGCCTCAGTCTGTAAAACCCCCCAAACTGTTGGCAAGATTATCCTGAAGTGTTTAAGCACTCTAACAGCACTGCTCTTCAGGTGAACATTTGCAAGGGTAAGGTTCCCACCAGCTATGATCAATCCATGTTCTCAAGACACCAGGGCTGTTTTCAGTCCAGAAAAGAACGGTTGCTCTGTGGCAGCAGCTCTCTGGCCACAGAGAGCAGGCACAGGCTTTCCCAGGCATTTTCCCAGGGAAGGCTGTGGGAAGATCAGAGAAAAGAATTGGAAACAATTCTTATCTCCACTTGTTGCACCTGCTGTTGTGCACACGTGGAATGTGTCATGGAGATTTGTTTACCAAAGGGTGATTTCTTAATTGGACACTAGATGGTGTTTGGATTGATTGACCAATTAGGTCAAAGCTGTATCGGACTGGCTGTAAGGGTTACTGAGTTTCTTAATAAGATAGTATAAGATTATATAACAAAGCAATTGATCAGCCTTCTGCAATCATGGAGTCAATGCTAATTATTACCCAGCTGGGGGCCTACAGCAACAGTTGCTTCCCTCTGGCCCCACAACCATTAACACTCCATTCAGTCAGCCAGGGAAGAGGAGTTTTGCTTTCATGTGGCAGGTGCTGGGTAAGAACAAAGCGAGAAACAGTAATGGGAAAGGAGGAATGCTGTCCCCAGCACAAACCCTGCAAGGCAGGACTGCCCCAGCACACAACAAAGGTGTACCTACATGCTTTGTCTTTACTTCTCCCAGTGGTTTTGGTTTGGGTAGTTGCATAACACAAGTGTTAGGCACACAGTCAGACTCCATACTATTTTCACAAGGCAGTGTGTGTCCCTAAGTGCCCTGTGACTGGGACAAGGCCAGAGTTCCAAAATTCAAGAGAAGCCTCTAATTAAGCAAAGGAAAGGAAAAGAGGCAGATATACTGGATCTTGTACTTCCATCCTGAAAAGAACCTAAGTACCAAAAGGTCAGGTGGAAAAGGCAATAGTGAAAAAGTATCATCTACCTTGAAAAGTTCTGAGCGAGGCTGATGGATTGTAAGAATCACAATCCTGTCTCTGTGTGCAAGCTCTGAGAGAAGCAAGACAAGCTGGTTTGCAGTCAGGCAGTCCAGCCCTGTCGTTGGTTCATCAAGTAGCATGACTTCTGTCAAACAACAAGGAATAACTTTAAAATTCAGGTAAATGAGGAGCAAATGGCATAGCTTCTGCCCTTAAAGCTAATTTGGCAAATAACATAGAAATTACTTTACTGGTGAAGTTCCACACATAAAGCAGGGTATGCACAGATATTGCCATGACGGGATCTTTCAGTTTTATTTAGTTTCACTGGTCTGTTTCAATGACTAGGAATAAGGACATTAAAAAATACTTCAGAGCATAATACTTTTTCTAAATTCATGTGAAATCTGAAAATTACCAAAATAGTTTTGATGCATACATCTGCTTTCAAGAACAATAATGATAAATTTCAGCATTTACAAAATTGTAAATATAAGCGACAAAATTCGCTAGGAGTTATATATTCTGAATTAAATTTATATATACACATAGAATTTGTTATGAACAAACCAAGAATTGTTAAAATACAGCAGATGCAATTCCATAGATTGAAGCAGATGTTACTACCTTTTCTTAATTATTTTATTGCACATGAAAGGGAAAAACTTATAATCAAATCCATTATTTTTATAGAGATGACACGTAGCACAGAAGAGGGCAGTCCAACCTTGATCAGGGTACGAGGGAGTTTCCACTCTAGGTTTATCTACACAGAATTACTATAGTGTTTACTGTAGAGTTTAGTGAGGTTCTGAGCAGCAACCACACCCCAGGAGTCACCAGTAGTAGGGATGTACCTCACTTTGCTATTTAAGCTACTTCCTGCCTAATATGCAGTTGTAACACATCCAAATGGATACAAGGACTCCAGCATCCAATAAATATGTGCTGTACATTCACTCCATGAGATTCTGGCACCTTCAAGAAACTCTCTCAAAACTGACAAAATTTCTCACATGGATAATCCTTCCATAGTTACTCAGCTTTGATTTCCTTTCATTGGAATTTTTTTGGCACTGGAACATACCTGACACTCACACATACATAGATCAAGGGCGGCTACTCCACTACAAGGCTCAGTGCTTGCACACATATGGCTCTGATGTACTCAAAAATGATAAATCAATGGGCCACAACCAACATTTGGGAAGAGTGAACCCAGAAAGACTCAAAATGGATAAATCCAAGTCTAAACCTATGTTCAGTCCCTAAGATTTTTAATTTGTCTGCTTTCCAAGATCAACTAACAGATCAATGGCAGACCTCAGTTACTGCTTATTCTTTTCTGTCATCACCAGACTGGCTTCTGCTGAATTAAAGAATGCAAATGCTTTTGTATTTTAAAGTGGGTTACAGAGGCCTGTGGTAGGAGCACAAAGTGACACAGCTTTGTTTCAGTTTGAAAATCCATGCAGTGGTACTTACTGGGATCTTGTAAAAGCTGGGCTGCAACTGATACCCGACGCCTCTCACCCCCAGAAATTCCTACGACATTCCGGCTTCCAATTATTTTGTCAGCAATGTGGCTGAGACTCAGCTCAGTCATAACTGCATCTACCTAAAAATAATTACAATTTCAAAACACTAAACACAGTCCAACTCAGATACCTGTGTGCAATGGCAAAAAACAGCAAAAAAAAAAGACATGATTTTAGGTGACAGCTTTACTAATATCCTGCTTGCATCCATTCTAGTTGGACAGTATGTGGCCTAATTTCTATTTGATTATTTTTAATACATTTTTAAATTATTATTTTTAAAAATTTTATTTGAATGTATTCTGAAATGAGTAAATTTTAGCCTCACTTGACATTAAGAGATTAAGAGTTCAGAGGTGACTATAAGTTAAGATATGGAGCATGTGCTGCTCTGGCTTCCAAAATCAGGGAGCAGGAAGGCACATCAATTCCGGGAAAGTATAAAGCACTGAGTGGAAGACTGGGGAAGAGAGAAGACAGAGAGCAAGACCTCTGGTCAAGAATATCCAATAGAATTCAAAAAGAGCCCTTTAAATAAATCTGAAACACACTGATTTCATCAAGAAAGCAGCTTGCAGGAGGCTTAGTAGACCAGTGGTTTTTTTTGAGCTATTGTGGTTAGTGACAGATATCTGACAGGAGACAGAGTGGTGCCAAAATCAGTTGTGCTGTCCATGAGACTTGCCAGCTTCTCTGGGCCTAAATACCCCAGA
Source organism: Ploceus nigricollis (assembly GCA_013399945.1). NCBI lineage: Eukaryota > Metazoa > Chordata > Aves > Passeriformes > Ploceidae > Ploceus > Ploceus nigricollis. Next base: position 319,736 of record VXBC01004244.1, read on the forward strand.
GAACTGAGGTTCCCCTCTGGGGAAGGGGAACTGACCTCAATTCCAAGACCAGCATCTCCTGCAGTAGTACCTGCTTCAGCTTTGGGTTGGGAGCATTTTGTCTCAGCATAATGGTGATGTCCTGGTGCACCAGCACAAGTCCCTTGAAGAGGTGGGACCACCAGAGAGCTTATGCCCTACTCCTCAGCAAGGGGATTTCTCCCCATTTGCAGAATGATGATTACAAAACCTCATAAACACAAAACACAGCCATGGATGGAAAGTGCTGCTGGTGAAAACATTACATGACATCGCGTATGACTTTCTGGTGGAAGATTGTAAAATACAAACCTTCTTTTTGATGGAGCTGTTGGAGCGTTTCTTAAGAGTTAGTAAAGCTGTGTAGGTCAAAGACTCCTGTACAGTGAGAAAGCTTAACAAAGTGTCATTCTGAAAAAAAAAGTGAAGAGGAAGAAGCAGTTAGTTCCACAGTAATTAAAATTTTGTCCTTCTTCATGCAAGCCTAAACATTCATACAGCTTATTAACTGATTTGTCCCAAATTTCCTAGTAAAATCACATTCACATTACAGTACTCCATTACACTAGCAACTTTTTTTACACAAAAGGAAGCACAGTACACAAAAAATAAATGTAGAAATCAACCTGTGGCACATAAGAGAAGCAATCTCTGAACTGTTCCCTCTTCAGCTGACGTCCATTCACACACACTTCACCCAAGAAGTTGTCTTTTTGTCCCAGTCTTCCTGATATTGCATCCAGAAGTGTTGTTTTCCCAGATCCTTTCAAACAAAAGAAATTAATCATGTGCTGAGATGAATTTTATGATTCCAAGAGTGGTAGCCTGACTTGGATGGACATGTACAAAAAGTACAAAATTGGATTTTTTCTCAATAACTTTAAAAGAATAGGCCCTGAAAAGGCAGCTAATTAAGGGAAAGTAAATGGGAAAACTAGAATGCAAATTAGCATTTAAATAATAAAAAATTCACACTTTGCAGTTAAACATTTGAGTTTTGAAGTAACCTTGTCTGTTATTGAAGTTATAATTGTTAATTAGATGACAGAAAACTGAACTCTGAAAACCAAGCACCATTTTTATCAAGCAGAAGTTAAAACCAGCCACAATTTCATTATTTACAACACAGACCTCAGTCACATTCATGTCGCTATGGGAGTCATCATTATTAACTGTGATCTTATTTCGTTTAAAGTACTGGAACAACTTACCAGAATTTCCTAAAATCCCCATAATCTGTCCACTTTCTATGTGAAATGAAACATCCTTAAGTATTTGCCGGGTCCATTTTTTACAATATAAAGAAAAGTTCCACCATGGGCCAACACGCTCTCTTGGAAAACAAACACCAATAAAAAATTTAGAGAGAGAACATGAAAAAATTTTGCATAAAGCAAGTGAATGGTTCATAGCTACTTGCATGTGGGATGGGAGCTGCAAGGATTTTAAAATATGGAAAAATAAAAATTAAAGTATTTTCCCCCTTGCTCTTTCCCCTCCTAAGGCTTCAACTTTGGCATTACCTGGAAGATAAAACAAGGTCTGAGCACATTTTTCAGAATGATTGCTTTTGGACTACAATCAAAAGGGCAACCATGAACTGTGGCTTTATTTGCTGATGATGTTTGCCAGACATTAATCCACCTGTCCCTTTCCTTAGGGCCTCGTGTTATCCCTCTGGCAGCAGCAAGAAAGGCAGTGGGAAAGGGCACAACGTTTGGAAATCTCCTCTACAGCACGTCCTTCAGAGACGCGTGAAGGGGATGCGGGGAGGCTCCGCAGGGCTCAGCCCTGAGGCGGAGGGCCCGGCGCCATGAGGGGGGCCTGGCACCATCGCTCCTGCCGTGCTGGGCTGCGGCCAAACCCACAGCCCACAGTGCCAGCCCCGCTCCCGCAGCCCCTGGCGCCGGAGCAGGGACCCTCCACACCGCCCTCCCAGCCCTACCTGATGGTGTAGGAGACACCCTGGACGCTGATGCTGTTGGGGAGCTGCCCCACAGCCATCCCCTTGCCTGTGCGCCCGATGCTGCCGCTCTTCTCCGGGGTGGGAGACGCTCTGCCCGACATCCTCAGGTGCCTGGGCTCCGCAGCCTCCCAGTCCCTCACGCTGCTGGCCGGGTGCCTGGCACTGCCACTGCCACAGCCACAGCCAGTGCCGCCACCACCATGCCTCCCCCGGTACCGCGCAGGGGCAGCTCCCGCTGTCCCGGGTCAGAGCAGGTCGCTGCCCCCGGCACTTGCCACCTCAAAGAAAACAGAGGGGCTTCCTGTTATTTCTTTTTCCGGAGAACAACTGATCAGTGATTAGCTGAAGCCGCTATCTGATGTACCTTTAGCCTGAGCTATTAGTGTCCCAGAGGAGGGGAGTATTTCCCTGTCCACGGGGTCATGCCAGCTGCAGAGACGCAGCGCGCCAGGAGAAATGGTGCTGCGGTGAGGGTGCCTGGAAAGGACTACGTTCCAAACCAAGAGAAGGATTTCCACAGCTTTCACAGAGACGATAGTCAAACCACTGCAGGGAGCCAGACCTTCCACCACCACCACCACCACCATGAAGGAAACTACTGAAAATGTCTGTCTGGACGATGCCAGCTGGAGGCAGGTGATGTGCGAGGGCTCGGCTGTGAGTGAGAACCGCGTGGCGTGGGGAGGGTCCCGAGGGGCTCAGCTATCCGCAGCTGCAGCGCTGGCCCGGAGCTGGGAAAGGCAGGCAGCCATCCTGCCCAGCGGGATGGCACAGCCAGCGAGCCCCGAGCTCCTCCCGCTCTGAAACGGGGAGCAGAAAGCATCCACATCCCGCACCGGAGCACACTGGGCGTGAGGCTGGTGCCATGCAAGCCCTGCTCAGGTGCCACCACAGTGGAGCTGAGAGAGGGTCTCCAAATGTGTGGATGGGGGAGAAAGCCCCTGAGCATGTCCCGGACTGGCTTTCCCAGGAAAGCCTTCAGTCTGGATCCCCACATTTGCTGGGGAGCACCTGTTTTTAAAAATTAGGTTCAGCATAAGGAAGGGCTCAGAGTGCTTTGGCAGCAGGGGTAGTTTGGGAGACTTTCCTGTGGCTTTTCAGGCTACTTGGTGTGATGTTGCTTTCTGCTGTATATCTGGACTGAAAAACATAATCAGCCTTGTTTGCTGTGAGGGCAGGAGGTGCACGCAAAGATCATGGTCATCCTTGCCAAAGATACCACAGGCATGGATAGGGTCTGGTACACAGGGAACAGGTACGTTTGCCTTGGCTAGGGTATGAGTCTGACAAGTAGGAAAAGCACAGAGCTGTGGGAGAGATATGGCTGGCTGGAAGGAAAACTGCAGGCACGCACACAGAGCTAAACCCAAAACTAGGACTTCGTAATTGCAGCTGTATGCAAAAGGGCCAAGTAGACTCTTGTTATTTTAACTGATATCTCAGAACATTAAGTTCCAGCTGATAAATGGTGAATTTAAAAAATAAAAGAGAAGAAAGAGACTGCACTAGTGGCTGTGTTTTATTTGTTCATAAAACCTCCAAGGTTACAAGTCAATCTGGAATTCAATAATGGACATGCTTCTAGTGAACCTTCATTTTTAGCTGCCAAAATGCAGCAATTACAATATATACCATTTTGATTCAGTAGACTAATACTGCTGAAGTAGTACATCTTTTTTCCTCAAAAAAAGTCTAATCTCTTTGTAGTGACATGACATTTATCTCCATTTTCAACGTTTTCCCTTTTAATCTGAAAGCAACTAGAAAAGCACAGCACAGCACGTTTGGCCCTCACACATGTCACTAGAACAAAGTACGTTTCACACTGACAGATAACTGATAACTCATTTCAACTCTTCAGACTTTTGCACTACAGTAACTCATCAATAATAATGTTGCATCCCATAAATACATTTCCCTTTGTGCTTCATCTTTTCTGAACTCAGACTTTAGCAGCACTTTAGTTATTGTAATTAACTGTTGTAATCCACCTAACAACTTTTCCAGACCAAGACCCAGGATACTATTTTTCACTCTGAAGAAGATAACAGTCTTTATTTCACATACAGTGGAAAATCAAATGTTCTGGAAGTCAAAGAACTCAACTACCAGGTAAAAATTGTCATTTATACACCTCCCTTCAGCAGGAAGCATATCCAGCAATGCCTGTTTCTATACCCAGACCATTTAAAAAGCCAAATAAAGTTGAAAAAGTTCACACAACTGTTGCACAATCAGTTTGTGAGCAGAATCACACTCTTGGCTGCAATATTGACAGCAGATGAACCCCTGTATTGTAAATATATCCAGTAAAGTTAAGGGATAAGACAGGAAGAGAGATCTGTTTCTAGGCCCTGCTTTGTTTCAGTCTTGAGCAAAATTATTCCTCTGAGGGCTGGAGCAGAGGGACTTTCTATTCAGCTAAGGATGAAAGGAGCCTTTGCTGGCAAGAAAAAGTATGTGGAAGGGGATAAAGAGAAGATGACTAACAAAGAGGATTTCAATGAACCAGTGAAATATTTCATCTCCTCCTCACCATGGCATCTGAATAAGATTTCACAATTTTCAGTTTCCTTGAATTTCTAATTATATTTAAAGTTTGAAACATTTAAAATTTACAATAGTAATAAATTACCGAAGTAACAAAGGACAGAGAGAGTTTTAGTGATTAACAAGACATGAAAGCATAGGTGGCTGCAAAAGAACTTCCTCCTATGTATTTCTGAAGATGAACAATAATATTTTAATATATGCTTTGCTTGTAACATTGTAACTTTGAAGGTATTTGTTGTTAAACAGTTCATTGCTTGAATTGAAGGGACTTGTTTCCTTTGTTAGGTTAACACAGCATCCCAGATTCCCTGGTATGAGAACCTTGCTCAGATGAAAATGCCCTGGACCTGGAAATCGGATCCCCATTCCCATGTGACAGTAATCCAAAATCTGAATCTTAAAGTGCGAAGTGGTCAGATGCTTGCAATTATAGGAACCACTGGTAAGAGCAACCACATTTCATTATATGACCAGCTCTCAGATAAAATGAACACAATCAAGAGTAACACTCTGCAGCCTTTATGATGTCAAAATCTAGCTGAGAAAAAAATATTGGAGTGTCACTAAATACATTCTTTAAGTGACATGATGAACAAGGAAACAACGAAAATACTGGAGGGGGAAAAATTAAAATTTATTTTCAAACCTGATTTTGTTATGCTCTGCACACATTTGAGTTCTGTTTCCTGAGGTGTACTGAGGTATTGTTACAAGTGTGGCCTGGCAGCCCCAGAGCTGCTGGACATGAATCAGTTTCATGGCTCAGATTCAAAACAGGCCAGTTGTAGACCATACTCAAATAGCAAACAAATGAGGCCAAACCCCATAAGAAAGATCAGTGCCAACTTGCATAACCATAAGCAGGAATTCCATTTGGACTGAAACAATTCTAACAGGATAAAATATTGCATTTGCGTTAATTAACAGAAACTTACAGAGAAGAAAAGACAGTTCCTCTTCTGTCTGGTGTTACTGCTTTATTACACTGGGGTTTGGTTTTTTTCTTCCATTTTCTGGTGGGACTGGTCAAGGGGGACAAGAAGTAGACACAGGACCTTTAAACTGAAGTAAAAAGTGCCATACTTGGGAGGTAAAAACCCCCATGCTGTGTCTCCACTAGAGTCTTACATCAGGTTAGCTCAGTGACTAAGTGAAAATGCTCTCTCTCAAAGGCAAGGCATATTTGCCAAAGAAGTTTTAACTTTATTCCTAAAAAATGAGAGTTTTCTTTCCTATTGCCATGGGAATTTTTCCTTAGCACATATTGTTAATGTAAGTGAAGCTTACCTTAGAGATTCTCCTGATAATAAAAGGAAAAGCTTTGTGATGAAATAACATACTGAGTTATAGATATAGCACCTTTGTAAAGCAACATACACTGAGCACAAACCCCTTTCAGCAAACTAGTCAAACTATTTTCAAAAGCTGTTTATCATCTATTTCATCAAATGCCTTAGTAAAATGGATTAAACTGCTGATGGGTTTCACATTGTCAATGGCAATCAATATGTCACTCTTACACAGAGCAATACGTGATTTACAGATGGATGGGTTTCTTTTTCAAGATGTATGTATTAAGAAGCAAGTGTGAAGTTAATCTTTCAACAGGGAGACTAGAAATAAATGACATCTAATCATAAGAGAGTTCTGTGTGTTTACATACAGAATCATACAACAAAAAGGAAAAATTCATTTGCTGTTTAACTCCAGATCAGGTTTTGTTTTCATTGTTTTACTTTTCTTACCTCTGGGTATGAACCAGCTTTTCTTAATTATTTAAATGACTTTTTGTCTAATTCAAGTCATAATAATTTTTATTTCAATTGTGATTAATGTTCTTATTGTCTGTATAATCATTCAGTGCCTTAGTCATTCAGGTGATCCAGCTGCTGTTTCTGAATTCACAAATCCCTCCAGAAAGAAAGCTCTTGCTGAGCATTTGGGTGCCAGCTCTGCAGGCAGGGCGGGACCATCTTTGACCTGTGTTTCAAAAGTGAAATCATAGAGTTTACCAAAGAGATAAGAGACACTTCTTGTGCTCATGTAGCCATTCTCAAAGCCCAACTACCCAGTACTGCTGAGAAATGATAAGGGTTCAAACCACACACTCCATTCCAGAGGGGACAGATTTCCTGAACAGGAGCTTATAGTCAGTATTTTCTTTGAAGATCATCCTGTCTCTGTGACTTTGGGAAAACTTTAGGAGGGGTTGGCGAAAAATTTTTTTTCCTTAACATCCCTGTCTGTGACAAGATCGCTTTCCAAAACCATACCTTGGAAATTAATTTTCAATTTTTATTTTTCTAGCTGGTGGAAAGACATCCTTGCTTGACGTGATAACCTGCCGGGATCACGGAGGCAAAATCAAGTCTGGTCAAGTCATGATCAACAACAAACCCAGCACTCCCCAGCTTGTTAGGAAATGCATAGCACACGTGAGGCAGGATGACCGACTGCTCCCCCACCTGACTGTCAGAGAAACACTATTGTTCGTTGCCAAACTGCGCCTTCCAAAGTTTTTTTCAGACTCACAAAGGAAAAAAAGGGTAATTAAGCTGTTGGGAAAAAATAAAGTTGTCAAAAATGTGTCTGACAGGAATTATCCAAGAGATCCTGTGTGTTTGGAGTCAGAACAGCTAATCTGGCATTTTTTTATGTAGATTATGAATTATAAACCTTTTTCATCTTTCAAGATAGAAACCAGCAATTGTTCCAAAGCTTATAAAAAATGACAATCTAGAGAAAGCATTAGAGAGGCTGAAAGACAAACTAAATTTTTGATCGCTGAGTCTTTTTTAATATTACCTCTAAAATCAAGATTTGTTTTCAAGTGTCTCTAGCACAGAAATATCCAGATGAATTTTAACCATATTAATCATGTTTTCAGTTTTATCTATGCACGAATGTGCAAATGAACTCTTGCTTGACGCCTGTCACCTTGGATCCCCGCAGGTGGAGGACGTGATCGCAGAGCTCCGCCTGCGGCAATGCGCCAACACCAGGGTGGGGAACGAGTACCTGCGGGGCGTCTCCGGGGGAGAGAGGCGCAGGGTGAGCATCGGCGTGCAGCTGCTCTGGAACCCAGGTGAGCACAGCTCACACCTTCCTGGGGCACACCCCACACCACTTGGGCATAACGGAGCACTGCATGAAGATGGAAGCTTTCAGGGAAGAGCCACACACTCAGTTGCCCCTAGGTCAGCTGGAGGAGTTCATACTCGGGACAATTAACAGGCCTTGCCACACCCTCTGTCAGAGGCTGCCTCTCCACAGCACAATTAGTGACTGCTGCTGGTTCATTTTCTTCAATTGCAATCAGTGCTGATCGCAGATAATACTGTAATTATTACAGGAATAAATCTGCAAACAGAATGTTTCAGCAGCTGACACGCTTTTGCTTCAGTCATCTTTGCCAGTGGAACAGTGGAGACAGACAAGGCAGAGCCCTCAGGAGCCTTCACCCACCACTCTCTAAAACCACCACCACAAAGATAACTCAGAGTTGCCTGAAGTTACTCTCAGAGCAGAGTCCTGGTTTGTGCATATCAGTATAAGGTTTGGGTTTTATCCAACCACATGCCACAAGTTACTTTGGCTTATTTTAACATGAAGATTGTTTTTCTTTCCTCTGACACAGCCCACATTTACATGTGCAGTATTAACAGGAAAGGTCATTTTCTTCGCTGTGTAGTCAGTCATTGCAGTCTTCAACTGCAAGCCAGCTGACATGGCTTCATGTTGCATGTGAAATGGAAACTTCCATTGTCTTCAGTAGAAGCAAAACGTGAGGCTAAATCCATAGCTGATTTTGCTGGATTGAATCCCCTCTCTGATCTTATACGGATCAAAAGCACCACTAACCTTGACTGAGCCTCTTGTTGAACAAGATTTCCCATCAGCTTTTTCCCTAGGAAATGGATTTGAAAACTTTTTGCTTGTATAAAGTTATACTTCTGTAGTTATGGGGAAAGCAGGTTTTTGCTTTTGTAAGAAGTGGTGCTCAGGAATAGATGTACTGAAGTAAAAAAAAAAAAATTTCTTTAAAACTAATGAGTGAAACTTCATGCACTAGCACCATTTCACTTAGAACATATTTTCCAAAGCAAACATGCTGCTTTCCACAGCTAAACTTACTGTCTTTGGCAGGAATACTCATACTTGATGAACCCACATCTGGACTGGACAGTTTTACTGCACATAACCTTGTGATAACATTATCCAGACTGGCCAGAGGAAACAGATTGGTTCTTCTTTCACTTCATCAGCCCCGGTCAGATATCTTCCAACTGTTTGATTTGGTTCTTCTGATGACTTCTGGACTCACTGCCTACTGTGGAACAGCTAAAGACATGGTCCAGTATTTCACAGAACTAGGCTATCCCTGCCCAAGGTACAGCAATCCTGCAGATTTCTACGGTGAGTATCAACCACTGTCATAAAAAAAGGGTTACTGGAAATCATTTGCCTTCCTAAGTGGCTAGGTAATGTTGATTTTTATTGACCATGACTGTCTCAGAAATTCCTTGTAACTAACTCAAATCAATACTGCAGCAAATTCACTTTTTAATAGGATCCTTATTTGTCAGTACAGGAAATGTAGCAAAAACAAGAGGTACAGACAAAACTAATTTTAAAAACACTCCTTCTAACAGTGCCAGACGCAGTAACTTGTCGACATGTTTAGCATACTTATCCCCATGTTTTAGCTGGTTGAAACTTCTTCTCTGGGAAAGACACAGATAAACTGATCAACTGCTTTCTGTAGACAGTTCTCTGATTTCTCAGTTAAGAAAATGTAGAAGTTTGTTTCCCAGAAGCTAGCTCCTAGTCTGAGACAAACCTGGAACAAGTACTGGGAAAGAAGAGTGCTGCCCTACAGAGCACAATGGAAGGGAGAAAATCCCATCCAAATCAGCAATCCTTTTACTCCTCAAAGAAAGTTTATGTGGTTTCAAATCCATTAATTTTCTGGATTTTGCAACGTGGAAAGGGAATCTGTGCCTGTTAATCAAACAGCAGGAATCTCTAACAGAGGTTGGTTCAATTCCAGCCCTTAGGTCTTTGCACTCAAGTTGGCCAGAAAACCTGGTACAGACCTCAGACAGCCATAATGTTCTGGAGTAATCTCTTCAGCTGTGCCTGTGTGGCAGGCAGTGCCAGCTGCACAGAGATAAACAGAAGTTAACCTTGGTGTCAAGCCACACAAAAAGACCTTTGTCACCATCAGGGTTCAGAGCAGTCCTCAGCCAAGCACAGCCTTGGGGAAAGCTTGCAGCACCCCTGTATGGGAATGGAGAATGAGAGGAGTCCTCAGGAAACCTGTAGCTACAGCCTGTGGTTACAGAGACAACGCCCTGTGATGTGGAGGTGGGGAGGGCAGAGAGGCAGGTGGAAGATCACTGAATAGTATGCACCGAGTCAGCACCCACAGGAAAAGAAAGGAAATATGGGCAGCAGGAAGGTGGAAATAGGACAGGATGGCAGAGCATCCACAGCAAGAGGGAGCACCTGATGGAAACACTCAGATGCTGGCTGTGTGTCTGACAGAGAAACAGGTGACCAGGGCAGAAGGGAAGGCAAAGACTTTCTGATGTACTCCTCTGAAGAGTGGCTGAACATGATCAGTCCAATGCAAGGAGTCAGGAGATGTGCAGTGATAGTTCTCTCAGAAAGCATCTGTAAAACATCAGATACTGTCAATCTACACCAAAGGTCAGCATGGGAAAATACTACTATAAGTTTAGATAAAAAAAAAAAAAGCTAAGTCAACTATTATTGATATAACTATGTTGTCCTTAGATAATATTCCTTTTGGACTTTCTCAGTATGAGGTAAAGTTTATGGCACCTCTGTCAGATACAGCTAAGACAGTAACTATAATTTTGCACATGAAGAAAAAACGTGATTTAAGTCAAAGTCACATAAAAGACTGTAAATGCCTACATGACAGGAAGGAAATTCAAACTATTTTTTCTGAGCACTGCACTCAAGGTGCTATGAAATTTATAAAAATCTGAAATAATAGTTTATAATACTATAATAAGCAATTATGTAATCTCTCAGTGATTCATTGAGTGACTAGGTAAGAAACATACACATTAACAATCTGTTCATCTCTAATTGCCTAAAATAACTGATAGTTTTAACTGTTGTAAGTTAATGAATGTACACAGGTTGGACTATTTGCTCCAAATTAAATTCCTGATTCTAAACACATCATAAAGTTATTTATTCTATAGCACATGGACTCAAATCAAGTAATGTCTTGCAGTTGACTTGACCAGTATTGATAAGCAGACTGCAGAAAAGGAGATGGAAAGCCAAAAAAGAGCAAATACTCTTGCCAACTTGTTTGTAGAGAAGGTCAAACATTTTGATGATTTCTTATGGAAAGCTACTGAAGGAGACAACACTGAGACCACAGTCATCAAGCAGAGGTAAAGAAAAGAGTGTCATAGAGAAGAATCTGGAATAATAACTACACCTTGTGCTAATCTAATTTTTTTTCTCTTTTTCTTTTGGGCAGGAGCTCAGAAGAGGTTATCAATATGTCTCACCATTTACATGATCAATTACCAGGAGCCTTAAAGCAGTTCACTATATTATTAAGGTAATCTTGTTATGTATCATGCCCATTTGTATTTAAAATCATCAGAAAGAGGCACAGAACATCCCATACCAATTGTCTTCCTTCAGGCTTTCAGCATTTTAGACCTGAAATACTCGGTGGCTACAGGTGCTTCATAGGTTTGATTAGGTGAAATCCTTTACAGAAACAGGGAGCCCAACTCCTGTCCTTGCCAAAGCCAGCAAGTTCCAAGAACTGGTTTGAACACTGGGGCTATGTGTCTGCATATAACTGGCATTAGTAATATTAGTATATTATATCTTACAGTCAATATTGCTGTTTTCCTAGTCGTCAGGTCTCCAATGACTTCAGAGATCTTTCAACATTATTAATCCATGGATTTGAAGCCCTTCTTATGTCATTACTAATTGGATTTTTGTACTATGGCCATGAAAAAAACGGACTCTCTATTCGTGACACAACAGCACTGCTGTACATGATAGGTGCCCTTATCCCATTCACAATAATTTTGGATGTTATTGCCAAATGTAAGTGTCAGACTTCTTGTAAATGCTATATGGAATCAAAATAAAAAAATTCTTAAATCTATGAAAAAAATAAACTTATTAATACAACCCAGTGTATTTGTTCCTACCCTGCAGGTCATTCAGAAAGAGCAATGCTTTATCATGACTTGGAAGGTGGAATGTATTCTGTTAGCCCATACTTCTTTGCTAAGGTAATTGGTTTTGTTGCCAGGAAATACAAACAGTTGTCTTGAACATTAAAAAACACAAGCAAACCAAAGCCTTGTTGTATAAATAATCACATTCATATCAGACTTTGTTCTTTTGTGTCTGCCAGCTAAGGCTATCAGTCTCACTTAGTATTAATAGATTAGGCCTCACACTAATTTAGAATTTTGCCATAAGTCATGGCTGAGATCCCACACCAGAAAAGCCAAAGAACTTTTCACTGGGTTCTTTGGCCAAAATATGAGAAATCTCAGACTCAGATTTCCAGGTTTAGACAATTTTACATACCTGTGTATTTAATTCACTGCAGCATCTCTGAAAGTTGGCTTACATATCTTGATCTGTAAAACAAAACATATGTATCAAATGCTAAAGCAGAGGTAAAACAGAAATGACAAAATGCTGTGATATTTCCAGTTTGGGCCTGTATTGGTCTGAGCTAAAAAATGTATTACGTGCACAAAGAGCCAGAGTTTCTAGAATTAAATTTAGAACTTTTTAAAAATGACATTCTCTTTTTCACAAGGGTTTTGAATAATCCCTCTTTTGTGATGTTAGACGAGTTCTGCCTGCCATGGCATCTGTAATTTAGGTTTCCATTTCTGCACAAGATTTTAAATGCTTATTAGTGGTTGCCAGAGAAAAAAATTCTTAGCATTGTGTCACAAAGATTGCACATTATTCACAGAGAAATCGATGTAATTTGTTACAACCTTAGTATTAGAGGATAGTAGCAACTCTCTTTAGAAGAATTAATACTCTCTATATACCTTTTCAGATATTTGAGAAAATCCCAGTTATGCTTTTGTTTTACAATTAATCAAGTTGCTACCTGGACTGCCTTTGGGACAAGGTGGTGAAGGGACCAACAGCTAAATTTGTCTCAAATTTGACCTCACACTAGTTTCAACTAAATTGGGACAAAACATTCAGTTGCCATGAGTCAGTAACAGTATTACTGTTACCAAGCACACCAGTTCGTAGCAAAAGCGTATTTATTGCGTTCTTAGACGCTCCCAAAACTCTTAAAAAAACAATCTATAACAATTAGTTTTAGGCATTGTCACAACTGGAGGAAAAATTAGCAAGGATTTGTTTCTGTTGTGGATTGGTTTTGCATGTCACTGGCAAGCCCTAACAGGGAGATGATTGCATTCTAAGGGAGTATTTCCTATAGCTTTTATCAACAGTCCACAAGTACATTAAAGCACATCTCATGTATTTTTGTAATTATCATTCACCTTTTTCTCTTTTTTTTTTTTTATTTTCTTTTTCATCTTCCCAAACAGATTCTGGGGGAGCTCCCGGAACACTGCATTTTTGTTGTAATTTATGGGATTCCCATCTACTGGCTGGCAAACCTTGTTCCTGAGCCAGAACATTTCCTGCTGAACTTCCTGTTGCTGTGGTTGGCTGTTTACAGTGCCCGTGCCATGGCACTTTGGGTGGCAGCTCTGCTGCCAACGTTACAGCTCTCGGCCTTCCTGGGCAATGTCCTCTTCACATCATTCTACCTGAGTGGTGGTTTTGTGATAAGCCTGAACAGCCTCTGGACATGTAAGACAAAGCTCCCACCCTCCCTCCAAACTGAAACATCAATGGCTTTCAGTGACAGTGTGCAGGAAAACTCAGCTTTATTCTTACCTTTGTAATTATCTTCTTGGATGGGGACACTGCAGTCAGGTTATCCATTTTACATCAGTTTCTCCAGCTGAAAGCGAGGCAACAAGAAGTTTGGTCAAAAAAGCACTAGTGAAAGGCTAGCTTCTTACATGGTTGCTAAATTCTTCAGTAAAAAGAATTGTATTCAAAAGAGGAAGATGGAGCTCCAGGAAGACTTCGTTGACAGGGGGAATTTGATGGATATGGATATTAGCTAACTCCTGATTTCCCATCTCCATGTAACTATGTAAAGTATATCTGCCATTTTGTCCAATAATAAACTGTCACATGTTTACAGCCTCTGGCTGTCAAGAAGTGAGACAAACCTGCTGTATTTGGCAGCAGCACAGCAGTATTCTAGGTCTCAAGTTTTGTGTGTGTGTGAATCAATTTCTGTCATTTTCTTTTTCAGTTCCTTTTTGGGTTTCAAAAATCTCTTTTCTCAGATGGAATTTTCAAGGAATGATGCAAGTTCAGTTCACTGACACCACATATGAAATGACTGATCGAAACATTACTTATCAAATACCAGGAAAACTTGTAAGTCAGTAATAAAAATTGTTGCACACATTGGTAAGAAATTGGAATACTATTTTTATGCATGTCACATTTAAATAGATGGTGTAGGCCTCAAATTTGACAATCGCCAAATCAACACATGAAGTTGGGTTACACTTGGTTGTACATTTGTTCCTGAAGATGGCCCTATAGCAGTCACTCCTTCTATGCCTTTCTTTTAGTTGAAGAGAAAAAACAAAATAATAAAGGGTAACTCTTTCCTACACCAGCCCCAACTATGCACTTTGCTGGAATTGTTTAGAAGCTGACCTGTGTTCTTCTGAAATAGGGATAGTGTAGCTGCAGCCCTCTGTCAAACCACCCTGGAAGCTACACCCAAGCTGAAAAACAGGGAAAGGTAGCAGGGGCCAGGGAAGCTTACACATAAAACACACTTCACAGATCCACCACGAAAATGCGCCTTTTCCTAATTTTGTGTTATTGGTCACTACAGGTCATTCAGGCTCTGGACCTGGACTCCCACCCTCTCTATGTGAGCTACCTTGTCCTCACTGGCATCATCTGCAGCTTCCTGCTTTTATACTATTTATCTCTGCGCTTCATCAAGCAGAAGTCAACCCAAGACTGGTAAGGGCAGCAGAGGCAGCAGGTGACGGCCTCCCTTGCAGGAAGGCAGGGGAAGAAGGCTCCCGCTGCGGGAGCCCCGGCAGCCGCCCAGGAGGCGGGGAGCGGCGGGGGCCGGGAGCGCGGGCNCGGCAGCGCGGCTGCCACAGGATGGCAGCAGACCCCCAGGAGTCGGGACGTGAGCGGGAGCCTGCCACGGACCACGGCTGCAGCCTGGGATGGGGGTCGGGGCTGGGCTTTGGGTTCACTTTGGGTTTTGCTTCACGTACGATTTGAACGAGTGACAAGGCGCTTGCGAGTCCTGCACATCTGGAAATTGTCTGAGCTATGGGCCACCGATATAAAAGGATCCATGGCACTCATTGTAATAATAGCTGATGTTTTAGTCCATAATGTTTGAACATATGATGATCACTCAATTCAGAGGGCTACAAGAGAACAGGATCAAAACACTTTCTGTGTCATGTATGACATTTAACTTAAAAGATTTCACAAGTGCTTCAGGAGAACATGCAAGGATGGAAAACACAATTGTTAACTACTCTGTGTTCTAATTGCTTATGTGTTTTAAAGCTTTATTTCTGTGTTTTAAAGCTTTGCCTTTGTGTTCCAGTAGTATGCTGATGATGCCCAAAACAGGTATTTGCTCACTCTGGGGAAGACGCCTTGTAACAAATAAAATTATCTCACCTTCTTGGAGTTATTTTTACAATATAAATGCATACCAACTGATTGTTATTAATGACATCTTTCTCTGTTTTAATACACATCATAGCAATTTACCAAGTTTGCTTCCTAAGGTTCTCAGGCAGAAAACACCAACCTGCCCCTGAGTAATTAAAAATCTAACTATGTAACCTATTAATGCTTGTCATAGTGCACCTAGTTATGCTCAGAAAATTAGTATTAGTAAATAAATGGCCATAATTCACAGAGTCATGATAAGTGCATGTGCAAATTATGTGTACAGTTGCTGTGAGCATTTTTTAAGATTAGCTTGCTTGCTTTTCAACGTTTAGATGCATATATCTGTTCCTACATATAGAAACCCAAAGCAGATTGTCTACTTGACTTTCATTTGCATGTTGCACACAGTGGAAAAGTCCTAGTGTAATCAGCTGTAATGTCCCAGATACTGTTATGTAATTTGTGAGGTTTGGTTGGTTTTGGTTGTTCTGGTTTTTTTGTTTTTTTTTTTTTTTTTAAGAAATAGGAACGAAAGAACAACTGTGTTTTATTATTCTGTTTGGCAGTTAGGACTGCCACATTACTTTCCACAGGTTCCACAGGGTAATAAATTCCCAGGAGGACCCTGGTCTATAGATGTTAAGGAGGTCTGATAAAATAAGATCTTCAGCCCCAGGCAGCAGTAGGAATCCAAAACACATTCTAAGGTGAATCCTACCATTTCTTTCTTGTTCTGCTGCATTTGATTTCAAAAAACCCCACTTGATCTGATCTTAGTGCCATTTTGAAATTATCAGATTTTCACTGCCTTTTCGTGGCAAAGCCAATTCTTTCAGTCCAATTCAGCATCATTAAATTGTCAGAATAGCAGCTTCCTGTTTGATTCTTAATTATTCCTTTTTATTATATTTAAGACACTTAATTTTTTTTAAAGTGGTTTACTCTTCTTTGTAATGATCTGTTGTGATTAGAATCTCTTTTATATTACACTGAAGTTTTAAGGGTATATATTGGTACTTCTAGTCTAAACCTCTATTTTCAAGGTATTTAGAGGATTAAATTCTAGGCTGACTCTCTGTTGTGAATTCACTTTGATGTTTAATAAAAAAAAAAAGGAGCGACACAATGGGAGAAATTAAAGACATAAGGGACAGCTCTGAATTTTAGGGGCATATTGTCACGCACAGAAATCTTCAGGCATCTAGATAAGAATACACCATAGCCTTAACTTTGAATTTCCTTCCTTTTGTGAAATTAGTCAGGCTGCTGACATTACTTAAACAGCCTTTTTCCATTTAATATTCCACCCTCTCACCATTGTGCAGCAGGACCAAACGGTGTGAGTGTTTCAGAGGTGGTGTTATGACAAGGGTGGATGTATCCATAATGGGGACTTGAGCGGTGAGCCGAGGAACAGCCCGCGTGCGGAGTGCGGGAAGAGCTATCATAGGATGTGGCCAGGCCTCTGTTTACACAGAAAAAGCTCATATTCTATATACTACAATTACATTAGCACACTGCCTATGATCATATCTTGTTTCCTTGATGCCGAGAGATGGGGAATCTAGGCTGTGATTATTGTTACAGGCTTTAGCAATAAGAAGGTAGGAGCCTTGAAATACCAGCAATTAGCGTTCATGCCTAACAATAGCATCCGTGGGGCTGTGTTTGGAGAAGAGCTCAGGCACAAGTGGGTGGATGACACACAACCTGCCCCACTCGCACTGCTGGCACTTGCAAATAATGCAAGTGTGGGGGAATGAGGCCCCTCTCAGCCAGGGAAGGTCATGCCTTGGCCTCTGCACACGCTTCCACAGCAGAGCTGCTGCTGCAAAAGCAAATGGTTGCTGAGGCAGTAGAAGTCCTCCCACAAGCTCCAACCAAGGCTAAAAGTCGTAACTGAATTTCAGCACAGCTTTGCTTTCCAAGTTTGAGAGTAGCCATTCCTTTTCCTTAGACTGTATCCCTGTATGAGCAGCAGTGGCTCACTGTGCCCTCCTGCCTGCACTCCCTGTATCAGTATAACCAGAGCTGCTGCCGTCCACAACAATCCCAACACTGAGACTAAACAAGGAAGGCACTGCCCAAAACTCACTGTACTGCCTACTCCACAGGGCCAGTGCAATCTTAGGGACTTTAGCAATGTGGTAAGGCAGATGTGCCACTCAGCAAAGCACTGCCCACCAGTCCCAAGGATTCACCAACTGCTGTCTTTGCTCTCCCTATATCCTCCCCAGCCAGCTTTAGAAGGGATCTCCTCAGCTGTAAGACCCAGTCCCTGCTCCTGCAGGGAACCAAGTCAGTGTAAAACTGGTTTTGAACTGGCACCACGTTTAATTGGTTACAGGGTTTCCAGGCTGTTTGGTCCAACTACTGTTTGAACTGTGCACAACCCAACTGCACCAGTCTGTGGGGCTGCAGTGTGCAGATGTGTCCAGTTTGGGAATGGGATTATCAAATACAAGCAACAAGGACATTTTTAAGGAAAATTTACCAAATTTAGAACTACAAGAGTCATCGTTAGTTACACAGATACTGATCTGTTAAGAAACAGATTAAAAAATTCCCTTTATTACTTTAGTATTTAATACGGCAAGAGGTGGGAAGTTCTTCCCCAATTTCCACTCCAAGTTTATGCTGTCTCCACTATGCCAAAAGGACAAACTCTTTTAGCACTGGAAAATGGATTACAGAAACACTGCCCTGCATACTGGCTCATAGGTAGTGTTAGTCCTCCAAAATATTTTTAACTTCTCCTTGGGGAAGGACTAGCTTTCACTACGGCTAGCCTAAATTAATAAGTAGTTGCCAAAAGTTTAATTTCATTTTTGTTCATTCCAAAAATCTCTTCAGAAATGCTAGCTAAGTAACAAGTATCAATAGCCATTCCTTTTAATAAAAAAAACCCATTGAATTCCTTTAAAAAAAATCACAGAGAAAATCACAGACATGGAGATTCTTTGGGTAAGAAATTGCAGGTGTTGGTGTGTCCACTTGTACCAGAAATAACAAACCTTTCAGGTTATAGCCACAGTGATTAATTTTAATGGCAGTAGACAAGAAACAGTGTACACAGAGCTCTGTGACATGCTGCTTTTTTTTTTTTTTATATACTCTGAGAGCCAAGACAAGCCCTTCATGTGTTAGCAGCTATTAATTAAGGCAACAATGTTTAAGCAGTGGGTTGAGGTAATTTTAAAACTGCTTAACCCTTTTCAGAACTGCTGAGCTTCAGAAAGCACATATATATGTGTGTTCATATTAATATGTAGAAGTATCTGCATGAATGCATTACATATGTATGTATATACACATATTACTAATGTCTATGATTGCTTTTCTTTTTTTTTTTGTAGAGAATATTTAAAAAGCAGTTCAAATTCATAATTTGTAGAAGTGCTGTTGCCAATTTATATAATTAATATAAGACTGTTTGTTGACACTTATTTTGTCATTAAATCAAACCTAAAGGTTATTTTGAATTGCAAATTTTGCTGGCATTATTTTGCTTTCATGGTCACAGTTAGATACTTATAAGGCTTCCAGCGCTAAAAACCCTGCAACTTCAAACCCTCCACATTCACACCATGGCTTCAGAACCAGCATCTCCCATCAACAACACATTTGTATGTTTTGCTCCCCTTTAAGCATCTGATCAGATTTTGCTACATCTCCTACTGCATCTCAGCACTGTTTCTGCCCCTCAGTAGTTTTTCATGTTGAACAAGTGGGTTTAGAGGCCTAAGTGTTAAAGTACTGGCCAGAACTACATGGTGAGTAAACAAACAATGCCACTTGCCTCAAAAACTATTTCTATTTTTTACACAAGCAAATTAGCCGGAATTTTCAAGCAAATGCAGAGGAATTGGAAATCTATGAACACTCACAAGTAATCAAAACCAAAATAAATGCATACAACATGTAATTTTCAATAAAGTCCCAGTGCCTTGCAATATAACATACAACCATAGCAGGTCACAGGTAACATCATTAGTCTTCAAGACAGCACGTTTGCTCACTTTCACTTAGTGAAGGATTGGGGAAAACAACAGAAACTTTCTTAAAATAGAAAACCTTCATGTTTCACTGAGAAAATTTGAAGAAAACCAAACAATGTAGCAGCACTGCAGCAGCTCCTCCTCGACACAAGTAAACATCATCCTTCTCACGATTCAATGCTGTGAAGATTGCCCTAAAAGAACTAGTATTATCTTAATAATCACTTTTCAAAACCACCCAAATCTTCTATGACTCAGTTAAAAACAGCCAATCGTCTTGTGGTAGTGCTTCATCTGACCGTGGAAAGGCATAAACCCAAAAAATGGCAGCTCCAAACCAGGCAGCAGAAAAATGTGCTACACAAATGGCAACTTTGAAGAACAAGATCTGTAATGCCCTTACTAGCTGCCACCAGGTACTGGATGTTATGCTACACAAGGCAATTGCTGGATTTCCAGGTGGGAAAGTTGAAGGTCAAACCTGAGGTGGCCATCAGCCCAAGAGACTCTGATCTCAGCTGAACAAGGCAGAACACCAACAACTTCTTTGCTCTTTTAGCATCCCCTTGATAGAATCATTTAATCAACTTTTTGGCTGGTAGTTCTTAGCAACAGGGCCATGAGCTGCCACCCCCCCTTCAGAGCCACAGAGGCATTTCAGGCCAGTGGGCACAGTCCGAAAGCCAGCACGGTCCCACCAGCCCAACAGTGATTCTGCACGCAGCACTTCTGGCCTCCCACATCACACACTGTACCTGCTTCCCCAATTCCCCCCACAACTCCTACAAATAATCATGTAAAAAAGCATTTTGGCCAAGTATTGTTGTTACCAAGAAATGCGCACTTGTCTGGTTACAGCAGAGCTCAGCACTGCCGAACGCTTTCCGCACACTTGCTTCAGGTTCGTTCCTTCTAAAAGCAAGACAAAAGAAAGGTGAATGAGCATTTTTAGCTTTATGTACTTCACAGGGAATTGCTCAGTGCCTCTGTATTAGAAAAACGTCTTGCAGCTCCATAGTATGTTCAGTGACAGGCGTGTGACAAATTTCCACTGGAAAAAAACTCTTGAACATGACTGACAATAGTAAAGCCACAAATTACCGTAATTTTATGCCCCCTGCAGCTAGTGGTATAAAACATAGTTTTCAACCTTGTTTTTACTTGCTGAATTTAGACAAATTCATAATGTTATTGATGACAGTGAGAAAGACACTCAAATGCAGAAATTGTATTCCTTGGCACAAACACAACTGGAGCACAATATTTTATATGTACTATAGGAGATGAAAAATATGGTTGTCATTAAATACACATATATAAAAAGATGG
This sequence comes from Ploceus nigricollis, assembly GCA_013399945.1. Classification (NCBI taxonomy): domain Eukaryota; kingdom Metazoa; phylum Chordata; class Aves; order Passeriformes; family Ploceidae; genus Ploceus; species Ploceus nigricollis. Next base: position 340,414 of record VXBC01004244.1, read on the forward strand.
AAAACTAGAGGATTCAAAATAATTAATTTTACATTATATAGATATTTATCTTCAGCTATCACACACTTGATCAGGGGGTTTTTCCTCCTCTCTGGAATGCTGAACTGTTAACCAGGTGCAGTACTTGATATTACCAGTGCTCCTTCTTGCTGAACATTAGTGTTTGAAATGTAGGCTGTGTCAATAATATAATGAAGAAGTGCAAAAACCCTGTTTAAGCGAAGTCTACAGATATATTGCTCCTAATGGATTTTCCAGTGAGCATACGCTTTCTATCATATTCCTCATTTTTACAGTGTAATTTTACTTACAAAGGGTTCTGAGGGCCCTAGAACTGAACAATTGCTAGAGATGATCAAGCTTTACAGTTAACTAACCCCACACACAAACCGTTCCATCTACTAACTAAACTGATGGAGGGAAATCCCAGGGAACTCTGCTAGTAAGAAGGGCAATTGAATAATTTATTTTTGGTGTAGGCAGAAAGTTTTTCAGATTATGGCTCAGCAGCAGCCTCAGAAACTGGACACAGTTGCTTCAGTTACAACCTCACCTGGGGCTGCAATTCTAGTATCAGAACATGCAAAGAAATGGTGACGGCCCCAGTGCTACACACAGTCCTGTATCCAGACTCCTGTTCAGCACCACCCTGAATTACACTAACACACTTACAGCTGCTTTTGGATTTGAGAAGTGAGAGGTTTAAGAGGCTGCTGCTGGAACAAACTTCATTTGGTATTTCTGGCCTGTGATGATCCTCCTCTCCCTTTAGCTGTGATTACAGAGCCAGTGCCACCCCAACTCCCCGTGGGGGAATGTCATGAGGGCCAGCTTGACTCAGCAGCTCTGATCAGTCCTTTGTGGCCTCCTCCTTCACTGAGCTGGGCTCAGCAGCCAACACACCCCTAGCAGCCCTTGCTGCTGCCACAGCAGCACACCTCAAGGAGAAGCAGTTGAAGAGGAGTCAGCGGGAGCCATGCAAAAGGCAAAGGTCCATGGTGGTGTGTCATCGACCACAGCAGCCAAGAAGCTGCAGGCTGCTCCTTCCCCTCATGGTCATTCACTCCCAATCCCAATCACTCCCAAATCCCAGGCCTAAGGCATCATGCTGAAGTTGCTGGTTTTGTCTATTGAGACCTACAACTGCCAACCTTTGCAGTTTCCCTGTACTTCCCCATCCCTTCGGAGTTCCTCTGCACTGATCCAGTATTTTGACAACCACACCCCCAGCCCACCTCCCATAAATAAAAATCCAGCACCCAACAAAACGGCCTTTTAGAGCCACCTTTGACAGCCTGGAAGGAGGTTAGCCAGAACAACCGTGTCCTGTCCACACTCCCCTGCTTTCCCAAACTGCTTTCCACCGGGAATGTACACCCTCCACTCCTGCCCTCAAGACTCATCCCCAGCTATCCCAAAACTCACTTTTCACATCTGGCCTGGTCTCGTGGACTACGTGAAGAACAGCAGATGCCAACTACTTGCAAAGCCAAGAATTAAATTTGCTGCTGGTTGTCAAGGCTCATCACTGCCAGACACTGGGGTTTGCTCCCTTCTAAGCCCTGAGTTCACCGGCACCTAGAGCTGAGGGAAATAACTGTGAGAAACACAGAACCACAAAGAGGTTGGTAGCAATCACTCCAGACAATAGCAATTCCACAGATACCAGTGCTTTACCAGTGTTCAAGAGTAATCACATGAGAAATTGTGAAGCATTAGCCAATTGCAATATAAAGGTTTAAGAGTATCAGAGAGAAACCGTGCATTAATAGTTTTATCTAAAAGTAGATCAACGTGGAACCCCCGTCTATAGCAGGCACCGCATAAGAGTTTCTATCATCTCATTTTCTTAATTACAAGAAACAGTAAAGAAAACTTAAACCTCAAACTTCCATATCTTATTTTCATATCCAATGGGAAACCCAGCACTTTGCTCTCGTAGCTGAGGATCTGCACACTCAGGAAGATGCCCTCAGATTGACTTACAGTCTCAGCTGGAGCCACTAACTTAGATTGGGTTTTCTCTGATTATTGATTCACAGAAGCACTGGCAAACCACCAGAGGCTGCAGCCATTCTGGAAAGGAAATACTTTTTGGCAGTTAGTTTACACAGAAATTGTAAGAATAATTTTAAGAAGTGCAGAGAAATATTGCTAAAAAAAAAAAAAGGCTACATTCAATGACAGTCTCAGCTTTTTCTTACATGGTTACTTTTTTCACCTTTACAGTAAAAATAAACAGGTGCAGGAAACTGGACATTCCTTCTAGATGCTGACAGATTTCTCACACTGAACAGTGAGACCTCGTAGTCACATCTACCATTTCTGTCACTTTCTCCTCTGCTGTGTTCCTGGGGAGTCCAGAAGCACCACATGTTCAAAGAAAAGCACTAAATCCAGTAGTACCCTGGTGAACACACTACCAGTCTATTCCTCTGTCAGTATGTGCACTCATGATCCACCCTTCAGTTATGATTCTTCCTTGTCATGTAAACTGCAGCTGGAATCCTGCTGACTCAGGCATTCAATCTATAAAAACCCTCTGACTCTCACTGCCAGAGTCACAATCCCTTCAGCTACTCCATTTTCAACAGTGGGTACATATTAAGTGTGAAGACAGCTACTAACCTACTGAGCTGCAATTCTTGCCATAAAAAAGGGTCTCAGGAGACAATGAGTTGAACGAACTGTTTTAGTAGATAAGGATAAAACCATAGCATGTAATTATCATGCTGCAAATGACTACATCGGTAGTTAACGAGGAAACTTCTCCCATCTTGATCTCAAAAGCCCCAAAGCTCCCTGCTCCTGCCCCTGCCTCAAGAGGAGTGGGGGAAGAGGCAAGCCCATAATGTGGTGCAGGGCACAGAAGTGAGATTAAGTCATCTCAATTCAGGCAGCAAGCTTTTCCCAGTCCTCTCAACCCCAATCAAGACACACGATTATGCAAACACATACACACTCCCACAATTTGCTTTCTACAGTAACATGTCAGGTCATGGCATGTCAGCAGGCTCTCTGCTTCCCACGGAGGCCTCTGGAAAGACATGCTTCCATCTCACAGACACTGCACCTGGTCTGGATCTTGCACAATCCCAGTTATCCACTAGCCGGTGGCAAATAATTCTATCCTGCTTTAAAGGGGTGCAGGCTGTGGTTAGTGTGCCAGAGTGCGTTTGCTCTCAGGACCAGTAAATCACCATGACAAGTTCGCCAGGCTGCCATTCTGCATTTTGTCATCTTACAGGTTTCTCTCTTTGAAGAGGAAGAAATAATGAAACCGCCTACTTATTTGGTAAAGAAATGCCAACCTTCTAAACTGCACTTTTCTTCATGCTTGAAATGGCTGAGTCTCAGCACAACGCTGCACAAGAAATATTATCATTTCAAGCGTGCTCTTGAAGAGTCGGCACAAATGCCGATTCTGCAAAACCTTCCCGGTATAACCTTGTTTCAGACTGAGATGATTGTGTCCCAGAGTGGCACAAATCCCTCATTGGCCCACATTTTAAAGACAGGAGAGACTGCACTTCTGTGTGTAATCATCCCTTAGCTGCACATGAAACATTTACTGGAACAGGAAATCAAAAGTATTATCACACAACAGCAGCCCATCCTTTGAATAATCTCCTTCTTCCCATCTCTGTCACAGAGATGGGCTGGGCTCCATGAGTCCAGGCTATTCCAATGGGATCCCAAATGGTCAGTATGTCCTTTAGCTCATTTCCCAGTCACTGCTGCCATGAAACCCTGGTTCTGTTTGGTCTCACGTTCCTGCAGCCCTCACCGATGTTTAATGGGCTCCAGAGCTGGCTTGCTCAGCCCACAACTTTCCACGAGGTCACTCAAAAGCCAATTTTGGAGCTGAAAACAATTTCACTTACACTCCTCAGTTACAGGCTATCAAATGTACTTATTATCTCTGTAACTGCAACAATTACAGGGCATGGTTCTGGCTGAGAGGCAAACCAGCTAGAAGAAAAATGGACAGATGTTAACTGGCACCAATCCTGCACTGTCAGACCCCACCGTGGGCACCAGCAACACAGCCCTGTATCTGGCTGTGGCCCTGTGTGCTGCTCTCCTGCCTCAGAGGGCAGCAGCCAGCAAACATGACCCCTTGGCATCACAACACAGACTACTGATAGGTGCAGTACCTGATCCACAGCCTCATGAGACTTCACCTCCTTGTCAAAAAGGGAATTAAGATCCACAGATCTGCTGCTAATTTCCTCTGTGATGACCTGGTGTTTGCTTCAAGTAATATTCTCTTCCTTAATCCATGTGCTAGCTCAGTTCCAGCTGCATCTGTGCCCATTTCCTCGAGTTACATTCAGCTGTGACTCCACTTACAGCATGAACTTGAAATCTGTGAAATGGAGAGATTCACGAGATGACCTCTAAAAACAAGAGCTGTGGCACCAGAGAAAGGGTTGCCAACTAGTTGACACAGTCTTCAATTATGCTGCTATTACATTGAAACACATGTAATGTAGCTGCAGCTTTAGAAAAAAGAACCATCTCCATTTGTGAAATGAAATAAACTGAGTCCTGCCTAGGCTTGCTTTCAGATAGGGCACACAACCATTAGGCTATGAATGAAATTTCAAACGTTAATGCCTTATCTTGACAAGGCAGGAACAAAGGGTGTGAGACAGTTCGAGCCACATAGCTGCCGTATGTTGTCGAGTTGACGCTCGTGGAGTCATGAAGGTCACTGCAAAACCACACCACCAAGGAAGCAGACACTGCTTGCATTCATCCAGCTTGCCTGAAGAACAATATTTACCATTCTCCCCCCTACTGATCAGTTACATCAGTTACATTTTTAAAGTACAGCAGGATTTTTCTGTGTATTTGTTAACATAATAATTAATTTAATTGGAAGTTTAACTTAACAAAAAATAAAGTCCCAATTTCTTTCTTTGACCATACAAGTCTTGCAAAATTTTGCCAAAACCTTGAGTGTACACATGAATATTTAATTACCACAATTTTGCCTATGTGGGAAAACCTAATAAAGATATATAAGTTAAGATATGGCTGAAAATGTAAAAATTAATAAACAAAGCTGAAATGCACAGAAACAATCTTTCATTTCATTAAAACCTGTTTGAAGTACTCAGCAGGCAACGCGTTCCATCTGCAATACCTATGTGCACATTTGTGAGTTTCCATCATTATGCACAGAGATAATGGATGTCTTTTCTACCTAATATTTAATCTTTGTAACTTAGATATGTCTTATTTTCATGATCACACAACTCTGGGCTCTAAAATATCATCTCAGCGTAGCTGTACTCCCACATTACTTCAAATAAAGCACGTCCACCAATCTCCTAGCAAGTAAAAATTGCTACTCCTGCAAAGAATAGGTGGTGCTTTGTTTAAAGCGCATGTTTTCACAGATATGGAGTTCTTGTATCCATAAAATTAACTGGACTAACAGTTATGAGAATGAAGATGCTATACAACTACAATACACAAGGCTAGTGTAAAAGGTGAAAGTATTTTGTCGTTACGTATAATATCCAACACCCTACCAAGATGCTTAACACAAGAAAGTACAATTAAGAGAAAACTTAAAAAATACGTTTATTTTCTGCATAGATACAGCTGAATCCTGAAGATGATGCTCTTCACCCTTATATTTTCACCCCAAAGTACAGTGACCAGGCAAAGAACAAGGATAAGACAGTCTCCTTCAGTAACAGTTCTGTACCCCTCTAGCAACTTTCTTGATATACATATATCTGGCAAATCAACAGGGGCAAAAAACCAGTTCAGTTTACAGTAGATCATACATCAAAATGGAAATATCTCAAAGGGCTGCATCTTGGTATTTCATTAGCAATTTTAACAGCATTTCTATTAATAAATGTTTCTATCAACTGCAGTTACAGAAAGTGATGTTAATCACAGATTTAAATTAAAAATTACACATAACATGCTTTTTAAAGTTTTTATTGAATGTAGGACTGAAACAATTTCATAAACAACTAAATCATAAAACTGTCTGTTCATGATGCTTCCGATCTTCTATTCCTCCATTTTTCCACATAGGACTTGAGACTCTCCTATAAACAGAGTGGAATAAACAAGTTCAACCTTGTTTCAGCTGAGAAGTTACTAATTCTGAACAAAGTCTTACGTCCTGACAAAATCTATTATTCTCTGTCATGCAAAACTAGATCTGTATTGAAGTCTGTATAATTAGGAGAAATACCAGAGAGAGTGAATAAAAGGAAAAGGAAAACGTTGCCAAAAATGCATAATGAAGCTTCTATTACTAAATGCAATAATATAATCAATTTCATTTTTAAAATGAAAATACTTTTTAACTGCAATCTGCAATTGTGTCAAAAAAATTGAAACACTTTTAAAGACCAAGCTGCATTAGAGAAAATTGAACAGGGAAATGAATCATCCCAGTGACTTGGAAAAAACACTCTTATTTTCACTAGCTACATATAAGAAACAGACATTCTAGGTTTTAAATTTACAGTCCAAATAAAAATTCAGATTATAAACTATGTAAAGCTGCAGAAAAAACCCACCATAGCCATTGAAAGGCTAAACTAAATATTTTGTGCCAAAATGTTCTCCAATTCTTTCCAAATTAGAAAATAAAAATCATATTTATCATGAAGCAATATAGAGAAAAAGTATATAGCCAGTCTTCACAGAAGTACAGAACATTTTTTTACTATATAGTAAGTGGTGAGAAAATTGCGATAAAAAGTTTGCTTAGAGAATGGAATATAGAGTGTCTTCAAAATCTGCTTAGCAAAAACGGTACTAGTAGACTATTAGTCAAAGGAATTATGCAGAACTATTTGCAGTCTTCACAGATTTAATATCATGCTGCTTGTCACCCTCAAGTAACACATATTTGCACAACTGCATAGGTATCTTGGCAGGGCAGCTAGAAGCAAAGCTGCAATAGAAAAATAATTCCTGCAGTTCTAAAATTCTATCCTACTAGCGCAGCAACTTATACTAGACACAAAACACTAACTAATGAAAACTAGAACCCATTAATTGTTACTGAAGCACACATTCTACAAGCCTTTTCAAGTCCAATTGCTTAGAAAAATACCCCAAGGAGATTTGATAAAGGTACACCTGTAGATGAGTGCCTGATAAGAAGGAGGTAGTTTAAATATCATAAGCCCCAAGAGGTTTTATTTCCTCAAGTCAAATCCAATGCAAGATTACCACAGCTCCCACAATACCCAGGACTTCACACATTACCTCCTTTGAGGAGTCTCTACAGAGACCTAGTCCCTACATAATTATTCATGCAATTTGTTTTATTAATATTGAACATACACAACTCTGCAGCTCTATTTCTTAATTAGGAAATACTCACAGGGGGTTCAGTGAAAGGGACAGGCTCTCCTACTTTCTTCAGAAAAGTTGCTAAAGATTTCAAAGAGATCTCATGCAGCTCTATATTCTTCGCTTTTGCTTTCTCATACGTAGCCTTTACAGAAGCAACATCCCCATCCAATTCTGAGGAAAAAAATAGAACCCAAAAAATCTCAGTGGTTACCTGTTTCTCTTTCCACCTGTTTCACTCATGCTTAACCATTGACTGCTGCTCAGACATTTGCTTGAGAAGCATTGGGATGAAACTGAAGCAACCCCTGACAGTTTCACTGCTGTCCTCAGGGTCCTAGAAGCAGTACAACAGTCCCTAGCACCTTGTAAACATCAAGGAAGCCATCATGTCCAGTTAAATTCATTCTGTTGCCTGGGAGGGAGAACATAAACACCTGCAGTATGGGAGCTGTCTCAGGTTTTACTTGTTCACATTCGGAAACATCATCGTCGCAACCACAGGAGCTATAAAAGCAACGGTTCATAAAGGAAAAAAAAGGCTTTGTGCAGAAATGGATAGCCTGTGTCCCTTTCTCGTGAGAAAAAGCTTCCCACTCACATCTGGCAAGTGGCTGAGCTCCTTTTTGAATGTGGGAGGCTACTGCAAAAACTGCATGAAATGACAGCTTAATGAAAGCATAGAAATCGTTAACTTTCTACAACTTTAAAATAGATTTATTGTATGGGAAACACCAACAAAAAGAGCTAATACTTAGATTGCATTTAATGGACCACACAATCGTGATTTTACATATTTCTTTTTTCTAAAAGGTATACAGCTAAGGATTGTGCATCTCACCAGACTGAAGGAAAGCTAGCCCTGCAGTGGATCTCATCTCAGGACAAGGACATTTGTTCTATCATGGATGCCTGATCAAACTTCTTTCAGCTGTGATCTATATTCTACTGTATCTTTGCTAAACACAAACAATTATAATTTTACTTGCCCATTTTTTTGTTAATTAGAAACAGTAACCAATTGTGGTAATAACAATCCTCTGCCACGTTTCATAGCCTTTTCTAATTAAAAATAACAACGGCATGAAAGGAGAATAATTTCTTGTCTCAAAAATTATGCAAATACAAGCTTGGATTTGGCCCAAAACAAGAAATCATGTTTGAAAGCTTACTACTAACTTTAAAATGAAAAAAACCCCAACAACTTTGATTTAAAAGATCTTATTTCTACCCCTCATGGCTAGAGCACAATCTAAACCTTCTCATTTTCAGTTGTGCTAAATATTTTGCTGATGATCCCTTTAACAGTCAAATGATCAATGTCTCATACAGTAAGATGCTTGCACAGAATAACCTGGGAACAGCTTTTAAAACTCTTCATGCTGGTCAGACTGTCGCCTCTAGAACCTTCTAGGAGCCAGGTACATCTCTGCCTGAAGACAGTACAGCAAGTATGTGTTCATACAGAGTGTAGCTTCACATGTTCAATACACTCTAACCACTGTTGTAGGTATAGTAGGGCAAGTGATTGATTCTCTGCAATCTCTTTATGAAACTGCTATACCATCATGTAGTTAGGAAGGATAGTGAAAAACTTCATTCAGTAACAGAATTTTTACTGAGGTAAAAGCAGCAGAGGACTAATGACAGCATAAAGCAGCAAATACAGTGCTGGTGACAAAAGGGCAATTTTTTGTTTTATAAAAACATGTTAAAAAACTTACCCTGCTGTGAACCTGAACCTATTTGTTATAGGGCTAAACAATTTTGGTAGTGATTGCTCTTTGCAATGTTACTACGCAAGCAAATTTTCTAAGTTAGAGAACATATCATAGCACTTCTACAACTTGATTCAAATAAGTAAGTTTGTATTCCTTTAACACCATATCTTGGATTTGTGTTTGAAGTGTTTTACCTAATTATTCCTATTTATCTCCTCTGTGATAGACTGGTGCACAAAGGCTTCTGTCCTTGTTCTTTTTTGCTTGTAACACATGTGAAAAGGACTTACTCCCTGTAATAAAACTGGAGGACAGTATCAGAGTACACAAGGCAAAGGACCCTACAGCACAGAGATGCAAGCTTCCAACTGAGTGTTGCCAGAGGAGCTGTATGTCCTGGTTTTTCAAGAGTGAGTCTTGCAAATAAACATATTTAAACAAAAAACTTGACTTTTTTAGATGTGCTCACTTCTGACTTCAGCTATAAAGAGAACTGATGAGTAGTTCAACTATTTATGTAAATTCAAATGAAGACATCTGGAATACTAACTTTGGCTACATTACAAAATGCATAAATAATTTACACTGAAAACAATAAGATCGTTTCACATTACTGATAGAACAAATCACTTATGATTTTGAAACATACACACACACATACATAAAAGGAACCAATATTACTACATGTTTTGGGGAGAAAAAAAGCTAAATTCATTTTAAAAGCCATTCATTTCTACAGCATTTCTCCCCATGGCTTAGGACGGATTCTTTCTTATTCCATGAAGCCCCTACTTCAGTTTCCAAGTAAGGGATTCACAGCTTGTGTCAGCTAGTTGCTCTTTCATCCTAACAGCCATGACAGCATACAGACCCAACAGACTGAAACAAGAAACACCTCAGATAACCCCTGCACCTCTTTATGACTCGAACTGTAAAGGAAGTAAGGGTTTGCATGACCTTTCTAAATGTCTCCAGAGCTCTTACTATAACACCGTTCCAAGGAGCATCGCTTACCATAACATCTCAAGAGGTACCGGTATGCCGCTGCTGGATCGAGATGCTCAGGAATCAGTTCTAGAAGCATCTCAATCCTCTTTGCCTGTGAGATTTAATGCACAGACAAAAAAACCCATGAACTTGAAATCTTAAAGAACAAAATAAAAGTCACCAAATTCAGAACAGTGATTGCACATTTTTTAAGTGAGATAAACTGTATTGGTAACAAAGAATGGACTGTGTGACTCAAAGTATATACAATTATTTCCGTCACAAAATTTTGCAGATGTGAAATAGTAAAACAAATGAAGCGCAAAATGCAATTAATGTAATAAGGGTCTAAAATCCATACTCAAGAATCCTAAAAACATTAGTGTCTTTTTTTTTTTTCAGGTAGGCAAATAATGTATCAATAAGAATATTATAGGATTTCAACCAATTTAGGAAAACTGCAAAACACTCAGCATCCTTCAATGACCCAGAGGTCAATGGCAGCTATGATCAATGTGTAAAAGGAGTCAGATCACTAACTGATGTGCTTAAATTTGGAACCTCCTTCCCTCAGCCTCTGACTGCAGTTTCAAAAATTCTTAGATTTTAAATTAAAAGCAACTTATTGAAATTAAGAACATCTTTATCACACACTACCAACTTTGATGTGTTAGTACAATTTCAGCTTGATGAGCTGGGAAACTTAACACGTTTTTCGTTCCTTCTTATAGACACCAAACAATAGTGTTTATCACATCATATTTATCATCTTCACTTCAACAGAAGAACTTTAAATCTACTAGTATTTGATGGCAATTTCCACAAAACATAAATGTGCATTTGGCTCGTTTGAAAAAAATATTTATTCTAGTTTGTGTACTAGATGTCTCCTGATGCTGCTCCTCTATGAAAGAGAAATCCATATGGTTTTGCTTGGGTGTGTATTTCAGGGTTGTTTTGGTTGTTGCTGTTGTTCAATGCTGGATTTGAGGGGTGGGGGGGTGTTTGATTTTTTTTTTAGTGTGTGTTAAGGCTTTTTTTTTTGTGTGGGTTGAAGTTTCTTTGTTGGCCTTCGGATTTGTGTTTTATTTGTTTTGGGGTTTTTTTGTTTACTTTAAAGGGGCCATAGGAGGAGGGAGGGATCAGAGTAGGGTAAGTACATAAACAGAACATTTCAAATTACAGGGAATGAGGACAAAGCCAGGAATCTAAACAGATGCTCCAACTAGATACAGGCCCCAACCACCATAACAAATAATATGAAATGTGTCTTTTAATGTAAACACAGAAGCATTTTATCATCAGAGAGAGGCTGAGGTTTTAACTTGCATTTGTATTCGTACAACGTAGCCAATAAAATAAGGACTTTCAGGTTGTGATACTGAACTGGATAATGCAGTGAAACATTCTAAGTACAATGTTTGTAGGATATACAGTGTAACATGGAAAATGCAGGAAATAACCAAAACAATAGAAAAATATTAAGTACACCCTCCTTTCCATCATGCTCCATAATGTCAACTGTTCTTTAAATATAACCAGCTCTGCAAATCAACCTCCCCCCTCCCCAAGAAACCCAGTAAAGTTGTCAACTGTGAAGTCCAAAGCACTTTAACAAAGGTTGATGAAATAGTATTTTGCGACATGTAAAACTGTATACACGAAAAAAATATTGTACCTGTCCAGGTTGAGATGCTGATCTAGCCATAAAACGCCCTAAAGTTCTCTTCTCCCGAACTATTCCATCCCACTTCTGAAGACAAAGAAATTATTAATGTAGCAGACATGAGTAGGTTACTGCTAAACAAAATTACTAAGATGAAAATTTCCAATTACAGATGCTCAAAACAATATACTAACATATTACCAATTTACAAGGTAAATAATTGAATATTAGTTTGACAAGAAAATCAAAAAAACAACCACAAACCAAGTTCATTTCATGCACCTCACTGGTAAATGTTTTTAAAATGGTAGGGATAAAGTTTGTTTAAAACAATAGGAGAAAGAATTGAACTAATACTTCAATATACCACAAAAACGAGGTTTAGGACTGCAAAAGAATGAAAAAGAGAAACACTATTCCTCTCCAATTATACTGCCAAGCATTCACAAGTGAGCTAGGGATCATAAGGTTAATTATACATTTAATAAGGTGTCAGGGAGATAACTGCTCGTTTCTTTATAAAAATTAAAATGTACAAAGCAAGTTCTCTTTAAAGTATAATTACCTACACTTATGCATACAAAGGACTGATTTCAATCTCTCTATTTTATAAAAGGCTTTCTACAATAGACAGGGTTTGAGAGAGAGAAGTTAAACTTAGAAAAGTTTGAGACAGACCAGATAAAAATCAAAAATCGATCTTACTTTAGAAACAAGGACAATATAAAATATACAAGACAATATTAAGTGTATGTTCCTCAAAGATGTCAGTCTTAGAACTCTTAAAAATGCACAGTGTGTTTTTTTATCAGCTGCACGATATCAGTACCAAAATGCACAGGAAAAAGAGAACATTGTGCATCTGAAAACACATACCGTGATTTTCCTACATTCAACTAGTATTGTACACATATGCAAACAAGAAATTTTGGTTATGCCCATGATGAGTACTCTGTATAAGTAATATGGTTTACAAGCTCTTTAAGGTCCAGGTAAAAAGGTGTGAAGGTTCATTCCTTTAGGCAAACAGACAAGAAGTGGCTTTATGGTGCTAAACAGGGGCAAAGCACTGATGAGAGCAACTTGCAATATTTTATTAACAGTTCTAGCCATTCTCACCTACTGTCAGTAACTGCTCTAAAAGAGTCTAGTTTGGGAAACGTTATCCACAGCTCCCTTTCATGCTGAAATATCAAATCCCTTCTGACTCTCATCAGTAAAAGCATTCTCCCTCCAGACAGTAGCAGATATTGCAGCTGTTTCATAAACTTTTAAATAGACTCTTAGATGCATTTCTGAAAGCAAGGAGTCTCCACGTATATATTAATATGTTAGATTACAAGCAAAATAGCTCATTTAGGTTGTTGTTTACTTTCCAAATATAACAATGCAGAGTGATTATTCCTATCCTCCAGTTAGTGGATTCCTATTAGTGGAATACTTGATCCACATAGCAGTCACAAAAGTTTAACACAGCTCAAAGTTTTTCCTGAGCCATAAAACCCCCTATTTTACTCCTAGACACAGAAATTCCAACTCAAGCTTACCTGTAAATATCCACTTATAACAAGGTATTTTAAATTGTCCAGTAAGATACAACGTATTCAATGTTATTTTAAGTATGCCATAGAGACATGAATTTAATTCTAACAGTTGGATGCTGTTGTAACAAGTTTCAGGAATATATACATGAGTATTATTCCACGTTCTGGAAAATTTTAGGAACACTATGATTTTACTTAAAAAATGAAAAAACCCCTTATCTTCACAAAAGCAAAAAAAACATATCCAATTTTCATTTACTCATTCCATGTCAATCAAAGAGCAATCAACAAATCAGGAAGAGTGGAATAACTTGAGTATTTTTTTGCATTTTGATGTTTCAAGCTATATAGGAAGAGGATTTTATGGCAAAATTGTAGTCTCCTTTTCATTTAATATTCAGATGACCAGTTAGGCAAAGCCCTACACAAAGTAAGGGAATTACAAGTAATACTCCTCATGCTGCAGCAGAAGTAACTGAACAGCTTTGTTGGTAGTGTCTTGGAATACAATAAAATATGCCATGGATGAAGCAGAGCTTTTTCTTTAACAGTTTAAAATACTTAGGAACTGGTAAATGAGTAGCATGCACCATCAGGAGATGATAAGAGGCCTTGGTTTGAGGCAGGAGCCTATGCACACATCAGTCTGACTGCTGGACTGTCACCCGCTTGGATAAGCCTCCTGACAGAGCCTGTTTCCAGCACCCACAGCTCATCCTACCTCTTGCTTGGCTTGTCTTTAGCTCTGCACAAATGGCACAAATGCAGCTAACTCAGTTCCTAACTCAGCTGAGACTGTGACCCAGAGACCAACATTTGGGTTTTAATGCATCTGTGACAGTCAAACAGAAAGCAAATTCAGCTCTTAATAAACCCTGAATACAATATATACAATATTATAGCAACCAAGTGAAGTCCATGACAAGCAATCATTGCCTGCTTCTGTTTTGCAAACTGTACAGCTGCAAGATATCATGTTTACAGCACTTAAGAAATTAGGTGAGAAGTTGCAAGGAAATGGTTTGCAAGAAACAACTGACATCTAAGAGAGAACTTGGAGAAAAACATTTGCAGTATACAAATACTTCCTTTATTTCCTTCATGTTACTGGAAGACAAAAACATCCCTGACTCTGGCACACACTGCTACTCTCAGTACTAGAGCATGAGGTCATGGTTTAGTCTAAAGTGTGCACTGCTACTCACACTGTAATTCAAATGCATGCCAGTAGCAGCCTATGCTGCACAACATCTCTTTCTGACAATTTCTCAGTTAACCTTTGAAGAGCTCTAAGCATTTCTGTACCTCTTGTTATGTCATTACCTGTAACAACGATCTGGCATCATCCACTCTGTCTGCACTGATATACTGAAGGAAAAGATCTGTGACAGGTCTGTAAAATCCACACTGACTGGCCAGTCGTTCTGCCATCGCACCAACTGCAAAATGATGGGTACATAAGGAAAACCTTTGATTGAAAAGCTTCTTCTGTAAACTTCACAGGCATGATTTATGCTGACTGAGCAGGTTTTATGTGTAATAGCTCTTTCATAACACCTCTGTCGAGTCAGAATATTTAAATATCATTGCAATTAACTTACATTTTTCCAAAGCTGGTTCTAATCCTTCCTCAGACACCTTTCTTAACAAATAGGAAATACTTTTGACAGCTTGATCAGGATTCTGTGCACCAGAGATAAGCAGAGGCTCAAGGTATTTCACAGCAGCATCAAGGTCATTGCTAGGAAAAGAGATTGAACTGGCTCAGTTTCTGAAATCAAGATTTCTAAACCTAAAGAAGCAATTACAATAAAGTTTTTGTTTTCTACATCAAGCTTGTATTTACCAAGAATAGTTGATGAAAAAACATTGACCAAAAAAATTTTATTCACTCAGATATTGTAAAAGTCAAACAATTTATGACTGAATGAATAAATCAATTAATAAATAATTTTTAATGGCCTTTGACCCATACAAAGTTTAGGTATTTTGGACACACTTTTTTCCTCATTAAGAAAGAAGAGTTCAGCTTGCTGCTTTAGGAAAATGCATCCTGCAAATCTAGAAGGCAAAAACTAAACGTTAACAGAAGGTATCTGAATAATTAATGCATGCAATTTAAGTATTTTTATGCAATGTAATTAATTATTTACCTGATTTTTCCCATGCCTGCCCTTTTGGATGCAAAAGACAATACTAAATGTCATTTGGTCATTACATCTACATGCTTTTAATCTTAAGGCTTAAATATAGCAAATGCTAATAAAATAATGCAAGAAGTATTCACCAAAGTGTAAACTTTACTTCCAGCATTCTAAAAAGTTCAAATGACAACATCTCTTACCAGGCCACTCTAAAACCTAATTAAATTGAAAAAGAAAATTGAGCACAATTAATGCTTCTAGGTGAAGCAGCAATGCAGCACATGTGAAAGCTATAAAAAATGCTTTGAAAACTGAATCAGAAACACGGATCTACCAATAAATGAACATTGTATTGGAAATATCTGTAAGAAACTGTTTTTCAGAGTTATAAAGGTACAGATTGCAAGGTATTTAAGAATATATAGAGTGCATATTATTTACACTGTTCAGTCTTTTCATACATCAAGTTAGCTTTGGTATGGGAAAAGTTGATGCTCTACCTGCATGCAACAATTTATTTATTTATTCTTGTCACCAATCTCCATCTTAAGAGCACAGCCTGACTTTGCAACACTTTTATGACATGGAAATACAGGAAAATAAGGAGCTTATAACACAAATAATGAAGTGTCTCTCCCATCTGATGCATTTCATTTATGTTCAAGTCCATGCACTAGAACTGTGTGCCAAGGACCACTGGGATCTGTTCCTGGCATGCATGAGGCAACCGGGAATCTCTTATGTACTACAGAGCTGTACAGCTTTCCTGCCAAGTCAGGCACAGGAGGTCCATCCAACAAAACTAGTTTGAAATAAAGCAACGGAATATGTAGGATTCCTGAAGACTGGCTTCTGCAAAGTATATTTGAGAAGCTGACTTTGCCCTCTCTCCTCCAGGTGCTTCCTCATGCAGTTTTACACAAAAGATAAACCAGCACAGTACCAATGTATCAACTAAACCAGAAATGCATACAGAGCACAATACTGAATTAAACAGCTGAATCACAGGATACTAGAAATTGTGGGGATAACTATGATAACTAAACTGCGGCTAAAGCATCAGCCAAGCTTTCTTAGTTCTTACCAAAAAAAACTCCAAGGAAAGACCTCACTCCACAGATACACATCTGGCTTTCACATTTTGAAAGTAAAGACAATAATATTTCAAGAACATATTGCCATTTCAACTGCTGGAATAGGTAGTAGATTTTTGTTTCCAAACAACAACAATAAAAACAACAACAAAAACCCCCCAAAAACCCCCAAACCCGCTCCCCCCAAAAAATATACATATGCATAATCTCTGGGTGCTATGTTTGATGAAGTAATTCCATTTTACCTTCAGATTTCATAGAGCTTTTGATGTAACACCAAGGTAACGCTTTAGGTGCACACTGGAACAAAGGTATCAAAGCTAAATTACAGCACCGAAGAAGACCTTAATGCTTCACAGTTATAATCCCTGTATTTCATTAAATTTTCAACCCCAAATTTGTATGGGAGGCAATACCAGAACACAAGTGCACACTATACTCAACCAGAATTTTAACATCTGGGACACTGTAAAAATGGAAACAGAACAAAATGGATAATGCACACTGCAGAAGGTATTAAATACATAGTCCTAGAAATACTTACCTTTTCGTATGAGCCAATGCAATTGCATTAGGCATTAGTGAGTCAGATAAACCAATTGATTTTGTGACATCTCCCAGGATGTTTTCAAGTACTTGCAGGTTCTTTAAATCTCCTTTTTCTGCCAGGGCCTGAATGAGAGCAATAACTGCTGGTCTAGTAGGCACCACGCCACTGTCAAGCATTCCTTTCAAAACAGCCAAGGCATCTAACAATGGTAAAGAAATAAGGGAAACAGAAATCAGACTTTAGTTCAGAAAGCAACATGCTGCTGGTATCATTAATCCTACCCATTTAAAATATGTACAGAAAAAAAATTTCTTTAAGCCCTGCAATCACTAGAGTGAATTCTAACTTGAATATATATACACAAATAAAAACTTTCAATAATAATTTAGGTTGAAAGGCTGTAATATCTCATAATAAGAAGTATTAAGCTACTTTCAACATTGAAATTATGTTTGTAACCAGCTCAAGGAAAGCAGGTGTGCCATAAATATCCTCTCATATGATTTTGAAATACTGACTCTTTTCTTCTCCAAACCGCAATCAATTTCCTTTACTAAAAACCAAAAACTTTGTATATTTAAGAATAAATATAGCCTAAAAATATAGTTCATTATAGAAACTGCTGAATTATAATACTGAGATTTCTCTTTTTAAGTGTGCATGAAAGCTTTGTTTCCCAAAATTTAATTTTTAAATAGAACTATGGGATACAAGTCTCCTTGTAAGAACAAAAACCGAGAACTCAACCCTTACCTCAGAAACTCCTAAGATTACAGCAATTACATATGTTAAAAACACACAAAGTCCACCTCCTGTCAATCTGCCACAAATTCCCCAAACCCACAGCTGATGAAGTCACCCTTGTTTCTCCAAGCAGAATTCTTGTCAATTTACGTTATCCATGAGCAAACACACACAGAAAGACATGCCCCTCTGGTAAAAATCACTTATTCCTTACCAGCATAGGCAGGATTAATCACAGATAATAATTATAATACCAAGGGATAACACTTCTAGCATAATATACACCCACATGAACTCCACAGCACTGCCATTCCAATTCAATATGCAGGTACTGCAGAAACCAAGTGTTACCCTTTACATGAGAGGAAGCAAAAAACATCCTGTGTGCTTAGCCTTCCTTCACAGGAAGTTTTTTTTCTGCCCCACATTCTGCTTTTTAGGGAAAAAAAGGAGCAATACACTGGGGGGGCAAGATTCACAACATTTAAAATGCAATCTCAGAACACGTGCCAAGTTCAAATTCTCTCCTAACTAGGTGTGGATCTCTGTCTAGCAGAGTATAACCAGCCTTCTCAAGAACAAGGACAGAGAAAGATTTGAAAGCTGCATACGTGCAGAACTACTGCAAGAAGTTAGGTACTAGTAGCATAGTAGGTAATTCTGCAGGTAACTATATGCTTGTGAAAACCAACCATGCATCTTTCAAAGTGCTATCCTACAAACTCTGCAAATTTCCTACCTCAAGTTCTGACTCTTTAAAATAACCTGGTTTTTACCAAGTTCTTGCTAGAAGACATCAGAGCTCTTAGGACCATACTTACGGGCCTCCATAAAACCTTTTAACTGTACCACATTACACAGCAAAGAATGCTGATGAACTAAATGAGGTATGCAAGTGGTAAAGCAAGCAGGTTTTACACAAGTGAAAGCCATCACAGGATGTAGGTCAAATGGAGCTCAGCAACAAAAGACTACAAAAACACCATGCCCAAAAATGTTTTGGGTAATCTATGAGCCTTAGAAAATGACCAGTATGGCTGAAATACTTAGTAGCCTGCATTTTCAAAGCTTCACTTAGACAAGCAGTATCTCTCAAATTAAAATAGAAACAAGGATTAAATGTGACTATTCAATAAAACTGTCAGATAAAGCTTTTTCAATGCACAAGATAAAATAAAAATTTTGCAAAGTAATGTAATTCCACAGACTTGAGAAACTTTGCATTGTGCAAAAAGTAAGATTTTTAGAGTACAGCATGGAACAGAGTTAACGTGACAGAGAACTGAGTATGCTGGCTAAAAAAACCCCATATAGTCAGTGCAACAGACCAGCAGGATATAGAAACATCACTGATGTTCTGAAGAAGGGAAGAATTTTGGTGTGCAACATTCAGGAAGAACTGGTAAAATTCATGGCATATTAGAGAAGAAAACAGAGAAGATTTATTAGAATAAAATCCGACAGGAAAGTCAGGTGAAGGCCTTGAAAGCTGCAAAGAAAATCTGCGAAGAGCAAAAGGACCAATGGCATTCATCACAAATACTTCAGTAGATGACACCCGCCAATGACATGAGACTGGAGGCTGAATGAGAAGACAGGTTTATCAGCCACAGGAAACAAAGAGTACAAGCGAGAAGACGTGTCTAAACGCTCATCTTGAGTATTTTAATGTAGCTGATGTTAAATGGGTATGGGTTATTAGCACAGCTATGCATGATGAAATGAAATAAAATGTAATGATGGCACAATCAAAAATGGATTTTTTGGTAGGACTTATAAACTCAAATCAAATAATACAATGAATTCGTACATAGTTGCTTTAATGCTTAGGCAACTATGTACTTCAGTTGCTTTAATGCTTAGGCAACTATGTACTGACATTACTGACAAAAATATGTACCAGCACTGTACTTAGACTTGCATGGAGATAAAAGACATTGGCCTGCATGTACAACTTCCTGCATGCAGAGTTTTCCCCTCTCACAAGAGTTCTACAGCCCAACTAAATAAGTAGGACATAACACCATGGAGCTGATCTCTAGGCTGCAAAGCAGCCAGTGCTGAGAACTAAAATAAAACAACTGTAAACTTTATGCACCATCTTGTTAGGTACCCTTACGTACTCTTCAGCCACCATTTTCTTCATTATCATCATTGTTACATTAAAAGGAAAACCAAACAGAGTATTTTGTTACTGTTGGTATTGAGAACTATTAAAAAGTATTTGATTAAGTTTTTAAATCAATATTATAATCATTTAGTTCACAATCATGCACATTTAACAGTCAATTTAACTCATCTGGTATCTCACACAACCAACACAATATGCAAGAAACAACTGCTGGGAATTGTTTCAGATGCTCTAAAGTATGTTAATTTCCAAAGCAAAATGACTTGTGCTGTGAATTTTAACGCACTTGAAAGCCTGTACTTTCTCTCGTTCTGGAGCACAAATTTTGCATGTCTGAAGAGCTGTGATTCATCTTAAGAAAACCCATCTTGTGTTAAATGGAATGGAAACTGGACTAAGTGGTCAAATGACAAGTACATTCATATTCAAGCTGTATTATAAATGCATGTACAGTAATTTACGTCTCTCAGCTACCACAAAAGGCTCTTGATAAGCAGGTAATTTGCTAAATGGACTCCTTTATCCAAGTATTCGAAGGGCGTTACAAGAAAAATCTGCAGAGGCATTAATGTGACGTAAAGGTCAAGCATTGTGACATACCTTTCAAATAATCCCGCCTAACTTGCGATATGATGAGGAGGCTGCTGGCAGCACTGTTCAGTGTGAAGCCCTTGATGTGGGTCTCAGCACTAAAAGAAGCAGACATTTAGAAAGGAATTACTGACATGCTTCTGATACGATAATAAATGGTTGAGCACCAAGGTGAAATTATAAAAACTACTGTTCGTATGTTAAAAATATTGCTGCAAAATATCGACCTGGAGACAGCTTTTGTGTTATCCTGTCAATGGTTATAGAAGGATAATTTTTTTTTGCATTCTGACAGATGACAAAGTTGGAAGTGAGCAACAAAAGAAACAAAGTACAAGATTTTTTTTAAACAATCGGTTCAGATTCTTGAATGCTGACATATTAGATGACTAAAATAACTGCATGCCCTGCATTGTTCTGTTGTATCCTAAGCTGGATACTTTTTCTTCTTTTTTCAATAGTCACCATAATTATAAAATATAAAACTATTCTTTCAGCAATAAAAATGAAACATTTATTTTCAGCACTGTATATTTTAAACATAAACTAAAGCATATTATGAACTAACACCATATCATTTGGTTGATTAATTTTCAAATTTCTGTCATCTAGATGTATACAGGTTTTAAAGCGAACATCCTACATTTGCTGCCTTAGCCACATTAAAATTGTATTTCACTTATCAATTCCTTGTCTCCTGTAATACATGAAGTTTTGTAAGTACAGCAAAGACAGCCTTTACTTTAGTAACCCTGCTAAAGCTTTTCTAACACTCTGGAAATTAGTCAAGATAGACTAACCAGCAATCACATTGGTCTTATACTACAAAACGTTCCTGCTCCTAAATGACATATAGCCAAGCCCCATTTTTAATATATAAGGATAACTTTACAAATGTTCATTTCTAGATTACAAAATCTCTACAGAGCAAAGGGGGGCATTGCCATTTACCATATCAGCAATCAAGATAAACCTCACTGATCATCTTGTGGCAAACAACTGAGCAGCCTACCTACTTGAACTTAGGGGCTGAGCGGATTGGGAGGTAAGCAGGGTCATTGCTAAATTGTTCTCCTCAATCCCAAGAAAATCCTTCACATTGCACACAATATGACTATCCTCTCAGTCACTTTCAGCCTCCCAGGCTCACAAATGCAGTCACTGGACTCAGGATTTTCTTCCTCTCCCAACCAATCCCCTTAATCCCTGCCTAAGCACCCACTGCTCAGTTCCGCCTTTTTTTTTTCTCTTTGTCCCATCTGTCAAAGCCCTTAAGTCAACAATTCATGCATGAGACTGTAAATTACATATAACAAAGGATTTACTTTCTCCAATCTTCCAATCTTTAGTGTGATTAAATAGATGTTAGCTACTATTACAGAACTAATCCATCATTCCAATACTCCTAAATTTCTATTTAAAACTTCTTGGACAAAAAGCAGTAAATATTCCTCAAAACAGTTCTAGAATGTGAAAGCAACTACACTTGGGTTGACCAACAGATCAGTAATGTTCTGGGATGGCTGGTGTTTGTTTCTTTCAAAGGCAGTGCAGGAATGCTATTTACTCCCCCCACATCGCTTTCTCATGGAAGTTTTCCAGTTCAGGTTGAAGTTATTGGACGTTTTTAAATTATAAAAAAAGTAGTTATTTTGTTGCTTATGCTAATGTGCACAGTAAGACTATCTACATTTTATTTGCCTTTCAAATTTGGCTTCCAACAGTAAAATGAGTAATATGTATCTAAATGAAGGTAGCATTCCTGTATTTTATGAAAATATTAGGAGCTGCACAAGTTTCAGGCCACCACACATATTTAGGCTTTGTAGGAGAAATCTGGTTTTAGTATGAGGCTGGAAAAATTCTGAGGCATCCAGAAATGTATGCTGAACACACAGATTTGTTATTCCTCAATCACAGGCACACACACTGTCACTTTCTCAATTTCAGTGAATTACTCAGAACCTTTTAAAAATGCTTAATATAAGCATCTTTTTGTTACTAGAAAAAAAGCCACACAGATATGCCAGGAACATGACCAATATGAAGCATTTTCTGTCTTGATGCAACAGTAAGCTGATAGAAGCTTCTCAGATTGTCATTATTCGGCATTTCTATGCTACGAGATGGAGTAGGAGAGTTGTGAAAAGCACCGGGGTTATGATCATCGTTGGCTTTGACTAGTAACCAAGAAGAAAATCTCTTATAAAATCCTGTTACTTTACTCCTAAACATCTCAAACTTCAGAGGCTTAACGTATCTCTGACCTTTTCAGTCTTTCAAATTATTTTTTTCCCTAAATTTTGAATTTACGTACGACACTTATCTGAAGTGACAATTCTGAATCCTTGAAATACTAGGAACAAACCACCACCTTCTTTCTTCTCTTACAATCTGCAAATTACTGCTGGAATTATGCACTACTTTGTGCATCTTCCTTACAAATGTGTTTGAGCTGTAGAGCAGGGAAGCAGTGGATCCATGTACAAATCTTCAGTACAATGCTTCAAGCTTCTTCCCTGAAGAACCTTCCAATACATCTTTAGATACTTGAATATTTTCTCTGAAACAAACTACCTAAATTTTATCAATGTTCTTAAGCATTCATAAAGCCCAGTTGCTGAGAGCTATTTGAAAAAGGACTATTTGCTCTTCTGAAAGCAGAACTCCAACACTTTTTCAATGGAAGACATTTCTCCAGCCTAAACACTTTTAAAGGAAACAGTAAAATAATCAATATTGTCTTACACTAGACTGTTCCTGGACATCAGAAACTAAGTTGGCTCTAAAAACTTTTAGCTTTTTTTACAGTACTCTAAACATTAGGTAATTCACCTACAGGCACTTTCAAATCCACTGTATTCATTCAGTAAGCACACTTGATGACAACCACCAGTCTTGTTTTAGTTGAATAAATTGAAAGACTTAAAATCTTTAAATTCTTGTTCTTCTGAACTCTACATTGACAAGTCTTTACACTTTAAAGCCTATAACCTGACCAGAACACACGTTACAGGCAATAATTAAAGCAAGTGCCATATCATACAACTCACTAAAGGTTAATTTGATTCCTTTCCTTCTAATAATTCATGACAGCAGGTTGGATTTATTTCAGAAGTGTAAGAGTTGTATCTAAGGTTTATGGTCATCTCCTAGCCACTGGCATCACAGTCAAATGTACCATTTTGCATTTGGCAGGCAGCCAGCTGCCAGGGAGTGTGGGCAGGGTAAGACAGCAGCAGGGACAGGCATTCAGGGGAAGGCTCACAGGCAGCTAAGTGAAGGAATCTTGTCTGTTTGGATATTGCTCTAAAGAGGAAAAGGCAGACTGCCAGAAGGGTAGACTTTCAACTCTGATGCCAAGTACATTTGTTCAGATTGTTATTTGAAATGAGTTATTAGCAATACACACTGTCACTCTAGTACCTTTTAAAAAATGTGGCATATCGCCCTATGAAACACTGGTGTATTTCTTACCACAGCTCCTAATCACTAATCATGACCTGTTTTCCCATTAAAAGATAAGGACTCACCTGAAAATGATCCAGAAATTATTTAACCCCTCTCTCTGAGCCAATAAAAGTCCCCCAAACAAAGAAAAGCCTTACATGCGTTTCACGTCAAGGGCTTCATCAAGACAATTCTGTGTTAACAATGCTTTTATAAGGATGTCACAGGAATGATAACGAGACTCATCCTTCTCCTGCATTCTCCTGAAAATATTGTAGGCCTCTAAAAAAAGAGTAAGAAAGCCAAAAGGAAATGTCAAACTGCAAGAACATTGATCACAGAACGAAATCACTTATTCACTGAAAAAGGACTGTCCTAAATCTCTGTAGCCTTTGCATACATCTTTAAGCCCAGAGCTGTGGATCACAGCTTGCTCAAAACTGCCTGTATACAAACAATCAACACACACTTCTACAGGAGAAAAAGTTTGCTACTGCTCTTCTTTATATGTGGCTGTTGCTTCAATATCAATATAGCTGGTTAGAAGGGGAAGACTCAGGATTTTTAAAGCAACACCTAATTCTGGGGTATACAGTTACAGTGTCTGGTGCATGATCACAACAGCATTTAACAAATAATATAGGAGGCGATTCCAATATGGAGAGATCAAATTATTTGGCTACGACAAGATTTATACAAAACATACAATTTACAAATATACAGATATTTAGCAAGTAAACTACACTGCATTTGTTTGACTGATTAACAGTTTTATTTCATGCATTCACAATAACTGTCAGTGTATGAAAAGATGTTACCAAAAAGGGGGAAAAAATGATAAGCACAGTTTTCAGTCATTTATTTTTCTGAAACAAGATTATGCAGCTATAAACATGCAGCTAGAACTGCCATCCACACTGTAACATATGCTAGAAAGCTGCGTTAAGAACCACAAATGATCTTTTACATCTAAACAGTGATTGCACATTTCTTTTAATGACTCATTAAATAATCCCTTTGCGAGTTCAAATCACAGCCACAGTAACCTTTAAAACTTATCAGAAATAGCTGGACTATCACCACAAATTTCACAGCTAAGCATTAAGCTTTTTTCTTCTACTTTCAAAGTAAAGATGAAGACAACTCATTTGAATCTTAATGTCATAAGAAGCAATACACTAATTGCACTTAGTACAGTGTGTTATGGAATTTTAATCAAAACTGTTGGTATGCCTTTCAGTTTGCATCTTAAGCCTCTTCAGCCAAAAAGTATACACAAAAACCTCCTGAAATGTAGGCACAGAAATGGCTATGCATAAAATTTATTATTTACATCACACAGACTCCTACACCAAGTTAACGATTAGAATTACCACAGCCATTCATAATCTACTTTGTATGCTTGAAACTTTGTTAAAAATATATACAAACAGTGATAAAGGGTAACAGCATCTTAGTAAAAATTAAATTCACTTCTGTGCATTTTAGTTTCATGCATACAAGGAAGTCTGACATGAGAGTCTGACATTACAAGAGTGATTGCACTGTCAACCAAAAGGAGCAATGAAACAACAACAGGACCACATAAGAAAGGTCCTGAATCCTCCACCACTTTTACTTAGAAGTCTGAAGTGAGTTTGGCCTGCAGCAATGTGATGAACTCTCTTGCCTGCTCAGATGCTGATCACCACCATTCAGTGCTCAAGCTTAAATTCAGTGGGAAGACATTTTTCTTTCCACTGCTCTGAAATCTGAGGTACCAGCAGACCAGCAACCACATTCAACAAGAACAATAGCCCACTGACCCATCTAGTATAACCTGCTACAAATGCAACTAATGACTTATAAAAACATAGCTGACTAGTGATAGGTTTTTCTGCTCATAAATGTCTGTTTGAATTCTATTTTTTTTTAAGGCAAAAGATTCCTTCTGTTTAGAGACTCCTACAAAAGCTCTGCTGTCTTCAGACTGAACTAGGATTTCACCCTGTGTTTAAATATTACTTTCATCAGGTGGCTACAGAAATGGACTTGGCTACAAGTCAGGCATATGTTACCATCAATTATCACAGTCCATAACATATCTCCTTCTACAAGGAAATATATTTAATTAAATTTTTTTTTGTAATGACTACTCAATGAAGAATTAAAAATATTTCTATCAATTTTGTTGTGTATGTCAGTCCTATGATCATCCTATTCACATTTTTTTCTTAACTTCATTTTGCATCTCTGCAAGAAGCATGTTTGAAAGTATACCTAGATCAATTTTGAATTGAGACATACCCTTGATCAGGTATTATCAGCTTATTACTTCTTCAGATGGCATCTAAAATTATTAAAATACATTAGCATTCAAAAGAGAAATTTCTTGGTTTCAAAATCATATTGTGTTATACCAGCTATTTCGAGTAGAAAGATTTGTTAGAAAAGTGACAACTTGCCAAGAAAGCCTCAGTTCTCAAGACAGTCACATCTGTTTCAGCAATTGTGACTGTTTGGGATATGTGTTACATGATCCCCTAGAGTCAAGTTCTCACACTGAGGAATCAAGACAAAGATGAAAATATGACTTTGCATAAATCAAGCACTTTGGAGAACAGATTATCAAAACGTGTCAGACTTGGAAAGTTCATTGAATAGTTACGTAACTAGATTGAGTTAATCTTTTTCCCATCAAAAAGATGCCCCATTACATTCACACCAAAATTACATGATACCGTTATATAAAAAGAAGCAACAACTTCGTTTTTTTAGGGTTTTTTAAGACCAAGGGAACAGTTTTCCAAGAAGTAAAATTGTTTTCCAACATAGTTGGAAGATTTTTTTCTCCTTCATTTTCAATAGCTCTAGATCACCTTCTCTCAAACATTGCACCTTTAAGTAAAAGAATATGCAGAAGTGATTTATTGCTAAGTTCAATACCTGAAGTCATCACAGAAGTATTATTTTATATTTTTGTTTTCAACTAATCTCTCTGTGAAGTCTAAGGCAGTTATTTAGCTTCCTCCTGCTCTTCACTTCATCATTTATGATACCAAAGGCACAGGACACTTTCCTAGTGAAAATGTCATGAAGTACATTCCCTTGATTTTGTCTGATTTTCAATGAAAACATTTCTTCATTTCTCATCTTCTTAAGATACCCAACAGTTACCAGCATGAAGAATTTCCTGAAAACATGATGTCTGCCATAATACACGATCCTTAATTTCATACGCATAACATGGTATTGCACTCCCAGTATGCAGAATGTCCAGACTCAACTTCGGACTCCTAATCTAAATAAACTGAATATTTAGACTGAGTAACTCTAGATGGTAATTTCACTAATAATATAAGTTAAATGTCTGAATGACTGATACATTCTTCTTTTATAACTCAGAGCTTAAAAATCTGTGTCCAACCCACAAAATATACTGATTACACTTAGAGAAGAAAATTACTAGGTGTCTTGCATTTATAAATCTTTCTCATTCAGCAAAATTAATTTTTAAATCTACTGAATTCTATTTTCTATACTGCTTTCAAGTGAAGTACCTGGTTGTTTACTATAGTATAAATGAAGAAAATATATGTTTCCAGAATATTCAAATGCTCTGCACCTTGGAAAATACTAGAAATTAACTAACTAGGACCAAGGCTCTTCCTGGTAGTGCAGAGCAATAGGACAAGAGGCAACGGGCAGAAACTGATGCACAGGAGGCTCCACCTAAGCATGACTTGTGCTGGTGACTGGAACAGATTTCCCAGAGAGGTTGTGGAGTCTCTTCACTAAAGATATTCAAGGATCCTGTTCCATGTGCTCAAGGATGAGACTGCCTGAGCAAAAAGGCTGGACCAGATAATCCACCCTTTCAAGCTGACACATTCTGGGATTCTGTGATTTCCTCTCCACCAGTAAAGCTATTTCTTCTTCTGTCACCCTGCTTTGGTATGAGATGGATAGGAATGGATTTCCAATGATTAATCACAGACTAAATCAAAGGAATGGCACTGAAATACACTCTGCTCTTCCATATACAAAGGAAATTTCCACGCAGAAATTAATTCTGCTTTTAGCAGAGACTGGGAAGGTTGTACAGAAGAGCTCTGCAGTTAACTGAAACCTTAAAATTAACGTGGTGGGGGAAAAACTCACAGTGGATTTCAGTTTACCTTTTGCTTTATTTTTCTTGCAAAGCATCTGTATTTTCAGTTCTTCCCCAGCAGCATCACTTCTGCTATCTTCAGGCCTATCCTTTAAAAGAAACAAACATTTAAATTACTGTAATGATATCTGTTAATGTTTTTTTAATAAGAAGAAATATATTCCTAAGTGTTGCTAACTAGGAAAGTTAAACTCCACTTACCTTAGGTACCTCAAATGGAACAACCTGACCATTTTTCTCAAATATATCAGCAAGTAAAATTAGTGTCTTCTCACGAGGAACAATATTTTCTTCTTGAATTTTAGTCCAAATAGCTTCAGCCTTTCCCCAGTCCTTGTTGCTCTCTGAAACAAGATTAAAATCTTCAGATAAAAGCACATTTAGAATATACATCCATATCTAAGGTGAATCAAAATTATGTCTTTGCAAAATAATTCATCAATTAATCATGTACTTCTGCTTCATACGATCATCAATTTGAAGTTTTAAACTATTTTAATACATAGAGGATGCCAGGAAAAAACCCCAAGGATTATAGGAATTTTCAGGTAAATGAGAAATCAGCTCAAAAGTAGTGCAGAAGTGATCATACCAGCTCATCAGTTCTATTGTTCTTGACTGTTAATTGAAATTTATATATGCATCACTGTACATAACTGCAAATAAATATAAATCTGGACTTCATGGAAGAAAACAGTTCACTTATCATTTAACTACCTACAGCATGTGCTTTCCTGTTGCCTTTACATTTTCTAGCTTTGCAGTCACTGATTGTGAAGCATTTATGACTCAGACACTACTGATTTACACCCTGATAAAATGAGCTCTCTAAAGCAGAAATAGCCTTCTCAATAAACTGCCTTGGCATTTCATTCAAATTTCATTTCATTCACGTTTTGCTCTCCTACTATACATGCATATCTTGTAAATTCTTCACTGACTCTTCAAGAGTCAGTCTCTCCTCACAAGTGCACAGCAAAGGGCGGAAGGTGACATTTGAAAGCTACAGCAATGAGTATCAGAGAATTATCAAATCCTGGATCAGGTTGTTCAGAAAGGCTCTTTGATCTCCACTGTTGGAGGCACCCAAACCTTTACTAAACAAGGCTTTGATGTGATCTGACTTTGGAGCTATCCTAGCTCCAGGAAACAGCCTAGGCTTAGACTCCTGATGTTTTCTCCAGGATAAATTATTCTGTGATAACCAAATGCCTTGCTTTCAACATTTTTGATTACTGCTTGGACTAGATGGTAGGTTCTTTTTTTCTATGCTTAAAATAGATCTGAAGTTATGGTTTTGGTATACAATGACAGTCCTACTGTAGTTGTGCATGGGGCAGCTTTGATAGGTAATCTAAAATGGTTGAAAGCAGGATTATGCATGGCTTTTGTCTTTCATGGTGACAGAAACCCACAAATGTTTTCCACTTCTTTGAATAGATGGAATTGGTTCTGTCTTCTGAAAGAAGACTGAGGATTTTGCATGACAGAATTTGATGAATTGTATCTTCTTAGATTCTCTTCTTAGTAGGCACACTGTCAGACTTAGTCATTGCCAGAGGTGAACAGGATGAGTGGAGAAATAGGAAGGTTCTCTCCTTGTTGAGACAAGATTGATTTTCAGGTCTACTTGATTTTTGATGGTGAACCAGTATGTGTAAAGCCAGAATTGGGTAACGCTACAGTTTTCTCTGAAGCTTTCCAAGGCTTCAGGAAGTGAAAAGCAGCAAAATTCTGATGGGGTCTCTGGTCGTATTTTTTTTGTGCAAGTACTCATGCCTTCTCCTGCTGTAGCTAAGTGCAGTAGGGAAGAGGCCTGCATCAAAAATACACATGGAGAACACCTAAAATGACTTCAAATTCAAAAGCAAGTTTTCCAGATATATCAAACACCTGTAATGGTTCAATAATATATAGATATATGTACATATATTACTGAAGTACACAGAAATCCCTGTAGTGCTCTATGTCCCAATTTACTGTTTAGTGCTCCATACCCAATACTGCTCCATATCCAATCTTAACACAATGTATTTTTTCAGTACTTTAAAATAAATCTCCAAAATTTTAATCCTTTATAATACAGTATAATACACTGAATAACAAAACCAACATAGATTAAAAAATACAGAAAAGAGGAACGAAAACCTCATAGATACATCCTACACTAAGTCTGTAGCACAGAAATGAAGTTTCAGTTTTCAAGACTGTTTCATGGCTATAAATGACGCAGAAGTTAGGTTGTGGCTGGTGAAAAATAAGTAAACTATAAAAATTGTATGCACCTTGCAGAACTAGATCAAATTACAGGGGACCCCCGATTTTTATCAGTTATGAAGACAATAGATGAGCAGGCTTTCTTCTCTAAGCACATTGAAAGCCAAAACAGAATTAACTTTCAAATTATAACACCAGACAACAGCATGGATTGGAAAATTCGTACTACATAAGTCCATATATTACATCCATTCATCCATACACACACACTATACTAAGTGTTCAGGTCCGCAGATGAAAAAAAACCAAACCCCTGACCTCTCCTCCCCCACAAGATGCCTCAGAAATGGTAACCAGGCTAATTGTGTATCAAGATATAGCTTCTCTCCAGGGTTATGTCCTATCTCCAACCACAAAGGAAAACAGATTACAAACATGGATAAGATCTCAAGCTCACTTACCACACAGTTTGAGCAGGTGGTAGTACATCTCATCTCTATCGCATTCAAACAGATTTCGAGTTGATTCTACCAACTGCTCCAAAGTTTCCATCTTCAAAAAGAAGGAGGAACACAGTTATACCTCAGCCAAACAATTATTTTCTATATATGTGTACACACATGCTGTGTGCATTCAGCTAAAACAGTACTTCTGTTTAAGTATACACCAGCATTGAGTTCACCTCATCAGCCTGTCACATGTCCTTTCACAAACATAAAAATCAAGTGAGAAAATACTTCAAAACAATTTTTCTTGGAATAAAATGACACAATAGCACGCATCATATGAGTCATACCTGTTTATTTAATACACACTTTTTTGCAAACCATTGCAGTCTTCCAGAGTGTGCTCTCAAGCCAGGAGTCTGTAAAATATTTCCACAAGAAATACATTACTGCACATAGAACATTCTAAGGGAAAATAAACATAATATAGGTATTCATAACGAAAGTTCATAGCTGTTGTTTGTTTTTTGAAATCTAAATGAAACTACAAGCTCACAAATAATCACATTAAGTTGCATTTATGAGACATAAAAATTGCAGTCATCTTATTCAACACAGTCTCCTTTTTGGTTGCACACTGCTGAGAGAGTTCATTTAAAATACACTTCAGATGAACTGAAATGTTAAATAACTTCTGTAATCACATTAATATGGTATTACTGCTGCTACCTATAGTAATCCTTTGTATTACTCCTGGTAAAGAATTACACCATTTTTTTTCCAAACTGTCTTCACAATTAAATACTTGTCCTCAGCATTGCTGCAACTTAGCAGCTAGAGAACCATGTTTCTGAACTGCACCATCACCATTTGGTGATGCCAACATACTGTACAGATGTCAGGTATAGTAACTGCAGGGCAATTCCTACTCCAGAACAGAAGGCTCAAGATTTACACTTAAAGCTGAGACACTTAAGGCTTGCCCTTATGTTTGTGTACACAGAGGAACTGATGTGTAACTGCCAGCATGCCACAGTTCTTTCTGTTATTAACTTTTCCAGGTTGTGAGCTTTTGCTCACTCATTCCTTTGTTGTTTCAAGCAGACTGCAGCTACATGGTAGCTACACATGCTCAAGGAAAAGGTTTCAATCCTTGAAACTCTGTCTGGTGTAGAAAACCACATTGTGCCTTCCCAGCACCATATGCTATAATCAAAACAACAGATCTTCAACTTAAGTAAATTCTTAAATAAAGATAGGAAAAGTCAAATTTTTTGAAGAGACATGTCATATGTTCTACCTACTCATGTCCAACATATCTAAAAAAGGTTACAGCAAAATGCATGCAAAGCATCCATCATTTTTACCTCTTGGCCTTCCCTCCCACAGATACTTGGATTTCCTGGCTTTATACTATCTTGTCTTAGCACAAATATAATTTACAGATTGGACTCTGTTTTTTATTTCAAATGTCCAGATTCACATTAAGCTTAAATTAATTCCAAGGAAATGTCCGTTCACTCCTACAGAGAAACGTGTTTTGACTCTTGAAGGTTTTTAGGTTTTAATATTTTAAGAAACTTCTACAGTTTAAATGTGAAGTGCAACTTTAAAAATTTGAATGCCAGTTTGCACAAAAGAGGCAGTTTGAACAAAATGCTGTGAGAAATATTATGTTTCAGTTGCAAAACAGGGGAAACAATTACTATTGGAAATGTGAATTTACCTTCTCTCTTTTAAACACAGATAATTTCCTTTTCCCATATTCTCCAAGTGCAGAATTACTACCCTGGCATCTTTCTGAAATAATTCAGCATACACCAGAGAACCAACATGCAAACTTTCAGTGAAAACTCTAAAATTTTGCTAAATATATAGCAAACAGTGTTCTGCAGAGTAAATGTTGGGCCATATAATCCTACCAATGACCCAACCATTCTGTGAAGTCAACGTAAGGGTTTGCTAAAACAGGATTCTAATCCCACAGCTCCTCAACATGGAGCATCTCTGGGTGTTTAGTTGTACTGTAAGAATAGTCTCAGCCCAGAAGGTTACAGAAAAATTGTGTCTTCCCACATATTCAAAGTGGTATATATAAACAGAGCTTTCCAGGTACGTGGTTTTTTTCCAATTAGTTGTTTGGGTTTTTCCCCCTCCCCAGAGTTACTTATATTTATAAATACCTGTTCAGTGCTTTTTTAAGATCTACCAAGCAGTTTCACATAAAATATGCTGAAAACTAAGTCAAGAATTAACATCTTACACAACAGGCTCTTGATACACAACTTCTCTAGGTTAAGCAAAAAGAAAGAAGTATGTTGCCTGCATTTTTAGCTAATCCTCTTTAGGACATGGTAAAATTCAAATGCTGAATTCACTTACAACTTCCAATATCACTGCTGATCCGAATGCCAATGAACTCAACAGCTCGAAA
This sequence comes from Ploceus nigricollis, assembly GCA_013399945.1. NCBI lineage: Eukaryota > Metazoa > Chordata > Aves > Passeriformes > Ploceidae > Ploceus > Ploceus nigricollis. Next base: position 373,624 of record VXBC01004244.1, read on the forward strand.
GCTAGAAACTTTTTATAGTAAATCCTTTCCTGTTCAGAAATGATTGATGTGTCTGTCACTACAAGGACAGCTGAGTTATACAACAGATATCCTTGTGTTTCATTTTGAAATTGAGAAGTGTTTTCACATACTGCAGGTCTCAATCATCAAAAGAACATCTAGGTCAGATTAACTAAATCTCCAGGGCTTGCCTGATAGTCCATATTTGTAGCTTATCCTTTACAATCTTAGGGAATTTTAAACACTGCATTTAGCAGCAAGCAGTGTTTCTACAATACAGCAGACTAAAATAAAAAATAACAGAATGCAAGGAATAAAGAAAAAATAAGTAAAAAAATGTAATTATTCTTCCAAATTCCCACTTACAATTTTGATCATGCTTGTTTCAATGGACTAAGTAATAAAAAAAAACCTATATTGATTCTTAGTGGTTTCTTTGTTTCGTTGGGGATTTTTTTGTTTGAGTCTCATGCAATTCATCCAGCATATAAACCAAACACGTATTTCTGTCTTTTACATTCTTTTGAAATATAAGACAGTTGTACTGTACCAAATCAAACCTTGTTATCCTCTCTGTAACAGTAACTACAGGAGAATAAAAAATGTCAGAAAACCCAGCAATACTTTCCCTTTAGTGCTCTTTCACTCTCCAACTACGTGAGGTTCAGTGGATCACACTGGTTCTACTAAGTTGTTTCTCTTCCATGAGCTCTTCTAGTTGCCCCTGGAACCCCTTAAGATTTATCACATTCTGAAGATCTTTTGGCAATGGGTTGCCTCCACCACCTTCTGCAGAGAACAACCAAAGTACTACCACTTGTGATTGTTTTCGGTGTAACTTCTACTAGCTTGGATTTTGTATTAGAATATACAATTGATTTTTCTTTATTATCTCAATTTCATACTAAATGATCAGTATATAAAATAATTCTTCTCTAGGTTAAGCAGAACTCAGCTACTTCATCGTATCTCCTATAGAAGTCAGTCTGGAGTTTCGATCAAAACTAAGATGTGATTCTTGGGGTGTCCTACACAGGGCCAGGAGTGGGACTCGATGATGCTGATGAGCCCCTTCCAACGCAGCATATTCTGTGATTCTATGACAATTACACTTATTCTACACTTACACCCACACCAATTTACTCACTGATTCTACACCTTCACACACAGTAAGGAACACTAACCAGAAAGGGATAAATATGCTGCATCTTTGGAAGAACTCATGTCAAGCAGCACTCAAAAATCATGCAACAGTCCTAACACTCTGAAAGCATTTGATTTGTTCTCCTCCTTCTGAGAACCAGTCACTTCAGGTGATTGAAGGGGTCCAATCAGCAGATTTTCTGTACTAACAGTTTTATTTGAGCTAATTTCTACCTATTACAGCTGAAAGAAAACAGATTGTCTGGAAAAATACTGACCTGTCAGAGAGGAATCTATTAGATGTTTTTCCAGATTTTAAAATAATGATAGAAATACTCAAATTCCTTTTACATTAGTATTCTGTAACTGCTACAGCCAATAGAGCCAGACTCGTTTTTTACTTTCAAAAAAGCTTTTCTAACAAAAAAGTTTAAAAAATTACAGAAGACACATGAAAATATTTATTTGCTCCTCTCCACTTGCCTAAACCAAACCTTTTCTCTTTAAACACAAAACTTACAGAGAAAAACCACAAAAGACAACATACAGACCAGAAGCCCTGAGTCCTGTTCAAAAAGATGACTTTCAGCAAACTAAGAGAACTGCCCCAAAACAGTGCCACTTTTGCTGGCTTAGGTTGCGTAACTGTTTAAAAACCAGCAGCAGCATTTTTCATTTGGCATATATGTGACATGAGATGGAGAGCTTCTGTTTTAACCTGGCAACACTGCACGTTCACAAATGACTACTGTGCCTGTTTGGCAAAATAATTCTTACATATAGCAGTCACTTACTCTAGCCTTTCATAACTGCACTGCGAATAACACATCAATTCTAATCTATTCAAATCTAATCTATTCACATCTATTCAAGTTTAACCCTGACCACCTTACCTAGTTTACATTTACTTCAAAATTTCTGCATTTTGTTTGCAAAAAGTTCAATCTTTTCTTAGGGGAACAGTTCTACTACAATCACTAATTCAAACATATTGGAAAGAAACAGCCAAATTTTATAAAAGCCACCCATGCTGCACTTCCCAATGGTGTTCTTTGGAAGGATAGATCCATTCATTCCTCTCTTTGCAAATCAAAAAGCCAGTAATAGTAAGAGACAGCTAATGCTGCTAAAGGAAGAAGAACATTTCATGAAGAGTTACATCAGCAGCAAAAACAGACTTATGCTACCAGTACCAGAACCAGTTACTGAGATTTAGATGCCAAAGCAATGTCTTGCAGGAAAATGCGTTACTTCTCTGAGCAGACAGCCTTGGGCAGACAGCTATAAGAACTGATGTGTGTCATTCCTAACAGCTCTCTCCAACATAAGCACCACAGAAAACAAAACACTTGATGGGAAGTTCTTAATTTAAAGACATATTTTTCCCTGATTCCACAAAAATGTCTATGAAAATCTCATGAATTCCATACAGCTTTAATGAAGCCTGGGGTATTTTTGCATGACAGGTTATCTGAACAAAGCTGTTTACAACTTAAACATTGGATGCTTTCCTTAAATCTTCCCCTAGGTTAAAACTTGTAGCAGAAGTCCTCACTTCTACTAAGTAGTAGGTGCACTTCTTAATCAGAAAGTTAGAAGAACATACATAAAATTTCTGTACCTTATGTAGCCATCCTAGTCTAGTTATTGAATGAGATGGTTAAAACTATTTTATACTTAATTTTTTTTCTCCTGCTAAACACTCCTTTACTTCCAAATAACAATGCATTAGTTTTTTAAAAATACCAATTCACATATTTACATTATTTTTAAAAATAATCTTACATCTTGAGTTCATATGTAAGCAGGTATACCACTTTGCTGTATTTCTCCCCCTGTAGTCATCATAGCGAAGTCTAAATGAAGTATCATTGTTGAATATACAGGAAAAAAACTCTATTTTGATTATTGGCTCTGAACTTTTATGCAATAGTCCAGAAGCTCACAAAAGATCCAGCTTTAGAGACTGAGTGATTCTAAAAATAATCTGTGCATCAAAAAGCATCTTTCCTGTTGCAATCATATCAACTGTCCAATAAAACATACTAGTGCTTTCCTAGCTCAGTTTTTATTTAAGTCATTGTACTACCAGCATGACATCACAGCTACGGCTGTTTATGGCTGGCAATGGAAGCAATACTTTTTCTACAGGTTCATTTTCCACTTTGAAAGAAGTTTAGTTCTCAACGATTTCAAAAATGGTTTCCTTGGTGATGGCACAGAAAGATAGCCTCACTCACTTTACTCCTTCTAAACAAAAGAAGACCTTGCAAACTCCCTAAAAAAATAAGTAATTTCTTTTCTTTTTCATGAGCAATTTTGTCCAGAAATAAATATGACTAAACAAAATACAACTCCTGTACAATATGGAATTCTTTAAAGAGAAACTCATCTAAAATATGTGGACTCTTGTTCAACTTTTTGGGCAAGGGATAACTGCATGTAAGCTTGAAAACAGTTATATCTGTACCTTCAATATGTCTACTTTTCATGTTTGATAATGAGGGCAGGTACTCTAATGCAGTACTGGAATACCGAACTTACGAGCTGCTCCACTGCAAGTCATGCCTTCAAAGCCTACTCAACTAAAATGTATTTGATATTTCATTTGCAGTACCAGACATTTAATGAAAGACAAAGGGACACTTGTCAACACATCGATCCTCACTAACTGTTCTCCTGAGACTGATGAGAATTCAAGCTAATGCTCTCCTTTCTGCCTATTCTACAATCACACAAGGTAGCAACCAGTTAACTTCTACTGGTAAAAAGCAGCAGTAGTTCACAGTAAGAAAATACAAAGCTTACAGTCTCCACTGGGAAAGTCTGTACTGTTGGTTTGTGGCTTTTTTTTTTCCTACATATGTATTTGCTTCAAAGCTTCTGTCAGTTTCACAGTTCACTGACTTTACCGATGCAAGTATCTGTTGAGTAAATACTCATTATTTTATTTATTTCACTTGAAAGAGGAATATATGCTGCTTTATGTTAGGCAAACATTGAGAAAAATGTCAGGCAATAAATAAAAAAAATAATCAGGCACTTGATTATTTTCCAAAAATACTAAAATAAAAGTAGGATAGAGTTCTACAACTTTATCATTCCTCAAGACAACTGAAACAGATATACATTTAATCACTATTGGAATATTCTACATTTACCAGTAAGTTTTCCAAGAAAAATTACGCAGTGAAATATTATTACAAAAAACAATTAGCAGACATTCCCAATAATAACCACACTGGAAGAAAAGCTGACACAAAAACTCTGCTTAAAACAAAGTCCCCAACAACAAGTCCTCTATCCTAGACTCAAAACAGAGCAAAGACTTGCTTTTGGCCTTGTAATGTGGTTTCACAGTGTATGATGAATGAAAAAAAACATTATAAACTTCTTCCTTCTAACACAAATTCCCTGGAGCTAAGAAAAGATGCACAGATATTGCCATAATCCCACATTCTGAACACATTACTGTCTTCCTTTTGGGAAGGAATTTTTTCAGTAGTCATGTCCTTTACCAAATTGACTTATTTGAAACATATCCCTTCCCTGTAAGAAAGGAATACTTAAGAACTTCTAAATAACGTGCACTGAACTAGTAAGCACTTTTTAAATTAACCTACATACATTGATGCATGGAAAGAAAATCCAAGTTCACTAATAACTAACCGCATCAGAGTCCAGTTTCAGAAGGAGAAGTAATGATTTTATTGGACTAATAGGACTCAATAGCAATAATTTAAAAAATTAATCTTTTCTTGTAATTATAGGGCTTGCATGCTTAAAAGCTCTTTCCCCTCTGTATCAGTTGTATACAGTTACTCTAATAAAAGCTATTACACCCCCTACAAACTATTCCTAAATCTCAGACCACCATTAGCTAATACAACCCTGCTCACAAACATTTAAATTTTGTTTTAATCACCTCCACTCTTTTCTCAACAGGACCAAAATTAAGTCTTTGTAAATAAATTCAGACACTAGATATAACCATCACTAAATTACACATAACTGATGCAGCCCGCTCACTCCCCCAACCCTGCTGTCACAAATCAAGAAAGCATCTTCTCCTGGTAGTTCATCTCCAGCATAAAGTCAGCAGGATGCAATTTTATGATGCAGACTCTTAAAAAAAGCAATCTGGATGAAATAAGGTTGTAATCTCTCAATATCATGTAGAAATATTCTCATTGTTTTTATGGCAGATTAAATCCAATGGCAACTGGTATCTTGAGGTCTGCTGACAATGGATGTCACAATTCTTTGCTTAAATCTATTTACCTCTTAAATTAACTTGACATCTGTTGATAGATATATTCCTGTACACTGAACTCACTCAAACCAGTTCTTTCGTCAGGTCCCAGATTGCAGCAGCAAATGCCTTTTCTTACATTTCTTCATAATGGAACACATTTCATTAAGCTATTTCACAAACATTTGTTCCTGAATTCTTCACACTAATGTCTTGAGATATGTGGGACATGGTATGATAAATTTAATTATTAAATATAAACAACATATGTAGTATGAGAGTAGGTGAAGATAGTATCACACTTGATTAAAATTTCCTTAAAAGAATTCTGAAGCCATGCACTATCCATGGCCATTTTCAAGGAAGGCTCCTCTAGTGGAAACAAAATATACAGGATGAACTTCTACCGAAAAACTCTGCCACACAGTTCTGAGATCTTTCCCTGTATTCCGATCTCCTTTGCCTTCATTTCCAGCAAAACCTAAACCAGAGCAGGAATGAGAGCTTTTATTCTTCCATTGAAGGAGCAAATTAACAGCTGTTATTTTAACAGCCCATGTGATTTGATCTAGAAAGATTTCAAAAAGCATCTGTCAGACAACACGAAGACAGCGGAACACTGCTACCAACTCCTACTTCCTATCAGAGGAATCCGTAAGCTCCCAATTAAAAACACAAGTGACCTGATACCTTTCTGAAGGGCACTTGTTTTGGCTTATTCAGGTAAGTATTTTGCTGTACAATGAAACTTCATTTAAGGTGCAATGATTTTATTGATACAGTGTAGAAATGGTTTAACATCAGTTTAATACCTTGCCTACTCAGTCACAGGAAGGAAGTGTTCACTTCTGCTCCATGAAAACATGGTTCAGACTTTCAGTAAGCAGATTTATAGATGGGCTTTGCTTGACCCTCTGCTGCAGAACTGTTACTGAGCAAGATACAAACCTTTTCAGAAAAAGCCAAGAGTGGACATGGGCTGCATTACACACTGATTCAGTGGGTAATGAAATAGCTGCATTTAGCATGACTAAATGAAGGAAAAAGGGTGAGTCTACAAATACCCAATCATCATGAATGCAAAACAGCTGCAAGTTATGAGATCCTGGTGAAAAATTCAGAGATGACCGAAATATTAAATCCAACAAAAATGGCAGACATCAACTATATTTTAACTACTGTAAGTAGTGAAATCTGTAAACCTCCATGCAGCATGAAAACAGAGTAACAGGTGAAAAGGGGAATAAATTAATTCCTCCAAGGTTGTGTAACATTCCCTTTTTCACTCTACTCTTCTGGATGACCTTCCCATTAGTACAGATCTTAAGCACCTGCTTAATAAAGTGGCAATCAAAAGCCGGGTAAACAAAAGGGACTTTTAACTGTCTAGTACAGGCAACAGGTAAGAAGTTGATAGATCTGGCGGACTAGGGTCTAAAATATTCTTTTACCATTTATATACCAGACTTAGAAGAACATAAGGCCAAACAGTTCTTCTATATTGTTCCCACATAATTATGTAAGACCTCTCTCCAGGAGGAGATCTGATTAAATATTTTTGAAATAAGAAAACATTTCAGAGGATAGGTAAAGTATTTTTTTCAGAAGGTACTTTTTCCCTAATCCTATTTATTGAAAATTCACATCCCTTTCTTTTAGCCTACATTAGTTTTAATGTAGTTTAGTTTCGTTAAAGGCAAAACATACTGACCTAATTGTCTTCCTTTTTTCTTTATGAAAAACAAAATTCAAGGACAAAAGGCAATTAAGCTGCCTTTCTAAGTAAGGGAAAAAATCCTAAGTATCCAGAGCTAGATTTGATGACGTAGAAGTCATGCTGTGCCAATCCAAGGGAAAGCAAGCTAGTATGTGACCTTGTGGTAAGGGGCAAGAAGAGAGATGTGCCAGCTTTGTTTTGACATGATCATCTTTGAAGGACTCAAGACAAAAGCTAACTTATCAGTTGAGCTGCAGTTGAGAAGACTAAATCATGTCTTGATGTACCCATTGGTAGAACATTTTTTCAGTGTAAAGCAAAACAGCATCTACCAGCATAACTTTGGGGGCTCAGGAATCTCCAGCACAGCTAGAATAAAATAGACTTAAACTTTACAGAGCAGCCAAGGCTACCTTATTGTCTATATAGCTATTGTCTCCGAGAATAAGACTTTCAAGTGCTTAACAAGGCAGTTCAACAATACTGCAAACTGTTACTTTATCACACAAACCCCACGATGCCTCAGGAACAGCATTTCCCCCACAGCCTTCTCAAACACAGCTTCTCCTCCAGTCAGCATCGCCTCAGAAGAGACTCCCACTACCAAACTATGACATGCTTCAGTCTAGCTGTTCTAGCATGGGTCAGACAAGTTCTTTGCCTCATCTCCTTTGTATTTACCCTTCGTCGCCTCTCACACTCTCATTCTCTGATTAGTCTTACTTTTATTCCACCAAGCAGACAAGGCCCACAGCTTTCAGCTTCCTTGTTATTTCCCATAACATGATCTTGCATTCACAACACATTTGTGGCCAGATAATGTAACATACACAAGTCTGACCTGATTTTTATAATCCCACTCAAATCTTACCCTTTTTGTCCTTTCCCAGTATTGTCACTCACTTTCATTTTACCAAAGATTTGAGATCTAAGAGTTATTTTTTCATTCCTGGGGCTTTGAATTCCAAGTTTTTCAAAGCAGCATTTGTTTCACATGAGTTTCACATAAGCATCTAGTATACCTCTAATTTCTAAAAATAGCAAGAGCAAGCAGAGGCAGTGGTCTCCAATGAGTAAAAATCCCATTTGAGCAACAATGATCCTCCACAGTGGTCACTTCCTTAGCTCTTAAGTAGTTTTTTTCCCAGTTTTATGACTATCCTTTTAGATACTCTTCATTAATTCCATAGATGTTTTCAAACAAACAATATCACTAAAATTAATTGACCATCATAACCAGCAATACTTGATTAAAGTATATGCCTAAAGGTACATGCAACAGCATCTAAAAGAAAAAGCAGCACCAACTGATCTCCTTCACTGAGTATTATTTCACAAGCAAAGATGATAGAAAAATAATCTGATATGACCATCAAGAGAAGTAATTAATCACAAAACCCACTGCACTAGAAAAAAGAATACACCTACACTTTGTTTTATATATATATATATATATGTACACACCCCCCCCCCCACA
>VXBC01004244.1:382295-432693 GCA_013399945.1 Ploceus nigricollis
AATAGGAACTTGCTTATGTTTTAAAACAATGCAAACTATTTTCTTCTTCAGCAAAATATCAACAATAAGGTTTCTGTTCTCCCCTTTTGGAAACAATTTCTTTGAAAATACTTAACATATTGTGACATAACAAAAGCATATTTAAAATATTATGCACCATATAGTAATTGATTTTGTGACACTTTTTCCACTAGTAAAATACATGCATACCATTCCTAGAAAATTCCAAATTAAAAATTCTGTAATTTAAACCAGGTTTTCCTCCACAGCATAAACAAAGCTCTAATTCATACTTCATAGAAGTTAAATAAAAATACTTTAACTAGCATAAAAGGCAGGAAAACTTCCATTTCATCTTCAGATTTATGCCTAAGCATTTGTGGTTATTAGTAACTCATGCTCAATCACCAAATATTTGAATACCTGCAGAGAGAATCTGGCATGTTTTAAGAAAATGACAAGAATTTCAGTGCCCCGACAATTTGATAACTTGCTTATTATCCTATTCACAATTGCAGAGCTCCAGACACCAACAGAAATTCCAAGAAATTAAATGCCAATATCAAAGAAAGAGCTGCTAAATCACATGACATAACAGTTTTGGTCATTTAGCTTTAATTTTACTTCCCAATCTCAGATTTCATAATTTCACCTCCTAAATGCTATAATGACTGTAAAAAGAACTCAACTCCTCAGTGTCATCTGCTGTCAGACACTGATATTTCTGTTCTTCTGTATTATAAGATTTGAGCTCCAAAACACCCTCCCAGAACAAAAATACCAATGTTTCAACACTGCACCTAGAAATATCCAGACACCCCACAGCAGGACAGCATTGTTGCACCACAGACAAACAAACAGATCTTCTGTTAAGATTTTTTAAATGCAAGAATTCCATTAGAAAATTCAAGCAGGGATAGCTGGTATTTCAGATACTCTAAGGGGAATGAGGAGAAAAAGCATTCTTTGTCTCAGGAAGGAAAAAAAAACCCCAAAAATTAGGTTAGAGTTCTTTATGTGCATAACACAAAAATGTGGAGGACAAACTGTTACTTTTTGTGCAAGACGCCTCCTCCCATACATTAAGTGAAAAACTTATGCAGCATTTTAAAAACATACAACTGTGTTAAGAAGAAAAAATAATCACAATCTGGGCAGACTCTGCAGCTGCCCCTTTGACTTATCAATTTCAGTAAGCACAATTTCAATCAAGTCTAGATAAAATATACTAATCCTAAATAGACCAAGTTTGTCACCTACCACTTCTATAAGCTGCTTACTATCCTGAAAAAGGGAGAGAGAGAAGAAATGCTAAATTAAATGCCAAACAGTAGCAGACAGCGCTTGTTTGGCTGATTAACTTGTAGACAAGCATTACAAATAAATCTGAGCATGGTCTGCAGCAAATTAAATTCCAGTGCTTTTAAGAACAAAGAATTCCTTCGGAAAGAGGATTAGCAACTTTACACCCAGGAATGCCAGTTTAATTTAATTGTTCCACAATCCGATATTTAATATGCAAATATCATTTTGATATATAAGAGCAAATTTGAAAAAGTAAGGAAACAATTTCAATGTACAAGACGACTGTCTCTCTTCTGAACTGTAATTATACAAAATAAAGCTGGCTGAGGGTTTTTTATTACTGGGATTGCATTCTATTAATGTGAATCAGAACAAGATTAATTAAAGGTTAAAAACTTTAAATGTTTCTAATTAAGAGTCTAAATAGCTGCACGATTAGAGTACTATAGTTAAAATCCCACCTCGATGACCTTCTTGGCCTCTTTGTATTTTCCTGTTTGCAAGAAGGCAAAGAAGAGATCGTAAAGAGCCATCATGTCACCATATTCTCTGCTTATAAAATCTGAAACTAAAGACAGAATAAAACTCATTAATTTACTCAATATATCGAAGCATTTCAATATTTATGTCAGACATTCCTAACACCAATATTTTCCAAGCCTCATAGAAGATAAGCTATAGGGGGATAATTTTGAAACAAACGGAATGATTATAACACATGATACAATTTGTTGTAGATTTGTGGTTGAGCATATTTAAAACGTTTTTCTGCACTACATTTTGAACTATATTCAACAAAATAGACTATACTGGCAAGCTCTCCTCATAGAAAGTGAGGATATATGGTTTGTGAACTGCACAGCTATTTGAAAAACAGATGTATTGTTTTGCTATTGTGATGTGTTACTATTAATTTGTTTCTTAATAGTAACATACATAGCTAGAACAAGTATTAGTACTAATCTTGGAGAGCTCAATGATGTATTATGCAAACAGAGCTGTTCCGTGTTTAAAATTACAATCACTTTTTCAATCTGAAGAATGCAGGCATCATATTAGTGCTTTGAAATTTATATATAAAGACAAGCATTTTTTTTCTTTCAATTGAAAGAAACAATATACAAATCCTGGAAGAAAAACCCCCAGAAAAAACTTCATATTAGCAGACAGCATTTGACTACATGCAACTAACCCTTCTGCAGAAGATCAGCATCTCCTTTTTCTACCAGTTTACAGTAGAGGTTATGAAGTTGAAGAATTTTACCATACTTCTTGTAACAGCTGATTAAAGCTTCCAGAGCTGCAGGCATGTCATCCCTTGTGGAATGAAACAAAACAAGAATAAAAACTTCCTGAGCAGGCACAATCCATGCTGAAAACACTTTAATCTTGAAAATTTCACAGAAAATTCATTTAGCAGTATATAATCCAAGTGTTTATTCCTCCCCCAAGTCTTATTGTTTTTGATTCCATGACCACTGTTCACTACAAATTAGCCCAAGGTGTGAATGTTCCTCAGCATCAGATGCACTTAATTTTTGAGCAATATTCTTAAGATATGCTATGTCCTATCTTGACAAAACCCAACTCCATGGAAAATTCACTTAAGTGTTTAATAGCTTTCTTTTTCTCATTTGTAAGTAATACCATGTACACTCTATTACATCTATGTCTATGTTTAGGCATTTCCAATTTTTAAGTTCTTCACAATTATTCCACAATATTTTGTTTCAGTAGAGATCACCAGAGTTAAGATAACCACAGCTCATTAGATTGCTTTATACTGATTTTACACCTTAACAGAGTGCCTGTAAATCATCTGTTGATGTCCATTCCATCACAATGGAAGGACTACAGCATTATTCCGTTCTATATGAAAATCAGAATCCAACAGATATTTTCTACTTTAAAAAATACAATTTTTGCAGTTAATTCAACAGTATAGTATGGCACCAAAATGTGTTTTATGCTGGCCTATCCACATCAGAGACATGGCACTAGTGTAAGTCCATGTAATGGTAAGTAAGTGTACAAAATGGCATTAAATATATTTTGTCAGGAGCCTTTGAGCAGCAAGTAGAAGTAACACACAGAATATTTCCATTTTTGGTACCTCAATCCTTCCCTGGATTTTCCCCTACGTATACACTATTAACACCTTCAGAAGTATACATTATTAAAATGCAAAACTGTGGAGTCATAAAAACAATCACATTAACAACAAATACAAAGTAGCCTTCCATACTGTGCAACTAACTGTACTTGATCATCTGCTGTAGACCTTTTTTTCAAAGGATTAAAACCCAATCTTGAAACAAAACCAAACAAAACAAAGCAAAACCACCAGAAACAACCAAGGACAACCACAGAAACACTGGTAAAACAATATGTCAAGTTATTATTTGAAGGGTAAGGTTTAAGCTGAAACAAACCAAGACCACACACACAAAATGTAAGTATCCAGGCAGTCAGTAAGACTGCATTTTAGATTTCAAGAGTCTTATTTGAAACGGGTGATATAAGTTACCAAAGGAAAAAAAAAATTTTAAAAATCACTTAACAACAGCAGCTGAAAGGCTGACTTGGAATAATGATTTAACATTCCCAATCATGATGAAAATGTTATTTTTCATCAGCAAAACCTTAACAAATTAAGACATTACTGTTAAAACAAACCCCATTCAGATGTCCTCTCCTTACACTGCATTTCTTGTGCAGCACAGATTTTGCTTTTTCAAAGAATAACTAACTAAACTACCATGTACTACTATCATTATCTAGACTAATATTTTTAAAAATTTTAACAGTAAAACACAGAAGAAGAATTAATTTTATTCAGTAATACTGGCATTCTTTAAAAGAACCTAAGATGATGGATTTCTACCTTATCCCCCTTACTGAGCCCTGTTTACAGTGCATCTTCTGGCACCCCATGGAGTCATTTGAATTTTTGTCATTTGGGGTGAAGACTAAATTACAGGTTAATTTCAAAACTGCAAGTAGATGTTGCAGGCTAGATTACTGTCATAAAAGCGAAATACTATGGTAGTTACCATAGTCAGATATAAAGATTTATATAATCAGTATTTTTCTCCTGCTTTAGATGCAAGTTCAGTTAACATCTAGAAAAAAACCAGTTTTACAGAAAACTACTCAATTTCTAAGGAGGCACAACAACATTTATACATTCAAATTAAAGTTTTCAGTGATAAATCTAGCTTTTCAGACTGATGCTCAAACAGCTATAGTACTGTCTCGGCGTTATTCCTAAAGGATTAAAGTGACTGTTTTTAGGTCAAAGCTATCAATAAACGAATGAATAATTGTAATGTCATTCAAGCAGTAGCATTAACAGTTTTCTAGTCTCTACATGTATACTTCTGAAGGCATTAATTCTGCACATGCAGAGAAAAAAAGTCAGCAAAGACCTGAGACAAAAATAAATTGAAATATTGTACTTGTTACTGGGACCTTCTGCTCAAAGGGGCTGAGTAAGTTTGTGTTTAAGGAGTACTGTATCTTACACACTGATGTACTGTTACAACTGTCTTTAATCTACTAAAATCAGATTATTTGTTCAGTTGCATTCAATCAACCAACCAGTCATCCACAGTTTGCTAGAGAACGGGGTTTATAGAACATATAAATACTAAAACTGGCAAAGACAAATATAAAACAATAAAACAGAGAAGTTCTGACTCGACAAATTGTTGGTACCACTACTGCAAAGAAAAAATGATCAAGCTTATGCTTGTACTTGAGCTTCTATAATTTAATAATCTGCAGTAATTTTTAACTGTCACAAACTGCAGTTAATTCCAAGTAAGTACCAGCAGCTACTTTTGTAAGTAGTTTTTACAGTCCTTTTAGAAAATGAAAAATAAGGAACTCGCTGTAGGCTTCAAATTTCAAGCAGATGTAACATTTTAACGTGTTTCTTGAAACAATTATAATAAAAAGAGCGGCACAAAAGAGAATTTCCACATTTTTAAGAAAATGCTATTTAGACATAATGATTTTAAACTAACAAACAGCTGTACATTTGAAAGTATTTGGGAGTCTTTCTATAAGAAGTTATGCATGTCAAACACCCTTTTATCCTCCCAAAGGATACTTACTACTCTATGACATTAAAAGCCTTGTCTAAAATTACTATTTAATTAATATGTTTCAAGTCAAAAAGGAAAAAAAAGCCCATATATTCATAGCCATGTTGGAAAAATCGGATTTCCAGCATCAGTTTGGAATAAACAGTATTTAAAGTGTGAACATAGACAATCTATGCTTCATTTTGAGTTGGCCAGATACTACAGCTTTAAGTCACTCACAAATATTATCTGTTCAGGACTAAGACCTGTTCCACTTAAAGATTAGGTGTATTTTTCTGGCACTTTGAAACTTACTCTTTTAAAAAAAGAAGATACACTATTATTTTTGAACGACAGAAGAAGCCTCAGCTACAAGTACATTCTGCCTGGCCTTTATGCAGCCCCAGAAGTGTACTATCTTGGCATTATTTTCCAGCTAAAGTGAAATTCAGGTTAAGACACCAAGTTTTTTGATTCTTTTCTGTTTAGAATGGCTATGAAGTCCAAGGTATTATGGGTCCAATCTTCCAAAATATTTGTGTGGGCAATTTTAATCACACAAAGCTATCTGAAGTGCCAAAATTACTCAGTTAGTGGAAGGTTTACAGGAAAAACTGTAGCAGGACTGGCTCTACCATTCCCCCATATTTCAGCCCCCCTCACTTTCAGCAAGCCACTCCCCTCTTGCTTAAAGAATGTAGCACTAAATCTAACCCTTTTACTTGTAATAAACAACTTTCTCAACCAGAGAGTCTGCCTGATAAAAATAAGACTCCAAATATTGATTTTAATTGGAATGAAGTGCTGCAACATTATGCATAAAGCTTTAGTGAAGTGGCAATTTACCTAAGGGGTTTACTGATTGAAAAGCTCTCAAACCTGAAATCACTAGAGAGGTAAAAAGAAAAAAGGGACTCTCTGGGGTGGGGGTGGAGGGTAGCCTGGTAAAACAAATCCCTCTCTACAAATCTGAAGCAGATGTTAGTGTAGAGGGAAGTCAATTCAGCAAGGTACAATCAGCTTTACAAAAATTATTCTGTAAAAAGAGAACAGGCTCTTGAAAGAGCTAAATGTGTTTCTGTTCATTTGCTGTACTAAGGAATCTTCAAGGAGACTGGTGTTGCAATTACAACTAATCCTCCCCAAAAAATTAACTGTGTTGAAGGCTTTGTAATTTCCCTAGGTACAATTTAGCTGTCACTTACTTTAAAATTTACTCAAACATGCGTTCCGAACAGCACTAACTTCACATGTCAAGTGCTTTCCAGCCAATTGAGTCTAAACTGGAAGTCGGTGTTAAACAACTGAATGATTAGACAAGATAGCTCATTTCCCTGCTCTTTTGTTCAGAATAAAATGCCACATTTACATTATCAGACTCAACAGGATTTTCTGACAGAGGGAGAAAAAACCCTAGTGAACACTGTCCATAGCAAGCACATGAAGCCTGTCATTTACCAATCATCCTTCAAAAAGCAATAGCCATGAATGTAACTTAATTACGACCCAATGATCCTTGACGAAAAATCATCTTATCACTGTCCTGTCCCCATAGGGCAAATGAGACACTTTTGTCCTTTGGCACTGATGATGCTAAATTCCTAATTGCAATAATGGAGTAAGAGAGCCAAACATCCCTAATTTCATTGCAACACATAAGGAGTTATAACAAAATATTTGAAATAAAGCCGCTAAAAAAATCAGGAAAAAACCTCTCCCCACTAGAGACATGTGTCCCCCACTAAAAATACCACTTAATTTACAAAGATGCCTATTTTAAAAAGTGCATATAAAAGTCAAATAACTTGTAAGTGCTGCAGAATGATCTCAAAAAGAATCACAGGTGATTTTAACTCAATGAAAACAACAGAAGGAAAATTGTCAAGGCACTGCATTCATGCTCTGTCTCCTACATAAGAAACTAATCAAAATGGGTTTATATGAGATTAATGACAAATGAACACACAATGCTCTACTGTATTAAAATACACTAACCATTTTTAAAGAAAAACAATCCAACTATAGCCTTTTTATCATTTAAGATACAGGTATTAACAGCTTGTGCTCTCTGACTTAAAAGTACAAAATAATTTACTCATATGGTCTGTAACATAATGCTTTCATAGTTTACCTGCAAATTTTCTTCCCTCTGCTTAAGAGCACTTCTTATATCAGGAATTAGTAAATTTCAAACCTGAAGATTTTTTTTTTGTTTCTTTTCTCAAAAGTGAGTTTGTAGAGAACTTAAGCCAAAACTACAGTCCTTAAAAATCTTAGTAATTTTTACATGGTGTAGGTATCACAAGTCTTTCTAATTATCAGCAGGTCGAAGAATCAGTTCAAAAGTAAGACATATTTTAAGAAAAAGTACAAGTTCTTTATATCCTTGCAGATTTCTGTCACACAATCCAAGGAAGGTTTATCACATTATATGACAGACCAAGACCACATGGACTGTCTCAATTTTTAACGTGATTTTCCCATCTGGAGAAACTGTTCAAGGTCATAAATAAAAATCAGAAAATTCAATGCAGGGGGTAGTTCCCTTACTCAGTGTCAGAAAAACTACAAGGTAAGCATGAGTTCTTTTTCTAGTTACTTCAGTTAAATATTTCCCAGAATATTAAAGGCAAAATGTCCATTCTACTAGAATGGTGGCTTTTGTAAAGTTATGTTGTCCACCATCAACATTTTTTTTCTTTTCTTTTCCATGCTCTGTTAAAAACTTTTAACTTGCACTAGGACTTAATAAGAACTTAGGAATATTCAGGACTGGAAAAAAAGGGTGGATGAAAACATTTTATACCTATAATTGTTGAAATCTTCAAAAGACTCCTTTACAAGCAATTAAAAAGTTTGAAATAAATTAAGAAGACAAAACACTAGTACAACCACTACTGCGGAACATTTTTAAATATCCCAGAGCTTATTTCAGAGGCATGCTGATGACCTGCAGCTAAAGGACAACATTGCAGCATGACACTTGAGCTGTAGGATGGCAAACAATAAGCACTACTACTGAAAGAAATGACTAACACTTGTTTCACTGACAACTTTCAAAATACTCTTAGCATATCTAAGAAAAACAAGCAAACCTCAAACCACAACACCTCCCTCTTGCCAAAAAACAAACACCCCACTGAAAATGCAGTTATTCCTTCTAAGCAAATTATGCAGAAAAAAACCTTCCAAATTCTGTCTACCATCAGAGAGGAGGCAGTCTCTTCACCCATAAGGTGGTAAAAATCCACAAGAAATTAGCATACTTTGTGTTTTATTTATATATATGAAATATATTGGCACCTCTACAGTTGAGGACCAATGACTTCAAGCCATACAATTCCACAATCTGGAACTACATTCTCCTTCATGAATCTAGTCTCATCAAAAGTTCCTTTATTAATAAAAAACCTCCAACTTTTTATAAAGTTTTCCCAAAAACTTACAATCCAAAAAAAAGTGGAATCAAAATAAAATACTGTCCCCCTTTTCATCTGCACATGATCACACCTTTGTCTACATCATCATACATCATACACTACATCTCAAATGAAAAGAGCTGAAGTAGCACCAGGTACAACTTGCATGTCAATGTGCATAAAGCAATTATGCAAAATGCAGCTGCTCTTATGCACACTGCAAAGCATATCAGATATTTTTCCAACACATTAGTTACATATGATTGCAGTTAAATTACTTTCATAAACATCTGCCCGGCTTGCGATGCAACCAGGGCAGAGTCACTGCCAGAGAAGATGTACACTATATTCTTAACTGCTGACCACTTTCCTAAAACACTGTTTTTAAAAGAGAATGTGCACACATCTACCAAGAGTTAGCTCTTTCTCAAGAATTTTCAATACAGAAATGTTATACAGATCTTGCATACCCAGAATACCTACAAGAACTAAAAGCCCCTACATGGCTGACTTATATGATAATATGAAAAATTCACTAATTTCATAAATATTATATTTATGCCAATAACATTTTGTTTACATGAACCAAATCTCAAGAAATTGATTCCTAAACTCTAGCTACAAGTGTCGAAAATCCAGGAACTACATAAGTGACACACAAAAGAATAATAAAAGGATTGTGCATATGGTAAAGGAAAAGTGACCCTTGCCTCAATTTTAAAAGGAAATTATTATAAAATTCATATGCATGTTAATTCAAATATCCTACACCTCATAATGAAAACTTATTCAAAGGAATAATGCACATGGAATTAAAGATACTTGCCACCAGAATGCCTGAATGAAAATCCTTTTCTCTAATAAATGGTACTAAAAGTATATATAGGCAAAATCCCTCAAACATAACAGACCAGACAGTATTTTCTTTGAATTTTAAATCCAGCAACACAGCAGCCTACTGGCAATGATATCAAATTATTTGAATTACATTAATTAAAAATACTTCAGTATTCAACAACTGCCCTGTAACTCACCTGAGATATACTGGAAGGCACAGCAAAATAATGCCGTTTTGATGTGAAAACACGTTCCACTTAACCACAAGAGCTGAGACTGCACCTATCATGCTCTGAATAGCTATCTTGTCAAACAGACTTTAGAACAAACTAATTCACAAGCATATTCCAACATATAGCCACTTCATCTCTGATGTGCCCGTAAAACACAGCTGCTGCTCCCAGAGATCATGACATGATGTCTAGCTGATGAAAAGAGACTTAGCTAAATGAAGAAAACATATTTGTTCATTACTGCTCTAAGATCACTTCAGTAATTGCACGTGCGTGAGCACTTCCAGACACGTATGCGCAGCTGTGAATTGCGTACACGGTCATAGAACACATATAAATATCATAACTTGGTTCATCTGAAGCCCAAGCATAGCTTACTTTTCAAGGTGAACTGTAATCAGAGGGGCATGAAGGGCAGCAGTTTGCACCAACCCCAGGTTTGCAATGGTGTCATGTAACCGATTCACTGTTTCAACTTCACCTCGCATGGCAGCGGCATTAAGAATGCGGAGAAAAGATGCAACTGTTCTGCCTGAGATAGGAACATCCTTCTCTTTCATCTCCGTTAGAATGTTAATAGCATCTACAATGAAACAACACAAAAGACCCTTAGGTAATTTCATGTAGGGAAAACAAACTGCTATTAAAACAGCATTTCAAACCCAGCAGGAATGTAAATTCTGGTGTATAATGCCGATTTCAAGTTAATTACTACTTGCATTTCTAAACGAGACTACAATTATAAATCCACAATAGCATGGTTTTATCATTTTCCTGCAACTTTGACTACAAATTATAGATAGGAACTGTGTGCCCACTCTGCACCACATAACCCTGTACTGCCTGCCCTATAGCTGCAAGACTCTACTAAATGGATGCTTTTATCGTTCAATGCTAACATCTGCTAAATCACTCCATTGTTTCTTCAGCAGATGGCTTGTCACGAGGCCAGATAATAAAGATATGTTTACACTGTATATACAGCCAGACTAATGGTCTGATACCGATAGGGCCTGTTTGCTGTGTCGATACTAATTAGCCAAGGAGAGCCAATGAAAGCTTTCTAACAGACTGCATGTTAAAACATTAGGTTCATTAAGCTTCATTAGTAAGGCGGAAACAAACATTTTTGTATATGGAATAAGTGCATTTTTATAATGTTCTTAATTACTGCATAGACAGAATGTTTTGACCACTTTACGTTTGGCTACATTTCTGAATTATTTTATTTTCTGAGGGATATTTATGGTCTTAAAAACAAGCTCATATTTTCAAACTGCTTAATGTAGAGGTGGACATGATCTGATTTATTATGATTTGGACAACATCAGCTTTGTTTATTATTTTTCTAACAGTAAGCTTAATAAAAGGCCAAGACAAATTTCAAAGGAAGATCTTGCATGAAAAAAACTGTATTAGCTCTTTTGCTTTATTTTACAGTGTTTTAAATAAAACCATTACATTTTGTGTCTAGGCTTAGACCATGTTTTATAGTGTTAGTGTAGTTGTTACTCTACAAAATCAGAGAACTCAATATTCAGAATCACCTTTTAAAGCCAATGACAGTCTAGAGCTCTTTTTAAAAATCAACCAAACCATGTAAACCACAGAATTATATTAGACTAAATTACAAAAATGAAAGCGCTAACAGCTTAATGCAAACATCTAGAAATAGGAAATATGCAGTTTGTAGAACGCTCATTAAAAAGCCAGAATTTCCAGGCAGTTTACAGATTGAATATAAAATTTAATAGCAAACATTAAAAAGAATAGTAACAGAAAAATATATACTTTACAAAAAGTTAAATTTTTATTTTGCAGTACTTGGCTCTTATGAGAGGGTTATGTTTATAGGTTTTATGTTCAGCCTTCAGACCTTCTTAAGCAAAAACAAAGCCATTAGTCTAGGCACATACGCAATTTGTGCCATAAGTCATGATCTTCAAACTCAATCCAAACAGCAATGCTAATAAAAACTAGCTGCAGAAATGCAAAAAGCACTGAGCTGTGCAAATGTAAATGACAAGCTTGCCAATCCATTAAAACTAATGGCCTGCACTGTCCAAGCATCTCTGGTTGAATTCACATGCAAATTTGTATGCAAAATGTTCAAGCACTTTTCAGGACATGATATACCATTAATATCAAGTCACATTTTTATTCTCGAGGCAAGATACCTTTATTATATAGCAGAAACACACAATGAAAGCAAATGGATTACCTTCCAGTCTACCATGTTTTTCTAAGACTTCTACCAGTGCTATGTACTTTCCAGTGTCAAGAGCAACAGGTGAATTCTTAGGGAAGCTGAAAATTAAAGCATTAAGAATTTTATCAACAGAGGCTCACATTTTATAACTTCTGCTTAAAGATTTATTTTTAAAAGTACATAACACAGCAACAGCACTAAGAGCTAAAAATGATAGCAAGTCTTAAAGGAAAAATCTGATAGAATTTAAAGATGCATCATCATTGGAACATGATTTAAAAATATGATCCACGCACCTTCCCACCCTCAAAAGCCAAAAATTATGTTTCTGAGAAAGAGTCAGATGGTTTAATTAATTGTTTGGTAGTTATTGCATAAAATAGGGTATTTTTCAGAAGCCAGGGAAGAAAACAGTGCAGATGACTGGAACAGGTCTATGTACTTTTTGACAGAGAGATTGAAACTATTTGCCTAAGTTAAAGGCCCCTATTTTGAAGTTTCTGCTATGCACTGTTTCTTTTCCCTGGAAGTACTAAAAGTTTATTCCTTCACTGCTGTTTCTGTGTATAACAATCCAAAGAGACACTTCTTTGCAATATGAGGCTACCCTTGAGGCAGATCAGTAAAAATGTGTCACCGCAGTGAAACTCCAGCAGAAGACTAAATTTCACTTCCTGCAAGCTCACACTGGGGACTGTGTGAGAGCAGAACTGCAGCCAAAGCCAATACTTATTTGTGGAGTGGCAAAATCCTTGATATTCACAGTTAAATCATTTCACATAATTTCTAACACTAGTAGGGTGTAATGAGCACCTGCCTGCCAACCTACTGTAAAACCTAAGCAAGTACTTTGTGGGTGTATGTCAGAGAGAGACCCTGGAAGTCATATATAAGTTGTTTTCGATTCACTATAGCACCAGATCAAAAGGAGTCTTTTGAGAGAAAAAAGAAAGGGCCAAATAGAAGGATCATCTGTAAGAATTTGCTCTGGGCTAAGTCATGCATGGCATGTTTTAGCTGGGAGCTAACTTTTACTGCCAAAATACAAAGAATTGAATATAAAAATTTAAAATAGAATGCTTGTTGACAGTCTTAAAGTAACACTACTCAAACACTGCTATTCTAAAAACACTATAGGTGTTCCGCACTCCAAACACATTCTAGGTGCTTTGTAACACACAATACAGGTGCCCATCTTTAACTGTAAATTAAGCCAAAATTCAATTTAGACACTATGCATGTTTAAAATAAAAATAAAACATCTTATGTAGCAATCTGCCTTTTTCAAAATAAAAATAAAATAAAATTACTGACCACACAAAGTAGCTGCTTCTAATGTTCAATTACACAAAGCAAATTTTTTGTTTCCAAAAACCACACCCATGACTGTTTTAAATGCACATACATTGTTGGGGAAAACTAATTAAAAATGGATGAGGGGGTTAATACTCAACCTACTTAATTCAACAAGGTCTGTGTATCAGCATAAATCTCTGTGACATGTTTCAGTGCCGGTGTACTTACACTTTTTCTTTCAGGTTCATTGCCTCTTCTACATTATCATGTCGACAGCACAAATTTATTAAGGCTGCATAGCCACCGACAACCATGTCCGGTTCGTATTTGGCTTTCACTTCAAGGGCTTTTTGCATATTCTAAAAAAGGAACAAAGCAAAGACGTGAACGAGAGGAAAAGTCAATCTGACATTATGAATCTTATACATTCAGTGTGCAGTTACATGACTGCTGTAGTGCTTTCAGTAGTGTAGGATCACATACGAAAACACAATGCTGTAATGCTTTAGGAAATTTTAAGAGTGAAAGCTGTTTCGCAAACATTATTTTTGTAGAACACTTTTTACATTAATTTGAGAATAGACTTCTAAATAAATTTTCCTGCTTTGCATTTATATTTCTTGTATGTTTTAATTAAAGAGATATCTTTTTTTTTTAATCCCAAGACCATGAACATGATTAACCCATATTCTAAAACAGTTCTTATTTATTTGGAATTCATAACCATTTTCACCTGTACACTGCCAAACACATAACAAAACTAGTTTCTAAAGAATAAGAAACTACTTAATAATTCCATAGAAAGCTTATTTTTCTATAAATTCTTATTCACACATTTGACCACTTTGAACTTGCAATGGTGTTTGCATCTAGGCTTATTTCATATGCAAAATTGTAGAGATACACAGCCGAGATACACAACTCTTTCTAAATTGTGTTCATAGCAGCAGAGAATATTGTGCTATCATCTGCACAACTGTTACTGTTCCTATATATCCAGCTTTATAGGCAGGATCATACCGAACAAGAAACCGAACAAAAGTGTGGTGATACCCCACAAATTACAGACACACACTAAATGAATGTAAACTACAGCTGGACGCCTGCCGAATGAAGGCAAGAGACCCTTTATCTCAGAAGAGCTTTCCTCCTGCAGGAAAATGGAATTTCAATCCCTGCATTAACAACCTAGTAATATTTGAATTGCAAATGACTAGTGCATGTATCAGTTGCTTGACAATCTAGATATAAGAGACCGGAGCCATGGCTTGAAAGGACATTTGGCATGTATGATAAACCTATCACAGCTGTTACTATCATTCACTTTGCAGATTATTGTAAACAAACTTCAGCAACCCCAAAACATGCCATTCAAGGTGTTGCTGAAATTAGTTAACCTTTTGATTTAATTGCTTTTTGCACTTATGTTTGATTTATAAGCATCAAACCATGAAACCTGAAGCACTGCACTTGTCTTTGCTTAACTGTGTCTTTCCATAACACAGTCATTTATGTCCCTTTAAAAATATAGCTATGTGTTTCCAATTATCTCTGCATTGCTTAAGATACCTCTTCTTCACAAAGAGCATGTATGAGTTGTTTCAAGACATCTGTAATAGGCTGGTTTTCAGCTTTTTGCTTTTCTAGTTTCTTCTCCAAAGCAGACACGTCAGATTTAGCACTCTAAATGGAGGCAACAGAAAGAACGTCAATTGTGAAAACACCCTTCCCTGAACAACTTGTCGGATCACTTTAATAGAAGACAGACAAAATAATCCTCTTCTTTCATACTCGAAGAAATTTTTTAATCATTTAAGGTGCTTTTATCTGTTTAAATAGTACATATTAATTGAAGACTTGAGTCAGAATACAGTAAAAAAAAACCCCAACATTAAGTCACATATCTACAAAGGTCAACGTTACTATTTCTCTCGCACTCAATTCTTTGTGTTCAGGGAAGTAGGGAATAGAAGCCTGTTTCTTTTTCCATCTCCACTTTGCTCAGATCAGAAATGTAAAGACTTGACACTCGACCATTAGAAGCAGTATGGATTTATATGGTTCCTGCCATTCAAGTGGATCACTGTAATTTACAAGCATGAATTAAGCCTCACACCACTACTGTTAACTAACTAGAACTTTCAAAAAAATATCTACCAGGCAGGGAAACTGAGGCATGAGACCTCAGCCAACTCCAAGGTCAAGTATCGGGTCTATATGAAAATCCAGATAGCCTTTACTCCTACTCTGGAAAGTAACCTCTGAACTTCAAATGGTAGATTTGAATAACATTAATATACTTCCATGACCTGAAAGCTAGTGATTACACTTCATCTAAACCCCATATCCAAACAGTATTATTACAGTAAGAACAAGCACAGCTATCTGTGAATTTACTTACTTCTGGAATGTTGTCCGTAGACAGGGATTTTTTATGACACAGTAACCTTACATCCTGAAATTCAGTAAGACAAAAATATCACTGATCTCCCCCAAAGTTCAATCTCTAAGTTAGCATATCATACTCAAAAGGTTCAAGGTAATTATATAATAGCAATGGTAAAAAAAGCTGTGTTCTGCAGCATTATTACACTGACTTGAAACAGCACTTACTAAATGTATCCCTTTCACATTAGAAATGAAACCAGCTACAACAGTGAAAAATCATAGAAAGGTTAAAAGGCTTATATATAATCACTGCATGAAGATATTTATTTTGCAAAGGAGAATATATTCAGAGATTTTTTTAGATTCAAAGTAATTACTATAGAACCACAGACCTTAATTAATTCAGGAACTTGAGAGGAGTCCAGGAGTCTGCAAATGCCGCTGTAGTGGCTTGTAGGGATAACTATATTCTGTACCAAGAGGTGGGGAAAAAAATTATATGAGTTTTGAAACAGAACCAAAACTGAAATTTGTCTAACAGAAATTATCTCAGACGTAATTCAAGTCTCCAGCTCTTGCATGTCATTGAGAAGTGGTCTGGTTGTACTTAAAAGCAGCAATTTCAAACCTAATAGATACATGTCAGGCAGGACAGGCATTATGTAGCAAAAAATGAAATGGTACCATCTTCTTCAGCTGATGGAAGTATTGTCTCAAACGCTCCTCCTTGGCCTGTACCTCTGAGTCACTCATGCTGTCAATCAAGTGATAAAGAAAATAGCCAACAGCTTCTGTGGAAAAAAACAAGAGAAAGCATTCCACTAAAATTACCGAGACTGTCATGTTATCAAGATTAATTTATAAGAAATCATTTTGGTGTGAGATGTCACCCTGATGAGAGGCTCTGAAATGGCAACAATGATCACTGAGGCATAGAGATTATGTGGTTTGGGAGCACATATCTAACTGGTGAGTGAAAGGAATATTAATTATTTTCAGACCTAGTGACAGCTTTTCAGTACAGAATCTTACTTCAATCTATTTTTTTCCACTACCGTGTGACAGAAGTGGTACTGCCCAAGGCCTTCCCCCCCTTTCCTGCCTGCTACCCCAAATAGTTGCCACAAATATTTTGTCATTGCTCAAAAGAAAAAACAGATTTCTAACACTTTGCATATTTATTCTGTACATTTTACCCATTATATTCCATTATCAAGCTACATTAAGTATTGTAATATTAATATAAAAGCATACAAAAATATTTTAACCATTTGAGCAAGTAACACTGAAGAAACTGCCTATTAACCAATGAAAATTAAGATTAAGAGATTTCATCAAATTATGCTAAGTTTCTTATCTATGCAGTGCCAAAATATGTGGGGTCCTGTAGCTCTCCCCAGAACTGGAAGAGTATCAAGTACTGCCTTCTCAAAGGTTAGCTGTCCCCATACCTCCTTGCCCCTCTAGCTCTGAAAGGAGGGGGGAAAACCAAACCTTTTTTTAAAAAACACATTAAACAAAAAAAGTATACTTATTTCAAGGTAGAAGATTTGGGATATTAAGTACCATTTCACCTCACAAAATCAGTACCTTTACTACTAAATGTAAAAGTAGGTGGAAAAATTGCTTTTTTTTAAAGTATTTAAGCACTGATACAGTATTCCTTCTCCATTTTGATCTATAAATTTAGAAAAATAAATCATTATCAGTAACATTTGTTTATAATTCTAAAAAAAAAATATCTTGTGGATCTCACAGAATATGCTCTGATTATTTGAATCAGGATTTTACCCAACATGTTTTCAAATTTCACTTTCAAAAAGAAGCAATCAGTGTTTACTGTTGTAATCCCTCAAACCCATCATTACACAGAAGAACGGATTTGTGGATAAGTTACAATCATAGAAATTGAAACTCTACCAGTTGGTCCTGGAGGCGTCAGGCAATAACGTTCATCCTTGTACAACAGTTCTGTTATCTGGTGAGACAGAATAATCGTACATTGCAGCCAAAAGAAGCAAGCAAGGACAAATAGTATCTGAAATTGAATTCTCAAAATAATAAAGCATCTCTCTGTTAAAGTATTATTCTTTACCACATCATAGTCATTCCCTAAGAAACACAAAGGGGTTTTTTTGGTAAATAATAGGGTTTTCTTGAAAAAATATTGCAACAGAAATGCTTTCTGAGGTATAGCATTAAGACAGGGAACACTCTAGTATTCTGTTTATATATCGTTCTACTGGAAGTTAGCTATCCTAAGACACTGCTTGAAGTGTGTCACTCCTGAAGATGCTACAATTATGTTCCAATTTACTGAAAGGCTGAAATTGTCCTAAAAAGCTTCTTATTTTTTATATTTGAAAGAAGCAAATACAAAAAATAATAAAGGAACAGCATTTATCATGCTCTGATAAAGTTACAGTAACTAGTACAGCTAGTTGTAAATAAGCGCAATTTTGAATGACAAAACATGTGTTCATAAAAATTAATTACATTCAACTACATTTAGCATTCATTTGATCCATCATGCAAACCCAAGAAATATGTAGATTTTACTTCCTCTGAAAGAAAAGAAGCATTTACCCAAAAGCCCCCCACATCTTACCAACAAACACTTTAACCCAAACAACATCACTTTAAAAATCATTTGACTGTTCTTAAGGAAATTAAATCATTTTAATGAATTAAATCTTCAGTTAAAAACTGAAATTGTGTTTCAAGAATTTTTGTTTTATCTCCCATGATTCTAGAATGCAATCTCAAAGAAGTCAGAAGGAGATGCATTCTCACTGCTAAAGTGCTGTATTTTAAGTAATGACAAAAGAAAAGGAACCCTCAGCTTCAATTGTTGATGAAAATGGATAAATGAAGACAGAAAATATCAAATGTGCAACTGAGTATCTTATCTATTACTTTTCTACCAACACCATGGACACTGTTCACAGTTAAACTACAGCTTCTTTCTGCTCTTTTCCCCTCATCTTCCTATGGCAAATCAATACACACACAATAAAATCCAAGGAAGTCATAACAGCTCTTTTGAATCAAATATCAGAATACTAAAAGGAATGAATTACAGAAAAAAAAGTGTAATATTATTTCTGCTTCTAGGTATCTATTTATTTCCCAAGTCAGCATTTCTTATTTTAGAAGTTCAATGCATGTATTTACTCTTAAACTTAGTGAAGATAATAAAATTTATTTTTCTTCCATTGTGATGAAGAACAGAATTAACTCTAGATATTACTTCACATGCAGACCACCATTACTTCAGCTCTCTGTCCTTCAAAATTATTTTCATAATGGGATCAGTAAGAAATCCCCTTTTTTCTTTCCCTGCTTTCCTTTTTTTTTAAATGCAAAAAAGGAAGGAGAGAGGCAGCAGACAAAAATATCCTCTCACCAGAATCATCACATAGCAGTAAAAGGTAGTAAAATGCAAAAACATCCTGAACTGATTTTATGCAAATCATTGATCAGAGACTTTCCAAATCTCAATTTCCATTTCATTCCAAGATTGATTTGTGAAATCTAAAAGGTACTTTTATTAATCAGCAGTTACAGTACTGAAGAATAACAATAAAAAGCACAGTGGCATCCCTTCCAAAATTCTGAAACCATTTCCAAAGCAGGATCTGCCAACATCTCCCCTATTCTAATACTGTGCAAAATGTAACAACCAAGTTATATTGCAGTGTCTTTCTAATGTAGCCCTAACATAGGGTCAGGCAATTACGATCAGTAATTTCCCTTTCAGTTCATCCAGGTAATTTCTTTTATCTGGCTTTGACTTTGATGCTTTAAGTCATGTAACAGAAACTTTGAAAAACTAAGCCTGCCTTACTGTTTTGTTAGCACCAGTGTGAGGATAGGGAGAAAGTTTAAGGAGGGCAGGAAAGTGAATGCCTGATGGCACAATCATGGCAGACTTTGGTCCAGAAGCTACGACCACCTTCAGCAGTAACTACATTGATCTAGAAATGTAGAATAAGCTAAATGACATGGTGACACAACACTTGATTTTTCACGATTCCACTTAACTGTCTGATTTGAAAACTCAGTTTGATACACTTGTCCGATCTGCCACTGACAGAAGTCTTGCTCAAATTAGCAGGTCTACCATTTTCAGTCTCAGAATTCAGATTTACAATAATGCACCATAAACATGCAATGCCTAAAGAATCTTGACTTTATTTACAGTTTTATCTCCACTTACCTTGCTCCATAGATGTACATCATCTGAGCTGAAGAGGGCAGCAAAGGATAACAAAAGCAACAAAATGATTTTACTCTTGTAGCTTTCTTTAAAACAACACAGAACATTAACATCTTATTTAGATGAAATAAAAGTACAATAATTGCCACATACTGTTTAAACCAATTTTGTACAGAATAATTTTAGGATAATAAGAATAACTTTTTACTATACTCAATATGGTCATAATTTCTGCTAAAAAACTTAAAATAACCCAACATTCCAAATAGATCACTTATGTCTAGAAGATGTTTTAGTTTTGGTCTTAGTTCAATTTTTTAACATATCCTAATTGTATTTTTTTGTTTTATACTTCTCTACTTAGCATTTCAAGAAAATAAGCTTCACTCAAGCTGCACTTTACCTGGAAAGCACTTGATACATGGAATTTGCTAGGAAAGAAAAAAATCTAACTCTCCTGTGCATTAGACTTTTTATACACCAAGATAACTACAGGCAGCTATTAATGCGTTTATTCTATACAAAAAAAGAAAGTAATCAAATCTCTTAAGGTATAATGGTCATTACAGTGAGAGAAACACATAATATTTTAAAAAGTAGAAAACAAAACATTTTCTCCCCTCACAGACTGAAAGCGAACTTGAGGAAGAACATTTCTCTGTGCATCATGAGGTTACAACCAAAAATCATGTCAACCAGTTCACCAAAGTATAAAACCCCTGACATCTTGATGTAAAACAGCTGTCTCAAGTATTAAAAACCTGTTATTTTCCTGTAGTTCATAGAACTTCAAAATTCTCTCATTAGAAGCTCTAAGTTTCCAAGAACTGTAACTTTTCAACAACTATAAAACAGCATTAACATGGGCAAGGGTAAGAGAACAAAAACTTAGGACAATTTTATCTTCCTGTAATTCTCATTACAGGAAAATAAGATGTCAGCCTGAACAGATGCACAAAAACTAAAAGACATTCACAGAAATTTAGGATTTTGTTTAGCAAGTTCAAGCCTATGAAACATTTGTTCTTTCTATGCAACTGCCACTTGTATTTGAAAATGAATCAAATGCAGGTCCACACAGAGGGAAAAGAAAATGCCATCTGTGAGGTTAGTTAAGCTTTGTTGGGTGAACTCACTCCACCACTGACAGCATGACAATGAACCGCAGATATCAAATGCATCAATTTCCTAAAGTACTTGACTTTGAAATAGTAATGGTACATCAGGCAAACAGAATGAGAGTACTTTGAAGCAGTTACTAGAGAAGAGCAGTTTCAACAGAAATCCATAAACTAGTCTGCCACAGACATTGTTCATGTGTCCCTGGCATCCCTACCCTGTACTTTTGTACTCCAATCCTGAACTTGTTCATTTGAACATTCAAGACCGGCATTTAGCCATAAAATTTTGCTGTGGTCTTTACAAAACCTACAAATATTCTTTCTTCTCTCCTATCATACCCTCAAGTTTCATGCTCAGGCTGTTATAGCCATTAAGTTTAAAACAGAAAAGGCAACATGAGTGGGTATGCTTTCAGAAATAATGTAAGGGTAAAATCTGAGCACAGGCGACCTTGAACAGTGTCTGAAACCAGGTAGCAAGAAAGGAAAACAAAAGAATAATATAAAACAAATAAACAAAACTTATGACACACTTAAAAGTGGCAAGGAAAGCTGAAGTAAAAAGTGAAAAAAGCCACCACCACCCCATCCCCCCAAAAAAATCACATCAAAACACCCCTAACCTTAATTTCTATCAGAATTCTGAGCTTTTAGCCCAGATGTCCAATAACTGTTGTAATCAGAACAGCAGGAATTGTTCCCACTATGAGGAGAGTAACTGTTTCACTTGAGCAGACTATAATTTTTGCAACTAGTTTGCTAGCAAGATGATGACATTTTAAACATACTTTAAATCACATTCTGCACACCTGCACAGTTCCCCAGTGGCAGGGATATTTCAGGCTAGTGCTGGTTGTGTGTGGTAAACATTGGCATGATTTGCTTTCTAGTGAAAATCCTACTTCAGTTGGATATTTATCTATACTTATAGAGAAAAAATGTGTTTAGAAAATCTGTTACTTTAATTAATACATCTGCAACAGATGATTCTGGGGCTGACTATTAAAGAAATAGCAATATATTCCTACTGGATCTAAAATATTATTTCGCTTATCCCTTGGATGCCAAGGCCAGCTAGGGCCTAGATAACAAACCAAATTTCAACACTGGTTTGCTTTTTCACCTCCTTTTCCCATGATACAACAGGCCCAGCTAGATAGAACATGCAATTTACTAGGAAATTATTTTGGTCACATTCATGTGTTACGTTTTACTAATATCCAACTGAAACACAGTTCTAATTCACACTCATTACAGAATTCCAGGAAATAACAAAATCAGCCTTCAAACTCTGGTCCTGAGTAATATTAGGTGACTTCTCTTGTTCCCTGCAGTGTAGGCTTGCTGAAAAAACTCTATCATTCCCAGTCCTAAACATTTGACTGGGGCAAGCAGTGCATGATAGAAGTGCCTGCTAGTTCACATATACTTGCATAAGCTTAAGACAATCTTGCAAATACACAAGGAACCTTTCTTGCAGAACGGGACCATATGACTGAACACCAAGTCCTGGCAATATAGCTCAGAACTAGGTGTTACATGTCAGTGTTCAGGAGCCATATTAACCCAGAGGGCACAGAAAGTTAGTAGATGTAGCAGAATAAGCCAGGCTCCTACTGGTATTTCATCTTCATCAAGCACCCTATTACTTTACCGGGTAATAGTGACAATCTTTAGGGGAAATTTTACAGTAGCATAGCTGTTTATTAAAAAAAAAGTTAATAAAGATAAACCCCCAAATGTTTACTACCCTAAGTTTATATACTGGCACATAGGACAGAACAAAGAATAATGAAATTCTTTTTCATCTACTACATATAATGTTTCAAGTGTATGCTCATATATAACAGAGGCAAGGAAAATGAGGAAAGTAGGGAGAACAGTATCTTCTACTACACTTGGAATGCTACTTTTAAAACATGGACCAGGGGACAAAAGATAGGACAGACTTGTGTTTAACAAGACAAAAAAGAGAGGGAACTTTGTTACACAGGAAAAAGAAAGTATTCATATAACAACCTTACCTTTTAAAACCCAAAATGAGGCTGTTTCTAAACAGACGATAATCTATAGCAGGTGTGTTTGCTGAAGACACTGTAAATGAAAGAAATGCTTCTCAATAGTCATTGTCAAAAAATCCCTGAACTGCAACAACTCAGCAGATCATGTAAATAGACCATCACCTGAAAAGCTATTTTGATAGTTTACTAAATGCTGACAAACATTTATAAACCAAGATTTAAAATATCAAAGTGTTTGAAACAGTCCTGGTTTTATCAGCTCTAAATCTGATCCATTTCAAAAGCAATCAAATATTCAGAGAGTGGGAAGTTTTCCTTCTACATTGCCTTTAATGTCAATAATTAATAAATTCGCTTTTTATACGAATTATTAATTGCATAAAGCATCTTTATCTGTAAGAAAGTACAAGACCAATTCCAAAAAGCAAAACAAATCTCAAACAATACTAATCAAGAAAACCTGAGATATTAGTGCTGGAATAAAAAAAGTTCCACTGAAGGCAAATGGTTTGCTAATTGTTTCAGACTGAACACCTGCCTTAAAATAGGTTTTAGATTTTTGTCTTTTATTTTTTTAAATAGTTATAAAAATAAAATTTAAAAAATCCAAGCAAAAATCAATGGCACAACACTTGAAGTGTTTGCTTCTGCTAGTATAAAGTCCTTGACAAGAAGGAAAAAGCAGTTCCATGTAAATAATATTTGAATACAAAGGAAATGGCAAAATCACTTAAAATTAAATGTCCCTGAGAGGTAATTTACAGTTATGCTTCATGTCCTCATCTTTACATCATTTCTTGACTAAATATTCTGTAACATTCTACCTTCTTCCTGTAGAATTGCTGTCTCTCACTCCAGCACCGTAGACCAGCAAAGAAAAACATACAGTAGTGGGTGCATTTATGTCCTGTATGAAGTTATCATCATCTCACTTCAGCACCACAATGGAATTAACTGCTGTAAAACCCTGACTGCACAGGGCCCTTTCAGCAAGGGCAGCAATATGGTAGAAGATAACCAAAATAAAAACACCAGCTCTAAAGGAACCTGGGAAGTCAAAGACAAGAACACGCTAAGAGCACTTCCTTAGTCTAACTCTAGGTTTAAACGCTGGAACATTTCTTTTTGTTTGAAAACCTCAGGTAAAGTTGGTTTCAAGACATTCTGAATACAAATTCTCCTCCAGCAGTATATTAAACTTTTTGCTCATAAAAAAACGAGCAGAAAAGCATCTTAGTATGCTCAGCTGCTGCTGACAATCGGCAACCTGGTTTCCTTAGCAACAAACAAGTCTGAGAAAATCAAGGGGCTGACAATGAAGTGGAATGGAACGGCATGATAAAGGGAAAAAGCGGCTCTCATGTACACTGCCTTATGTGCCCAGATTCCTCAGCCGATGCTTCGGAGTTTTCATCTTGTCAGTAGCAGAAATCTATACATTATAAGGCATGAGAAGCTGAATCAATACACCTAGATAGCAGCCAGCATTAATAACCAACCTTTGCCTCCTCTGACTACACTGATGAGACAACCTCAAACTATTTTCCATACTGCATCTATTTCTCCCTCTTTGTAATACTGCAAAAGGAGACAAGTCAAAAAGAAAAAAAAAAATCAGCTGTTTAATATCTGTGCCTTATCATCACATAGGTGCTAATTAGATTTACTAGCATTCATTTCAGCTTGGTAAACTATTTACGGAGTAGCTTCCTTTAAAGCTCAAGTTCAAAGAAATTTGATATGTCTCCATGAATCATTAACCCTGGTCTTTGTAAACAGAAATATCACTACAAGATTTAAATTCAACTCACAAACAATGGCTAAATAATATACTAAGTGATACTAATTTAGTGACATTATTTATTTGCTAAACTTACTTGATGTGCCCGTGTCATACTTTTGATACATACATTTAACATATACCAGGCATACATGTATTTGTGTCTTGCAACACATTAAAGCCAGCCTGTTTCAGTTAACCAGAATGAAAAGAGGGGTCTACATTTTCACGGAGAAAAAAATCCCCCAAACGATTTCACATTCCAGAAGAAATTTCATTGTTTTTAATAAACAGTCCTCCTTTGAAAAAAATTTTAAAGTTTCTTTTTAGGTACTTAAATTTTATGAGTCAGTGGTTGGGTTCATGCTTTTTGGTTGTTTTGGTAATAAAACCAAACAAAATACTGGCAAAATGTAGGGTGAATCTTGAAGATTCACTAATTGATAACTCGCCAATATCAAAATCAAATAGTTACTGATTACTAACTACTCATTTTTCTCATCTGCAACACAACAGCTTCCCAGAGTCATGGTATATAGACACTTATTTCTGTATTTGTTAAATAAAACAGCTAAAGACAACCACAGCAAGCAACTGCTTAAGCTTTTCCCTGAGCCTTGGACAAATAAAACTGTTGTTTACAAAGAGATTTTTCCATATCAGATTTAGCCCAAGTTTAGGTATTTGATTAATATATCAGTATACTAGGAATATAAAAACTATTTATTTAAATTTTGAAGAGAATCGCATTTTTACTTAACCAAGCAAATTATACCACCCCGTACATTCAGTCAATGACACAAATTAACATTTGCAAGCACTGAGCATCAGAACAGTCTTTGGAGAAACTCTTAAACATGCTACAATTCAATGCCTAATTAACCAATCACATTTATACACAACTTCCATGACCAAGAGATCAGCAGAACACCCTCAGGTTAATGTCAGTGACCATCAGATCTTTAAAGCTGGTTCTTTTATGAGTAACTCTGTAGTACTTCAGAGCTGTATCGTTCCTTGCTTTCTATAGTCATTGATGCTGCAAACAAAGGCAATCCCAGCACCAACCACCTCACAGGCCTTGTGAAAAACAAACTCTTTGCTTAAGCTCTCTAAGTGCAAGAGTGTCACATTCCCGTCACAATCACAGTAAAGCTGTTATTTGCAAATAACGTGTATACAAATCTTATGGCCAGGTTCAATACCAAAGAAGAATTAAACGATGATTTATGGTTCAGAATTGGTAGTTTCAATCTGACAAGTCATCACAGAAGACCTCACATGATAAGCACTTTGCTCAAGTTCCCCACATATGTTGAAACCTCACATATTAATACAAGTAAATCTCTCAGCCTACAATCAATCCACACTATCACCAAGTACACAGTAACAAGCAACATAAAAAATACTCACTTATAGAAAGAACTTTGTCCAGTCTCCCCTGAGGTGCTTCACTTCTTATTTCTGCTACATAGAGCCCAACACTTTCAAACAGGCAACCATTTTCCTAGAGAAAAAGCAATCAACCATGGAACTTTACACAGAGAAGACTTTCTGATACTTCATATTTTTAAAAACTTCCTTCCCAAAGGTAGCTGTTGAGGACATAGAAGGTGCTCTACAGAAGTCTATATGGCAGCCAAATGAGTTGCTACTGATGAAAATTTTTTTTGTATTGAAATCAACTGCAAGAGACAAAGTTATGAAAGGCAGAAAGACTGGGACACCTATATTTGGTCTCCAATTCTGAATTCTTTAGTGAGTAAAAAAAACAACTATTCACCATTAACAATTGTAGTACTTCCAGTCCCCTGTAAAAAAAAGAGCACTATTCATTCATTTGCTTTTCCAGTTCAGGAAATGAAAAGCTACTAGGTCTAGAGCAAAATACTCTGGTTAGCTCTGAAGAAGAAAAAGTAAAGCAGCAGGAGGCAGACATGATAAAAAAACCATCAGTGCAACAACTGTTTGAGAAATATTCTAAATATTCTCAACAGGCTTCATCATACCAGGTTCTTGTTTGGAGTACTACTGGGATCTAAAGCCCTCACAGAAAACATACTATAAGAAGCCATGTAATAGTCATTTTTACAAATTTTACATGTAAACTCACCTTCAGCTGAGCATGGGCAGTTTCAGTATCAGCAAAATTTTTAAAAACATAGTCTGTGTATGTTTCTGCATCAAGGTCCACCCCCAATTCGTGCATCACTTTGAGGACCTCAAAGATACCTATCAAGGCAAAATTAATAAGGCTAAGCATTCAGAAAAATGAAAACTTGAGAATCAAAATATAAAAATAAATGCTGCTTTACAAAAAAAGGCTCAGTTTCCCTCCTTGAAATTGCCATGAAAAATCCTGCATTTCTATTTCAGGTATTAATACAATTCTGAACTGTCAAACTTAAAATAGATTCACAAAACTTCGTATTCTGTGCTGTACTATAAAAACCATGAAAGTTTGGTTTGGAAATTGCTACTATGCAAAGTTATTTTCTAACACAGCAAATATATGAGTTACTCATGTTTGCAGAACATCTTATAGAGCTATGTAACAAAATGTCCATATTATTGCATAAAAAACAAATCCGAAATTTGATGTAAAGTACATAAAATCAAGATACAAACACATTCTTCAACACATCATACATTCTTAGTTTTGTTCCCAGTATCCAACTCTGATTAGCGTTAGTGTTCAGGACTTTTCTCTGGACTTGTTTAAAAGTAGTAACATGTTTGTAAATAAATTGGTTGATTACAAAACATCAGCTTCAAACTGGAAATTCAGAAAAAGGAGTCTCCCAAGCCCAGTGAAACTACATTGTAATTTTTACACAGTTCACATCATGTCACACAACTAGACTGTGCATCACTTCTGTAGAGTCACATTTGAAGACACCAGACATCAATATTAATAGACCAGGAACTAGAATGTAGAGTATATGTTATTCTTTTTAATTGCTCACACACTTCTGATTTGCAGAAACTTCTTACAGTAACCTTAGCTACCAAACTCTGAACTCCTGTCAAAACCAATACAGGTATAATAATTTTTTGCTGGTCTAAAAATGATTTGTCAGTTGCTGCAGGACACCAGTACCAAACAGCATATGTTTTTTTCAACTTGCATTTCATACTTATTACTTTAAAAATGTCCAAAGTCCCTGTCTTTGCCCTGGAGTGCCACCTATGGAAAAGTGACACTTCCATGAATATTTTATGCAGTGCACTATGGTGCAAATAATCAAATGTGAATTCCCTTTGAGCACTTGAAAATACATGCAGGCAAGTCACACCAGATTAAAGTCGCATCATCTGTTCGAGTTTGCCTTAAACAAAACTCTGATTTTGGACCAGAATCTGCAAAAATATGAATAAAGAATTAATTACACTACGTCTTTTTTCATACCTTTCAAATGTTGACAGCTAGTTTCTATTTCATGTTTTCAACATCCCAGAAAATATATTAAGTCCTCTCGTGCTGAAACCTTTTCAAAAATAACTGTAACACTAAAAAGTAGTTTGAAGACCAAGAACTAGATCCCATAGTGAATAAGGTGTGGTGCACTCAGGAGGTTTGAACTCAAGCCTGTATGCAGAAGAGTGCAAAAAACAGGCTTGTTAAGCATCCCCACTCCCTAGCAGACAGACTAGGGCACATTTCCTGAGCGGGAAAAGACAGGTGTAAGAAACAGAACACCAGCACAACAGCAAGATGCAGATACCACAACCATACTGCACCAAAATAATTGCATAGCCAGAGTAATCACAAACTTAAAATGAAAATATGTGTGGCAGCATTTTTTTTTAAGGTGGCTGATGTACAGTTTTTGGGGGGACAGAAGATTAATGAAATCAACACAGAGTCCTACAGTTTTGCACACATTTTCTACCTCATCAAAAGCAGAACTACTTTATAGTCAAATAAACATCTCCCACAATACTAAGCAATGAAACATTTCCATTTCAGTTAAAAAGATTTGAGTATTATGTACATGGACTTTTATAAATTCTTTGCTTCTCATACTGGAAAACACACTGACCTCTTCTCTCTCTCCCAACCAAAAAACAGACTAAAAATGAAAGGCACAAAAGTGCAGTCATGTTCATGGAGAACACTGGTCTCACAAACTTTTTTGAGGACACCCCCCCAAATATACATGTATATTGATTTAGAAATTATTCACATGTATAGAATACATTCACATGTATTGTGGGCATTACCAAACATACAAGAAAACAGAGAGCCAAAAATGATAAAATGTTTATTTGCTAACAGTCCACTCACAACCCAATGGATTGCCTTGCCCACCCCACTCTGGAGACCACTGATCCAGAAGACTGGGCATGACTAAAACCCCCAGTAAAATCTTTTGGTCATCTCCCTGCTTGATTGAGAACAGGCTTTTTGAGGTTTCAGGCTGACATATATAAGTACCCAGGAGCTGAGTATACAAAATCAAATAATTGAGTAGAAAGAAGACAGAAATAGAAAACAAATCAAAGTCAAACAACTCCTTCCCCTCAATATTGGAAGCAGCACTCAAACACCACAACAGGACAGATTCCAACCTCATATCAGTATATTGAAGAACAAATATAAGAGATTAACTATGAGGTGGTCATAATATTTGTGGTAGAGCAGCTTTTCAAAAACTGAAAAGGGAGGCTTGCATTTCAGTCTACCTATTCATTCATCTCCTAAAGTTCTCATAGTTAAGTCATGCCTATTCCCTAAAGCAGTCCCATGTGAACAGAAGGAATTTCTAAGGCAGCTATGTACAGCTCTACATGAGCAAGGGAAGATAAATTTGGCTTTAAGTAGTTTTCTGAGGAAACAAAAAACCAAAACTTCAGTTCAAAAAGTAAGGTCACATTCAGGAAAGCACAGTATTTAACGTATTTTTGCTGTGCTGGTAGTTTCAGATCCACTCAGAATGTTCTTTGCCAGAAGAGTCTGTCTATAAAACAGGATTTCAAGCAGTAACTTTGTGAAATCACCACCCTTATTCCCTTCTGGACTCAGACTCTTATTTTCCAAAGTAAAAACTGAATTACCAATCACTAACCATGGGTTTTGTATCTAACAATAGTTTATACAATAGTTCAACAACAGTAGAACCCAAAAGCAAAATGCACACTTGTAAAAAGTGTTTTTAAAAATAGCATGATCATTCAAAGGCAAAGGGAAGCTATAAAATATTCAGGAATAAGCCTAATTGAACATTTCTGCTTATTTACACTAGGCCCTCCAGATTTCAGTGCATAATCTGATACAAAATGACTCTCAGTGCCAGTAACAGTTTTAGATCCACTGCATATTGATCTTTTAAACCCTCCATGCACTTTTCATTCCCAGAAGTCTAATAAATACTAAGGAAATAAGTATTTATCAATTCATGTAACAGATGCACATAAAGGCAATGCCCCATCTGAAATTATTTGCCTGTGTAAAATGACTGAAAATAACTGTTTGCTATTTCAGAGTGGTTAAGGTGTATTTAAAAATGGACTTATTTAGTTTCATACCTCCTAGCCACAACTTCACTGGTACTTTTCTTTCAAACACAGTTCTGTAATACAGAAATTACAGAATTTTCTTTGATATCCAGTGTCAGATCTTGCTATAATAAACATCAGAGAAACATGTAATTAAACACTGCTATTTGTTATTTAATTGTTAGGGTCACACTATATGTACTGATTCAGACATTTGTACACTGCAGTTCTAGATAACTTGTTGCTTTTATTCTGTTTATTCTAATTATTTAGTCCAGTCTACATCCTATCATGTTTTTAATAGTTTTTTCTCAAAGTTCTCTTCCATTACCAGCCTTGCCTATAGCAAGACACAAAACTACACACATTAGGCTGGGCATTACTACTTTGTTGAGAAAATAATTACCTTATTTTTGGTATGGGATGTGATAGTGTGTCTATACTCCTGTTCACATTATTTTTTTACTCCTAGAAAGCATTATTCTATTCATTTACTACCCTGACTGCTGTCACCCTTAGATTCTCACTGCAGCATGACTGTTTGCACTATTATTTCTATGAAACAATTCCAGGTTGGATGAGGTTTTTTCCCCCCTATTTACCTTTCTTCAAGTGTACTGGTTGTATTTTTAGATAGTGGAACTTATTTATTAATTTTTTTTTTATTAACTCAGAAAAAATTGAATGCAAGCTTACATAATGGAAGTAGACAACTTGTTTCACTATTCATGAAGAACAGTTACACTGGTTCTTTACTACAGAAGCAACAGAGCAGGTATCTTCTTACCTAATATATTTAAAGAATTGAAAAATCACTGACTTGTGTAGGCATGTACAGTGCTTCCACTTGCTAATATCAACTTGAATAGTGAGCACCAGGCTACAAAACTGAGTTTGCAAATTCACAGCATTATCTTACAGCCATACAGAAGTATGTGTATGCAATGCCTTTGCAGACAGAAAAACAAAGGCTCTATGGAAAATGGCTAAAAATGCTGGAATTGAGGGATCCTTCATCAGTTCTCTTCTCAATTTGCTTACATGACCTCCAGCAGCAACTACAGTTGCCAAAGCACAGTTGATTTCTACAGCAGGGAGTCCAAATTAAGGCAACCTCTGATCTTGACAAAGACTAAAAGAAGTATAAAAACCTAAGTTTCTCTTGACACTCAAATATTGCTTTATTTTGGGAGCCAAGTC
Organism: Ploceus nigricollis; assembly: GCA_013399945.1. Classification (NCBI taxonomy): domain Eukaryota; kingdom Metazoa; phylum Chordata; class Aves; order Passeriformes; family Ploceidae; genus Ploceus; species Ploceus nigricollis. The sequence goes on from VXBC01004244.1 coordinate 413,911, forward strand.
TACATCTAAAAATACTTCCAACATCTCTCAGAATTGCGTCAGCGAAGTGAAATTTTTCATGGAGTAAAAGAAAGCAGCTTTTTTCAGTAGGCAGCATCCACGCAGAGAAGGATGGTAGTGATTTCCATTTACTTATTTTTGGCAACACTGTGTTTCAAGTAAGTCACAAAGGACCCAACTAAAACAACATTGCCAGACTTTTAAAATATCGTAGAACTTTCAAGGATTTGAAAACCTGGGAGAAGATAAACTTGGGCAGTAGTCTAGCAGGAACAGAGCATAAGGAGTTAATAAAAACTGAATATTGTTTTCACAAAGGCTTTTTGAAAAAGACTTGAGACATTTTTATAGCCAGAAACAATTAGGGAATACTTGTTTCAGCATTTCTTCCAAACTGGAATGTGACTGTATGTTTAAGATAAAATTGCGATATGGAAGAGTCTGCTAAAAGCACTTTTTTTTTGTTTGTGCATTTTGTTTGTCACCCAGTGTCACACTAACAACTCTGCATCTCATTCTAAAGCACATTATACTGTGAGATAAGATGAAAAAGACAGTTTTTTGTTTCCCCAAGGGGGAAGTACTTCTGTTAAAAGCATCTTTTTACAATACCATTCTTTCTGAATTACCAATAACGCAAACCAAAGAATTAGATACTGTACTCTAAAATTTAATATTTTTTCAATTCTTATTCATATCCTGTAGACATCCCCATGTGTAACAGGGGAAAGTATGCTAAATGCTTAAACCTACTTAAGAATCCCAAAGATTGAGCATTTTTGTCCTTCAATCAGTATGCTGTCAGGTCAGGCTCACACATTCAGCAATGTAAGTTCTCCTGCAGTTTTTATGATTCTAACAAAACTCATGTTTGGTTCATCAGGCAAACAGTAAGAAGCTGGCTTGAATAAAGGACTGGGTTTGCAGTCCAAGAGAGCTATAATAACATAACCTTACTTTTAAATTCTTCACTTGGATTGCAGTTTCTTCAAGAGTAAACTGTAAATAGTAATGAGCAGCATAAAGTACGCTGGAATGCAGAAAGAATACGAAGAGTTAAGAAGATAACTAAACACTCTCTTACATCTTTCTATGTCAAGTGAGACTTGAAATTTGTAGAAGTGCATCACAATCAAGCAAGAAAGGAGGTTTAAAAAAAGTCATTCTGAAGGAAAAATTGTTTGAAACGGGGACATACAGCAAGGGCTTTGTTAAATTTCTGATGAATCTCACAGCAGCAGGATTTGTGCACTAGGTATGCGATAATGCCACAGGAGCATTTTTCAGACAACTCACCTTTAAGATTATTCTCCTTCTGGTATGCAACTAGCAGTGGCCAGCAATAGTGAGGTCTGAGTGGCAAGCCTTCCTCCTTCATCATCTTCATCACAGCAATGGCCAAGGCTGAAAACATTCACCAAATAATTAAACAGTGACCAAGTACTCTAAATGAGCACAGGTAAAATAACCAAAAAGCAGAGTACCTGGTCTGTTGGCCTCCAAAGCGCAACGCAAGATAAACGGTAACGGTGCCGAGTGCATCTTTGCGTCTTTTAACTCATTACAGAATTGCTTCAGCTTGTTCACAGGCTGCAAACAGTTTCAAAAATTAATTTAAGGTATTTATCAATTTCTCAAACGGTTAACAATGTCAGATTCTTCTAATGTTTGGAAAACGGATATTACACAAGCCAAACAGGATTCCTTTGCGAATTTCAGTTTACTATACAAGTTGATACAAAATAATAAAATGCTTCTTATGCTCTTGAAGAACTGTGCAACAACTCACCATTTTCGATCTCCACAATTGCATTAAACTAAATAAATATACTGTTATTATTCGATTAAGGAAAAAAGTATTACTATTCTGCTTACCAGATCTCTATTTACACAATGTTGCAAGAAGAAGCTACCTTGGTCCATATCTTCACGCGATAAATGACTTAAAGACTTCAAGATGCTGAAGCTGATATCTTCAAAGCCATGAGTTATCAGAGTCAAACACAGGTTCATTACATCTAGCAATTTAAAAACAGATAACAACAATATTAATATATTAACAAAGTGCACACAACTTTTTCACCTTAAGCTACTAAAATTAGTGAAAGCTAGGAAAGTAAATGTTTTACAAGTACCATTAACATACTTTTAAACAAGACTCACCCCAAATCTGAGACAACCTTTTCCAGAATTATTTATATTTATCAATGAAATTCACTTTTCTCGTAAGAAGGCTAGGCCAAAAATTACAGAACTATCACCACTGCAACACGACAGAAGGATAAGGAAAGAAGAAAGCATGAAGTATAATTAACAGTTATCAATCAGATTAAACATACTGGGATCAAGAAATTACTTTAAAGGTAGGTAATAAAAAACTGTACTCAGTATTTAGTATTCCTTTTTTATGGCAGTCTTGAAGAGCTCTCACAAAAGGAATCTTAACAGCGGTGTTTTAAGAAAGGACTCCACACTCGCTGCTTTCTTATAAAAGCTTAATGCATTTTAGAAATCCTTTTTTAAATGACAGATTAATTTTGGTATGCAAATTATTAAAGCTGTTTCACACTTAGATTTTATAAAATACAATCTAAACCACACAAACACACAAATTAATCCACAAACTAATGGCAAAAATATTCCTTTCCCTCAGTATTCAAGGCAAAACTACAAAATTACCTATTTTTGGAAAAAGAAGGAAAAAAACCAACAACAACAAAAACAAACAAACAAAAAACAAAACAAAACAAGAAAAAGAGGAAAGAAGTGTTGTTCTTTCTCCACCCTGCTGTGGGAACCAAGGACATACCTGGAATTAATTCCTTTTCAAATCTTATGCGTCCTTTAATATCCTCAATGTGCTGTGGATATCCAGCCTTGGCAAGGCTAAAAATCACCTGCATCAAAATCCTGTCCATAAGGTACCCTTCAGTCTTCTCAACCTGCTCTAGAGTCTGTAAAACCAAAATAAATTTAACTTGTATCAACTCCAAAGTGACTCAAAACACAATACTTTTTAAATCAAAACAAAACAAACATAAAAACCCAGGTTTTTTTCTTTTTTAAAATCCACAGATTTAGATAATGGAACATGGTAGAGAGAAAAAATATGCAAGAAGTATTAAGAGAGACTCAAACACCTTTAGATTGTGAAAAGAAACAGGGACACCTAAAAGGGATATAACATATAGTTTCTTTCTAATATCTAATAACATATGAAAACACCAGAGGTAGTCTTATTGTGAGATGACTTTCAAAAGAAATTACTTTGTAAAGGGAAGAAGGACAAATCAGACATTTTGTCACTGTTTGGAAGAATGTTGGTTGATGAGCATTTATTTAAGTCATAGAAGAAAATAATGTTTCCAATACCCTCTTCCTTGATTTGGTCCTCTATGTCTGATTAAACTCCTGATACAACTTAAGAAAATTGGTTTGATCTTTTCTCATTGCTTCATGAGTATTCCTTTGATTTAAAAAAAAGTAAGAGAGAATACTTGAAAAAAATCAGCTACACAAAGGGCTGTAAGGAAGCTTCACCTTACAAATACCTAAGTTGTTCGTATGAATTCTCAAAAAAAAATTCATTTTAACTGGAAAGATCCTGTTGTTTCAATGGCCAAAGGATGGCTCAATGGGAACAGAATAAATAAGGTTTACCTTTTATTTTCGTAAGTAAATACATAGACATCCCACATGCATTGTCTTTAAAAAAAACCCCTAATTATTAAGTCGCTCACTGACAAATCTATCCTCCCAGAGTGAAATGCCACTATCAAAAGACAAGTATTTTTCAGAAATTGTGACATTGCTTTCAGTTAACCAGCTATTCAATTGCAATAAAAAAAATTTGCTAATTACTTCTAAGTAGGAGGAAACCAATTATAAAATTCTTTCTTATTCCTCCTGCCTGGACAGAAAGCATTCCAAAGTTATACTGAACAAAAAGATCAAACAAGTTGTATTTAAATTCAAATTGGCAATACCTTTTTGATGCTATCAGCATCACCCTTTTCAGCATACACATTCAGCAATGACAAATAGGTGTCTGGACCTGGTTCAACACCAGCCGTCCTCATCACAGAAAGGATGTTTTCTGCACTTTTCATATCTCTGAAAGAATTCAAAGCAAGACCCTCAGTAGATTTAATCATAATGATGTTTATTGCGAATTCTACATTTCCTCACTACATTAATTAGAATTGGAAACAAAGACTGCAACAAGCTTAGAGAAACTTATTTTAACTAAGCAAATCCTGAAAGGTGAAAGTGCAAATCTTCTTAATAATTGTATTACTTAAAATACTCTTTCAACTTTAACAGATGATAAAAGTTCAGAACTAAGTGCAGCAAATTTCTTCTCAAACACTACAAAAGTACAGTAATTTATCTTGAAATACAAGATTTCCAGACACAAGAAAAAATCTACTTCCTTTGTTAAATAGCTTTTTTGCTTCATAAATGTAGAGACAGTCTTCTACACATTATTATTCAAAACCATCACACTACTCTGCAGCATGTAATTTTTTCTGTACAGTATCACTTTATAATTTAGTAAATCTAACAGTAAACAAAAGGAATAAAAGATACTAAACATTACCCTGATCTTGCATGTCCTTTCACAAGACTACTGAATACTGCCTCCGTGATGGGGAGATCTTTGCTCTTCATAAATCCAAGAATCTTACTGAAAAAAAAAAAATCTATTTGCCACTTTGGAACATGCAGACACTAAGGTGGGGCTGGGTTTTTTTTTTTATCTTCCTTTTACTTATTTCTCATGCCCCTCAATCACACTGTTACAGCTTAACCTTGCTAAAATTGTTAGAGATATCCAGCAAACCCTGTGTAACAACAACAACAACCAGAATTATTACTATTTGCTCCTTAGCCCACTTTATTCTTAAATGCCTTTCCCAGTAGCCATTTTCTTACAAAGGCAGTAAGCCTTCATAACCTCACACTTTTTCATGATGGCTCTAGAAATGACAAAAACAAGTTATTTCTGAGCAATGTGAATACAACTTGATTTGAACAAACTGGTCTATCACTTATTTTTATTTCGTTTGTGTAGGTTTTGGCAGTCTCTAGGAAATTGCCCTTCATTGCTTGGTTAAAATATACTTATATAAAACCCTTCTTTGCTTTGCTCAGTTTCTATGAATTACACAGAAATCAGCTGTAACGTCAGTGGTAGGGAACACGAGAAACAGATTCTGTGGAAATCCCTTTAAACATAAATGCAAAAGAATACCTTGCTCCTTCAATGTCACCCTCATTGCAATAAGCAGCAATCAACCTTTGGTATGTAACCTACAGAAAACAAAATGGGGAAGTTAATTATTTCCATTCAAGAAATGGAGACTATTATTAAGAATGAAGATCCTTTAAAAAGGTACCTACTCGATTGGGCTGCACATTAGCTTCCTCCATCCTGGCCAAGAATTCTGTTGGAGAAAACTTGTGCTCATTCTGAAGATAGACTTTAAGCAAAGCATTGTAATGGCTTGTATCATACACAGCACCTAAGGAAATATTTCAACCACAGTCAATACAGATTCTCTAAATTCAACATAGTTTCCTAGCTTTCTCAGGTAATTAATTTCATGTCAGTTTTATTCTGTATGAACTTAGGAGACAGCTTCCTTTTAGTCACCTTTGGAGTATCAGACGTTTATTTAACAGCTCACGTGTTTATAAAAGGCTAAAACATAATGAGCACAGTAACAGCAATGCTCATGTGCATGCTATTCTACAGTCTCTACAGCTGTATTTATTTTACAGATTCAGCAATTTTACTATCAAAAAGCATTCACCTATGTATTATCTATACATAAATGACTCACTCACAATAAAAATATCATCTGATAAAATAGCTGGTAGCACTAGAAATACTTGGCCCACCAGATATAAAGGTAACATCTAACAGAAAAGTAAACTCAGTAATGAAAATCAAGCCAAAGTCCAGTTTTAGCATCTTAAAAAAAAATTTTGATTTTAGAATTTTAGATTAACACCCCTAGATGTCACTATAACCCCCAGAATTAGAAACAGGTCTCTCACCTGAATAATAAAATCCACTGTTCATTCAGTAATAAGTACAACCTGTTATAACCTAACATTTAAACACCATTAAAATACATTGTCTCTCATTACAAAGACAGTAACTAAAGCACAGCGCTGTTCTTGCAAGAAGGACTAACAGACACAACATACCAAGTTCTTTCATCTTGTCCCATATCATATGGGCCAGTTCTGTTCTTTCAGGTGACAATACCTCTGGTAAGACAGCACCACAACTTTGTAACAAAAGCAAGGTGTGGTTACTCCCTGGACACCCTGCAAATGGAACAAAACCACAAATTTCTTCATAAGTAATTATGCATTCAATATCAGAAAGAAGATTTGAAATTGATCTACTGAAATATTTAAACATTTTCTATAAAATAGAATTTTCTCCAAGACTGAAGATTTTAAATTAACAGGATACCCAAATGATTAAAAAATGGCACTACTGTGCACTACCCTAAAAAGATTCATGACGAGACATGCCATTTAGTACAATAATGAGCTCAGCTGAGCAGAAATTGTTAGAAGACAACACAGAATTCCTAAACTTAGGTTATCTAATACTTTCAACTTCCTAACTCAAGATCCTGAGATATTTCATCATAACAGGGACATGACTTTCTCATAAGTTTCTAAAATGTCAAAATACTTCATACCAATTCAATATAATTCCACAACTGGTAGTCAGAGACATTTCCACATGTAAACTTCCATTTCCACTTATGCTTAATAAATAACAAATGAGAAAATTTACATCTAGAGAATAGTGAAGGAAATTCTAAGATTATCTGCCTTTTCCGACTTCTGTGCTAGTCACAGAATGTCAAAAAAGTTAACTATAAACTCATCTCTTTCTTGCACTTCACTACTATTCCTCAGGCAAAGGCAGAACTGCAGAATCTATCACAGATGACCCAATCAGTTGAACACAATTATTTTTTCTATCCCATCTTTAGATGCAAATCCAGCAATTTCAAATAAAAATGAGAGTTTCTTTAGAAAGCAGCATGCTGTCAGGTATGATCATAAATTCATAATTGACCAGCTTTTAAATCCCTGCACACAATTACTTCATGCAATGAAAATGCCAACACATCTTCAGTTTCATATACCTTGAAAGGGAAAAGAAAATCAAAACTTTTGGCAGTGTGAGCATGGAGAAATGCACAACGAGATCTACTGCAAACACCTTTTTCAGGTATTTTTTGTGTTGTAATTAGAAATGGAAAAATAATACAAACAGGCAGAAATCAACACTAACTTTGCACACTTTTGCTAAACTAGTTTCATTATTAATTAATAAACAAGGACTAAATTTTTCATATGGTAATATTTGCCATTTATTTTAATAGCACCTTAGCTAAATAATTTGTGAGGTTCTATGCTTTTATTTTTATATACAATTCCAAAGCCTAAGGAATACCCTGTAAGCAATTAAGATTTTTTTGTTAGTATGACTTAGAAACTGTGGAACTAGTCAAGGTTCATAAAGAACTATTTGCAGAGAGGTTTAGAGACACAAAATTCTTGCCAACCCGCATTCGCAAATTAGAGGTTTACATGGAAAAAACAACAAAGCAGTCAGAATCAGAAAGGATGTCTCAAGCAAAAAAGAAAAAATTACATTCAACAGAAAGAGCATGAATTGAAGGTTCAGTCTTTAAACAAAATGCTAAACTTTTAAAAGCACAATGCCAGCTAGACCAGCCTTTACAGTCCAGAGCAATACACAGCAAAGTTCAAAACTTAAGCAAAACAATACATGCTGCCATTGATAAACATTGGCAGTAGTACTTAGCAAGTATATTCTTTAAGTACCTCCACTGACTCATCCTAACTGGTACCAAACCTCATCAATTGTGGCAGCTGGTCTGCAAAATACTAATGTAGTCCACATATTTTAGCCAAAGAGGTATTGACTCTCTCAGAACAGACAATGCCTCAGCTATTTGGTTTTCTTTTATTCAAAAAAAATTAAGCTTTGTTATCATGAATAAAAACAGCTACCTGGGAACATGGAAACTTGTGGATCCACATTTCCCTGCTGTAGATCCACATTTTAAAACAAATTACATCTTAAAGACAGCATGGTTTATTACAGACACTTCAAAAGTATACACTGCAAAGGAGACACGTATGATCCCTGCTCAGAGAGCAAAATACAGTTACATGAGAAAAGTGCATTACCAGATTAAAAATCGACAATAAGCAAGGCAATAAAACATACCTTAAAAGTACACTTTTATAAGACTTATAAATTCTTAAAGACAAAAAAAAAAAAAGACTTGAAAAAGCTAACATGAGCATTCAAAACAAAATAATATTTCTAAAGCATTTAAAACAACACTCAAAGACAAAATACAGATCAGAACACTCAATTCATTTCCTTGGTTAAACAGCAGACTGAAACTTAGCTTAATTTTGTTTTAATTGGAAGCAACATACCTGCTTTGCTTATTTCATGGAAGATTTTTAGTAGAAGAGTTTTAGGGATGCGGCCAGTTTTTCTGACAGAGTTATCCACTTTATTTAATGCCCAGTCAAACTGCCAGGTCTGTCTGGTTCGAACTTCTGAAACTGGTTCTTCTTTAACACTTCCTTCCTCTTGAGGTGCAAGTGTAAGGAACCTTATTTGGCTCATAATGTTTCTGCTTGAACAGAAACAAACAAAAAAATAAAGATTACATTTCTGTGAGTCATTTTGGATCTAGACTAGTCACATAATGTCAAAACGATAATGCACTGCTTGCTGATGAACAGTCTCAAAAACATTCCATTTTAAAGCAAACAAACAAGTGATCCGTTTCAGTGTCTTTCTACTTAAGAGGTCAGTCATACATTTTCTCAGTGACACGTTTCTCTGAAATTCTCAGTCAGTTTCATCTCACGAATTAAATGGTTCAAATAATATTCCCACAAAAATAAAACTTTTAAGTCATCCAAGTGCTACAAAAGTCTATTGTCCCATTACAGCGACTAGCTAAAGCTCTCACGAGGTTTTGAAACATCTCAAGAACAGCCACAGACAGATCTTCCAAAACACAGTAAATCAAGGCAGCAAATCATACCTTCCTCAATTAAAATGCACAAGAATTAATGCAGAGGTCGGTGTGTTAGACAACAATGGCTTGAACACCAAAAGGATCATTCCACATTTTACAGAATTGACAATAACCAGCATGAAGCACCCACCCATTCTGCCATGTAAACCAGACATCAACAGCAGATTTGTTTAAACATTTATTTTCTCAAAATAAAATATGACAACAAGAAGCGTAACAAGAAAGTGCTCTTATTTCCAGGAAAGCAATAAAAAAAAAAGCTTGCCTTTTATTTTTTTAAAAGAACAAGTTAATATACATAAGAATAAAAAGAAATTGAATATGTGCCACACCAAGGTTATGAACAGCCTGTGCAGGTGAAATTATCATCATACATAAGCATTTCAGGAAGTCTGATCTCAACTGTGCTTACAGCTGTATAAAATAAACCAGATGATTCTCCTCCAGAATCCTATACAAAAAAAAGTAATAATTCCTGGGTGGCAAAAAAACAAGATTCAGCAACTTCTGAAATTGCCCTCCCTCATCTCTGGCTCTTCAAACATTTCTTCAGCTAAATTTTTGTAAGCTTTCTCGACTAGTTTAAAAAAAACTGCAAAACCCCAAGTTTGTACTCCCTGCTGTTATAGGTGCTCCATTACTATAGAGTAATGGCTCCACATTTTGTGAAATGGCAGCCTAAAAGCCAGGAGTGCTGACATTCTCTACAAAACAATTTCCTGCCCCTGAAGCTTTTTCACAGGTCTGTCTGCTGGCCGGTTTCTCACTCAACAGTCATAGCTTAAGGCTCAAGGAGACAAGTCCAGCGGAGGAGAAAAGCTTGCTGCTGGCAATTCCATGTTTCAGAAGCACTGGCAGCAAGCTGCTAAATGGCAGAGAAATCATCACTGGCGTACAAAATACAGACTGGTGGTTTACCATCTGGTTGCCTCTTGTGAGCAGAAAGTAGCCCAAAAGACCAACTTTTTCCTTGCTGTTTGAAATCTTGATTTGGTAATTCAGCAGGCCGTAAATTCGAGAAGCAGCCTGAAGCAGAATCTCCTTCCTAAGAGAGCCATGACAACAGTTTAAGAGATTATATTTGATTTTAAAAAAATCCTTCAATAATGAAGAACATCACTACTATTTGGCATTATCTTTTTCAAGAACACGATTTTTACATTGCTCTATCTTCTGAAGTTTACTCCTGAAGAATATTCCCAGAGCCCAGCTAACTATCTGCACGGCATTTCACTAGGGAAAGCACATGGAAGAAAGAATTGAAGAAGGGAAGAAAGACTGATTAAAAAGGACAGATCCCCTCCTTCAATCTCAATTCCATTTCCTGATAGATGCAAGTTCCCACCAATCCCTTTGGGCTAGCCTCACTTTATTCAGATCCCTCTGTGAGTTTACTTCTCTCACTAACCGAGCACAATACCAATTTACCCACTTCTACAAAAAAGTAAAATCACTGTTCCATCAGGTTAGAGTGGAAACAGCTCACGATGTCCACAACTCACTAGAATTAACCAGGAATAAAAAGAAATTGAGAAAGAAAAAGTACCTAAAATCATAAAAACTAGAAATAAAAACAAACAAACAAAAAAGGAAAAAAGCTCTGAAATACTACTTTTCATGGTAAGCACCTTGTCAGATTAACAATAAACTTTTTTGTTGCTACTAGTAATGTTATGTCTCACTAAAAGTATTCCCAAGGGTGTAATTTCCCCGATTCTTTCCCTCCTTTTCCTCTTTTCCTTCTATTGCCTCCTATAACCAGACACAGGGTACTTTTGGAAAACAGAAGTCATTAGACTAATTAGCATAAAATCCAGTAGCACAAGGTAAGAATAACAGTAAGATAGTAAATTTTAACTCCTCCAGGATTTAACAAACGAGTGAGATACCTAGAACTTAAATAACTCCTTAAAACACATAAATAACAATACTCAACTTTGAGCCAGTGGATAGCTAGAAGAATGAAATTGTAATGATTGCAAGTTCTTTATCTTTTTCTTAAAGATACAAATTAAAAAAGAAAATGGTATAATTCACTCTTATATACCCATTAAAAAAGCTACTTGAAAGCTTTTCAGAATACTTCCAGAAAGGTTAGAAAAATACTCTGGAAGCTGTAGCAACACAGGGCTGTATTTGCGACCAGAAATTTATACTTTAATTTCCATTAACAATCAAAGCACAAGTGGACACAGCTCTTGTACTTCAGATTAGAATTTAAATGCTTTTCCATATAAAAACCTGCTAATGTTTTATAGTATTTTTCAAATTATTGAACAGTATTTTATGACATACATCACACTTCTAACCATAAACGAATTGGTATCTACAGTTCTTAAGTCCTGCACTGTTTTAAGAAAGCCATCTTTGTAAGAGTCTCCACCTGTCAGAAGTCACAAATATTTTAAAGCACTTTCACAGCACCATCAGATGAAGTATAAAGATAAAAACAGTATGTGCATGCTCAACATAAGCTGGTTAACAGCACAAGAAGACTCTGAAGTTTCATTTGCTACTAAACTCTCTTGCTTAGTATTTAGCAGGACGCTATTTATAACTCATAAGGTAAGTATCAATTGCTACAGTTGCACACTGCAAAACACTACACACTTATATGATAAGTGTTATTTTTATACAGTAACTTCGCCTTCTGAAAGGTGAACAGAATTGAGCATTTCTATTTACACCCCCCTCTCCAATATTACCAAAGAAGGTACTGCTGCTTCTGTTAATTTATACTGATTAAAGACATTTTAAGGAATGGTAATATGGGAGTCTGAGTTTCATTTTGAGACAGACAGGTGAAAACAGTATGAGATGATAAAACAACCTGAGGAACTCAAACTTCCACTGGAATCCACCTAAACTATCATGATCAATCTGAAATAAGTTTGGTATAAGACTCAGGTGTACCTCCCCATATGTAAGCCTTCAGCATTTGAATGAATTACACTTTTAGCACTAAGGTGCTGTGTAATGTTAAGCCAATCCCATAATAAGAATTTCTTAAAAATAACTGTGGCTTCAAAAGCTGGATGAAGCTGCAGCGTCTACTGCTTTGAATCTGGTATGTAGCAGTATAAATCAATGAAGCACTCAAAATTAAATTAAAAAAACAAAAACAAAAAGACCAAAAAAGATCTCACTATTTTATAAGATGAAGGATTGAGCAGACCAGAAAGTGAGCTTCCAGAGAAAGATACAAACTTAACAAATTAAGGGACACAGCATTAAATTTGATTTTAAGCAAATGGCAGAACACAGTAGACAACCTCCCTATGAAATACAAAAAGAAGCTAACAAAACGAGGCAGTTATCCATGCATCAGGAATCTTTAATTTTCAGAAGTTGAAAAACAACACACAATTAAGACAAATAGAAAAAAAGCAAGGATAAAAATCAAGAAGGACACGTTAAGGCCATTTCTGTCAGGAAGTGGCTTAAAAAGGCACCCAGAAAGGTTGCTAAATTTAATAAAGATGATTATAGAAATTACCTCTTCACAGGGAAAAAATGACAGCTCATACACTGTTTGGCTTTCAAGAAATGTTAATTGCAACCATCTGTAAATTTTAACTATCATTACTAATTTTAACAAGGAGATGGGGGTGCGGGTGAGAATATGGAAGAATGACTCAAATAATTCCTGAAAACATTAAGATATACTGAAGGCAAATTACTGGATCTTACTCAAACTCCAGTCCTTTGGATTTACTCTGAAAAATCCATGGAAGTTGTGGGAAAAACAGAAGCCTAACAAAAAAATACAGATTGATGTACAGGCTTCTGGCACACTTTACCTGACAACCTGCTCATAAGCAAAACAAGGAGATACAATGTACTTCTAGTCACAAAATATGGGTCCAGTAGTTGTGTAAACAAAAATTTTAAATATGTATACAAAATTGAAATGTGGTTCGTTGCAGAACTGGGAATATTGTGGGGGAGTCCAAGTGAAGCTATCTCCTCACCCAACAAGGAAATGACTGGCACAATCCATGTGAAACAATAGCTTCAATACAGAACACAAGAAGTTGTATGTTTTGGACAAAACACAAATGCAGGAATTTAAGATGGGGTACAACTGGCTAAGCAGTGCAGCCCAGAGGGTACTGAAAATGAGGCATTGCTAAGCATGAAAACGTCACACAGCAAAAAGACTTCAAATTCTCAGCTCCTAAACACAGGAACACAGCTAAAATACAGATAATGATCTCTTCATCACGGTGTGCTTATTCAGAAAAAAAAAAAAAACCAAGTATAAAAGACCCAAAGGACTCATCCACCCCATCCCACTCTCCAAACACAGAAGCAACTGAACCTAATCCATCAGGAATCACACAACCAGTACTAATGGTTGTAATATTAATTGCAACAAAATATTTGAAGAGGATACTTCAGTCAAGCTTTCTCATTTGGAAGCTTCTAAAGTAAGATTAGGAGTGGGGGAAAAAATCTATCATGCACGACCTTGATATTTCTGATCCTGCCTCAGTACTAGATGTTTGATTACACAGCTTTATGACACAATCATATATTCCCGATTATTTTAATTCACTTTTTTCAGACTTAAATGCTATGCTACACAACAAAACACAAACTTCCCTAAGAGCTGCAATGAGTACCAAGTATTTACTTTCATCTATTACCTCCAAATGGCATTTTAAGATTTTCTCTATGTGAAACACTTTATTTGCAAGCACATAAAGCTTGCAACATAAATGAAGCTGCACAGTAAATTTCAGATCTGTTTGAATGAGCAATCTGGTTCTTCCCCAAAACATGTAATTTCCCTCTACTACACTTCAGAACTGGGAGAAGCTCAAAAGGATATATTGAGCCCTATGAAGCAATCTCTCTCCAACTCCCACAATCACAAGATTAGAAGTAGCCTTCCGATATTGGAGCCTTTACACCATTTTCAGCTTTGTCTCTACAACTGCAACCCTTGCCTACATAGGAAAGCTTAACTGTGCAGTGGTAACCCCAAAACAAGTCGTAACTCCACCTCCAGTTTAGGTTACACATTGGGAAAGCAGCTGAAGATAAACTCACAGAAAGACTGATGCAGAGATGAAGTGTGCATGGAGAAATTTATATCAAGTCAACCAGTAAAATTCTTCTGTTTACAAGGGTTTAAGTAGGAATCCCAGTGCTGTACCCACATACTTATGTCTTCCACATTGCTAGAGCAGACTTAAGGCAGTGCCTTTCATTTCCTATAGGAACATATCTTACACACCAGCCTGAGTAAAAAAAAGTCCCGTTTTTCCCAAAACTCAAAAAGTAGGTGATGTTCATGTTTCCCCTCACAGCAGCAGAAAGGTTACTTTCTGTAAAACTTGACCAATTTCAAACATTAAAAAAAAAATTATATTTATATATTCAGCTATATATTTATTCATACATTATTTATATATTTGTATAAATATATGAAGATAACCACATGTTGAATTAAAATATTAGAGATTTGCCTCCCTTTATCAGAGACACAATAAGGTAGCTGCTGTGCTTTTTCTATGGTAAGTATTTAATATTTTGTTCTTTCTAAACTAAATAGGTAAAAACTGCATGAAATAGTTCTCAAAATAAAGTCATCATTGAAGCCAAATAATGGCAAACTTAAGTGAGATAGAATTCATTAGTGTACACAAAAGCACTCCAGATCTTACACTGAATTCAGGAAACATAACACTAAATTTACCACCTGAGATGCCAGCATGATTCACATGACTGTTAAAACAGTATTTGTACTGTTAGCCATGATCAGCTATACAAAAAGGCCACAATGTTCAGGCCACCGTATAGTTGCTTCAATGAGATATAGCAGGATCTTACCACAGAGAAAAATTAATGTCTTTCCACGTAGACTGATGAACTTTGTGTTTCTTGAAGAATATCTAAAAAATTCCCTAAGTGATTCACAAGAAGTAAAAGAGAAAACCTTTGCTTTGTACTACACTTAGGATCTTAGGAAAAAACTCATCACTGAAAAGGGTGTCAAGCACTGGAACAGGCTGCCCAGGGAACTGTCAGTCACCTTCCCTGGCAGTGTTCAAAAGACAGGCAGGTGAGGTACCTGGGGACATGGCTTAGTGGTGAAGTTGGCAGTGTCAGTCAACTGTTGGACTCGATAATCTTAGAGATCTTTTCCAACCTTAACACCTCTAAGATTCTGTGATTTCTTGGGAAGTATCTAGGCATTTTATATCCATCACTAAAACACCTAACTACAACAGCACAGCTTGTGCAACTTCATTACAACAAAGTATTATGAAAAGCAAGTCTACTCTATGCCTCCTCTGCATTTGAAGACCCTTCCTTCTATAATTTTGCTAATGTAATTAAGCATTCAGTTCTATGCTTTCATTAAGAATTCAGTTCTACGCTTTCATTAAGCATTCAGTTCTACATTTCTGTCCATTGGTAATGGATTGCTGAGAATGATAGTGAATAGCCAAAAAGAACTCGTTTCCAGCTAATCTAAAAAAAAAAAAAAATTAAAATGCACTATTCACTAAGCCATGAATCATTTGGGTCTTTAATTTATGACTTAATCAAATCCATCCCTCCCAGTCTGAAACTTTTTTTAAAAGGATATTCACTCTCCCGTCTTACCAACATACTTGAAACACAGCACAATGGATCAAAAGGCAAGAGTTCTTACAAGCACCTTCTGTGCTGGCTTTGACTGGGTTAGAGTTCATTTTCTTCAAAGTAGCAAGTATGGGGCTGTCTTTTGGATTTACGCTGAGTTCAGTTTTGAAAACAAAGACAAGCTCATGAAGAGGCAGGGTCCTGGTAGGACCTCTGGGCCTGTAGAGAGAAGAGCCCACACTGGAGCAGGTTTGCTAGCTTGATTTCATTTTGTTACTGTATTGATTCTCCTTGATTTTCATCTTCAGCTATACTTCCATGATCTATATGCTTTAGGAGCCTAACTGTTCTCCTTCCCTGATTTAGAGCCAGACAAGGTGGCCAGCAACAGGAGGGTGTCATAAGAATGGAGCCAATACCCTATTTCTGAGCACTAACTTTCCCACAGCAGAAAGCTGCAACATCAAACCCTAACATCGTCATCTACAGTACGTAGAATAAAGTCCCCCCCAAAATATCCTGATGTTAACTCAAAAATCTACTCCAAACACTTGTCAGTGGAGAGGTTTGCTACACTATTCTTGACAGTCAGATACCAACAGCAAATTCAAGCTTTTTTTCCCCCAGTGAAGCTTCTCTAAGTTCCAGTAAACCATTTGTACCACATAAATCAGTGCACTGCTGAAGTCTGCTCCTGTGGATCTGAAGTCTGTTGTACTGGTCTGCTGAAGTTTATCTTCAATGAAATTGCATGGCAGGAGAGTGACAATGTAGCTCAAGTTATTTCACATTCCATAGCAGAGGTGGTCAAGTGAAAGAGTAAATTTGTCTTAAATCTGACTTGCTATGAAATGCTTCTCAACCATTAGGACATGCATCTAATATCCTAACTCATTTTTTGAAGGAGCTTAAACTAAAAATCAAAGCAATAATGATGCTTTGATAAAACCTTGGCTTGAATGTGATGCTTGCTCTTTGACATCTCTAAAGAAGTTCACAGATTTGCAACTTTTCTGTAACCATTATTGTAATGGTAGTCACAGACTTGCCTCTGAACTGACTTTATTATGTTCAATGCTAAAGTGACTACATCAGCATATGGAAACATAGTTATTTATACAGTTTTCTTGCAAAATGCTAGATTATTCCTGTTTATTTATTTAATCTTAAAACTGAGTGTGTCTTTCCCTACTATTCCAAAAAAAAAATTATTTAGTCTCTAAATAATCTTGAGACCTGAACAGTAAGTATAGTAAGCCCAAATGTTGTCCACATGCCAGTCTAGTTCTTCAAAGGAGGTCCAGTCCCAGAAATCAAGGTGAATTTCAGTTTGTAAGTATTACCTTTGCTTTACACTTTGACTCTAGATCATCACTTGTGTACTAAGATGCCTATATACACAGTAGTGTGACAGCGAGATTTTTTAAAGTGAAAACTTATCTTAGGAATGAAATTACTGGACAAGAGGAATGTACAAAAAGTTTCAAAAGAGTTTTCAGCATGATCACTGAACTATCCCATCTATGACCAAATTTATACCTGAAATTAGGTATAATTTGGTGTAAGAAAAAAGCATTGGGAGGGAAACAACCAATAAACTAAACCCCAGCTGTAAGAAACAAAATATCATCACATAAAGCACTTCTAAAGTTCTTTTTAGAAATGGAGTTCTAGGTTATAAAAACAGTTAGTCTTTCACCAAGTCACACATGAATTTCAGTGAATATTATTTCTCTCAACAAATTAATTTAGAGAATTAGAAGCTTCCAGTTGAGTAAAACAAAAATTAGTTGCTAGAAAGAAGAAAGGTTTATTGATAATTTGTAGATAACTAAATGTGTGGTTCTGTTGCCAACCACAAATCAGATATTCCTGGTTCCTGCTCCTCCCCGAACTGGTCTACTCCATCCTTCACACCAACTTTAGCATTTGTTGGCATCTGATACACTTGCATAATTAAAGACCACAGAAAACTATTTTTTTTCAGTAAGATTTTGGCCAGACTACCAATAAAATAGCCCCAAAGTAAGACTAATAAGCACTAAAAGTAGGGAAATTAACAACTATGTCCTTATTTTGACAGTGACACTTCCCTCTAGGAGTTCTCCGTTTCTGATTCTTGTCTTTCCCCATCCCTTCTTCTGAAGGAGCTCGGGAACTCACCAAATCCTTTGCTGAACATATTTATCTATTTCGAATGGCAGAAAACTGTGATGGTTTTCTACCAGGAATTAAGCTACAGTGATTTAAAAGAAACAATAAATATAGATAGACAATAAATACAGGTAAACATACTAACAGTTCTGTCTTTTATGTTTATCTGTAAAAGACAGATCAACTTGGGTAGCACTAAGCCCTTATATCAGCTCATAAATCTGTATGTGTCTGAAGCTGTGTTAATGAAGGTTTGTATCTCTAAACTTCCTGCAGGGCACCAACCACAAGTAAGTGCTGTCAAAACCGCAGCCAGGATGCACACAGGTGGGTAGGACAGGCTGGGTTTTCTACCCTACCTGTGTGACAGAAGGGAGAGAAAAGCATGGCAAAGAAATTAAACCATGTCTCCTCACAGGAAACATAGCAGAGTCTGACGGCACGAAGAGGAAGCCCAGATTCCAACTGTGCAGCTACCCAGAGTCAGTCACAGAATCGCCGACTTATTTAGGTTGCAAAAGACCGCCAAGATCATCGACTCCGACCTGACCGATCACCACCATGTCAGCTATAATCAGAACACCAAGTGCCACATCCAGTCGTTTCTTGAACGCCTCCAGGGACAGTAACTCCACTCCATCACTACTTATCTCCTCTAGTCTTCCCCTCTTCCTCGACGCCCCCTCCACACGGCGTGTCCCCCCACAGCCGTGTCCCCCGGAGGTCAGGACTCTGCTCTGCTCTGAGCCCAGCCTGGCGGAAAGAGCGGGCAGCTCAGGCCGCCCAGCCTGAGGGCAGCGGGGCTCCCGCGCGGCCTTTGCCCTGCCCTCACCCCGAGGCCGCGCACACGCGGTGAGGCCGGGGGGCCGGCCTGGGGCGAGCGCTGCCTCGGAGCCCCCTG